>CM059425.1:263988279-264157901 GCA_030390025.1 Squalus acanthias
AGGGGCAGTACTGAGGGAGCACTGCACTGTCGGAGGGGCAATACTGAGGGATCGCTGCACAGTCGAAGGGGCAGTACTGAGGGAGCGCTGCACTGTCGGAGGGGCAGTACTGAGGGACAAAGCACTGTCGGAGGGGCAGTACTGACGTAGTGCTGCACTGTCGGAGGGGCGGTACTGAGGGAGCGCTGCACTGTCGGAGGGTCAGTACTGAGGGACTGCTGCACTGTCGGAGGGGGAGTACTGAGGTAGCGCTGCACTGTCGGAGGGGCAGTACTGAGGGAGCGCTGCACTGTCAGAGGGTCAGTACTGAGGGAGCGCTGCACTGTCGGAGGAGCAGTACTGAGGGAACGCTGCACTGTCGGAGGGGGAGTACTGGGGGAGCGCCGAACTGTCGGAGGGTCAGTACTGAGGGAGTACTGCACTGTCGGAGGGGCAGCACTGACGGAGCGCTGCACTGTCGGAGGGGCAGTACTGAGGGAGCGCTGAACAGTCGGAGGGACAGTACTGAGGGAGCGCTGCACTGTCGGAGGGGCAGTACTGAGGGAGCGCTGCACTGACGAAGGGGCAGTACTGAGGGATCGCTGCACTGTCGGAGGGGCAGTACTGAGGTAGCGCTGCACTGTTGGAGGGGCAATACTGAGGGAGCGCTGCACAGTCGGAGGGGCAGTACTGAGGGAGCGTCGCACTGTTAGAGGGGCAGTACTGAGGGAGCGCCGCACTGTCGGAGGGGCAGTACTGAGGGAGCGAAACACTGTCGGAGGGGTAGCACTGAGGGAGCGCCGCACTGTCGGAGGGGCAGTACTGAGGGAGCACCGCACTGTCGGAGGGGCAATACTGAGGGATCGCTGCACAGTCGAAGGGGCAGTACTGAGGGAGCACTGCACTGTCGGAGGGGCAATACTGAGGGATCGCTGCACTGTCGAAGGGACAGTACTGAGAGAGCGCTGCACTGTCGGAGGGTCAGTACTGAGGGAGCGCTGCACTGTTGGAGGGGCAGTACTGTGGTAGCACTGCACTGTCGGAGGAGCAGTACTGAGGGAACGCTGCACTGTCGGAGGGGGAGTTCTGAGGTCGCCCTGCACTGTCAGAGGGTCAGTACTGAGGGAGCACTGCACTGTCGGAGGGGCAGTACTGAGGGAGCGCCGCACTGTCGGAGGAGCAGTACTGAGGGAACGCTGCACTGTCGGAGGGGGAGTACTGGGGGAGCGCCGAACTGTCGGAGGTGCAGTACTGAGGGAGCGCTGCGCTGTCAGAGGGGCAGTACTGAGGGAACGCTGCACTGTCGGAGGGGGAGTACTGGGGGAGCGCCGAACTGTCGGAGGGGCAGTACTGAGGATGCGCTGCACTGTCGGAGGTGCCATCGTTCGGATGCCCCGCCTGCCTTTTCACGTGCTTCGACTGGCTGCTGAGGATCCCATGGCACTCTTCAAAGAAGAGCAGTTGAGTTCTTTCCGTGTCCTGGCCTACTTTCCTCCTTCAACCAACGGCACCAAAAACAGGTTAACAGATCATCTCATTCCCGTGTGTGGGATCTTTTGTGCGTTAGACCAACGCCCGCGCTAATTCACTGCACGTGAGGTTGGGTGAGGTGTCGCTGAGAGGCCTGATAAAATGCTGTGTCGACGCAAGTTCTTCCTTCATTGTCGAACCAGCTTAAGAATAGGTGCCTGTTTGGGGTCCTGGATTTGCCCACTCGTTAACTGGTGAGCCTCGAGTGCCTGTGGATTCGTGGGATTCTTTGGCCTTTGTTTACAAGCCCCTGAAATCAGGAAGTGGGAAATCCTTGGCGGGCTGACTCTTTGGCATAAAACCTCCAGTAAGTGGGAAAAACACTTCGACCTCCACTCCCAACATCTGCATGTCTTTCTTCAATCTGCAGCCCAGCTGTTGCTGATAGCTTTTTATGGGAGTTGGAGCAGGCTGCAATCATTTAGGCCAATGTCTATCTCGATTTTCCATGAGCTTTTGACAAGATGCCCCCCGTGGAAGGCTACGAAATACAGTTGAATCCTGTGAGATTGGTGGTCTTACTTGGAGCTGGATGAGGAACTGGTTGCGTTCTTGCAGACGGAAGGTAGTTATTAATGGTAGTGTTTCTGCTCCGAGATTGCTCAGTAACCGAGTCCTCCCGGGATGGGTGTTGCCAGTGATTTGGACCTATGGTTCTCAGAGCACTCCAAACACTGGGGGGCTGCTCTCCTCATGTCTAGCTCCATTGTAGAATAATTGACAGAGATTTATAAAGACAGACTTGCATTTCTATAGCGCCTTTCACGCCCACCAGATATCTCAAAGCAATTTACAGCCAATGAAGTACTTTTTGAAGTGTAGTCACTGTTGTAATGTTGGAAACGTAGCAGCCAATTTGCGCACAGCAAGCTCCCACAAACAGCAATGTGATAACGACCAGATCATCTGTTTTTAGTGATGTGGGTTGAGGGATAAATATTAGCCCCGGGAGACCAAAAAATAACAGCCCCTGCTCTTCTTTGAAATAATGGGCTTCGGATCTTTTACGTCCACCTGAGAGAGCAGACGGGGCCTCGGTTTAACGTCTCATCGGAAAGACGGCACCACTGACAGTGCAGCACTCCCTCAGCACTGCACTGGAGTGTCAGCTTAGAAAACACGCTGCACTGTCGGAGGGGCAGTGCTGAGGGAGCGCTGCACTGTCGAAGGATGAGTACTGAGGGAGCGCTGCACTGTCGGAGGGGCAGTACTGAGGGAGCGATGCACTGTCGGAGCAGCAGTACTGAGGGAGCGATGCACTGTCGGAGCAGCAGTACTGAGGGAGCGATGCACTGTCGGAGCAGCAGTACTGAGGGAGCGCCGCACTGTCGGAGTGGCAGTACTGAGGGAGCTCTGCACTGTAGGAGGGTCGGTACTGAGGGAGCGCTGCACTGTCGGAGGTGCAGTAAAGAGGGAGCGCTGCTCTGTCGGAGGGGCAGTACTGAGGGAGCGCTGCTCTGTCGGAGGAGCAGTACTGAGGGAGCGCTGCACTGTCGGAGGGGCAGTACTGAGGGAGCGGTTCACTGTCGGAGGGACAGTACTGAGGGAGCATTGCACTGTCGGAGGGGCAGTACTGAGGGAGCGCTGCACTGTCGGAGGGGCAGGACTGAGTGAGCGCTGCACTGTCGGAGTGGCAGTACTGAGAGAGCTCTGCACTGTAGGAGGGTCGGTACTGAGGGAGCGCTGCACTGTCAGAGGGGCATTACTGAGGGAGCGCTGCTCTGTCGGAGGAGCAGTACTGAGGGAGCGCTGAACTGTCGGAGCGCTGCACTGTCGGAGGGACAGTACTGAGGGAGCGCTGCAATGTCGGAGGGGCAGTACTGAGGGAGCGCTGCAGTGTTGGAGGGGCCGTACTGAGGGAGCGCTGCACTGTCGGAGGTGCAGTAATGAGGGAGGGCTGCACTGTCGGAGGGGCAGTACTGAGGGAGCGCCGCACTGTCGGAGGGGCAGTACTGAGGGAGCTCTGCACTGTAGGAGGGTCGGTACTGAGGGAGCGCTGCACTGTCGGAGGTGCAGTAATGAGGGAGCGCTGCACTGTCGGAGGGGCAGTACTGAGGGAGCGCTGCACTGTCGGAGGAGCAGTACTGAGGGAGCGCTGCACTGTCGGAGCGCTGCACTGTCGGAGGGACAGTACTGAGGGAGCGCTGCAATGTCAGAGGGGCAGTAATGAGGGAGCGCTGCACTGTTGGAGGGGCCGTACTGAGGGAGCGCTGCACTGTCGGAGGTGCAGTAATGAGGGAGCGCTGCACTGTCGGAGGGGCAGTACTGAGGGAGCGCCGCACTGTCGGAGGGGCAGTACTGAGGGAGCGCTGCACTGTCGGAGGGGCAGTACTGAGGGAGCGGTGCACTGTCGGAGGGACAGTACTGAGGGAGCGATGCACTGTCGGAGGGGCAGTACTGAGGGAGCACTGCACTGTCGGAGGAGCAGTACTGAGGGAGCGCTGCACTGTCGGAGCGCTGCACTGTCGGAGGGACAGTACTGAGGGAGCGCTGCAATGTTGGAGGGGCAGTAATGAGGGAGCGCTGCACTGTTGGAGGGGCCGTACTGAGGGAGCTCTGCACTGTCGGAGGTGCAGTAATGAGGGAGCGCTGCACTGTCGGAGGTGCAGTAATGAGGGAGCGCTGCACTGTCGGAGGGGCAGTACTGAGGGAGCGATGCACTGTCGGAGGGACAGTACTGAGGGAGCATTGCACTGTCGGAGGGGCAGTACTGAGGGAGCGATGCACTGTCGGAGGGGCAGGACTGAGGGAGCGCTGCACCGTCAGAGGGGAAGTTGTACGCTTCGCAAAATTCCCCAGAAATTCGAACAGAACCCTTAAGGGAGTGATTTTTGGACCTTTCATACAAACCTGACATGATGGGTCCTAAGTGAAGTGATTTGAGGTAAAAAACCTAAGTTTTGGACATTTTAAATATCAGGGAAGAAAAACCCTGAGGAAAATGATTTTTGAATCTTACTGTTGGGAAAGACACCTTTCACAGCCAGGCTGCGGAGGGGCGTGGCCAGGCAGTGGACAGCTTTGGCTATTGGGGCCCAATCAAGCTGTCTGGGAATTGTTTACACTGCAATCCTACCAAGGTGGAAGAGACAATCCCAAAGCCTCACACACACACTTCAAAATATGAATAATCCAAGACCTCTTTTGAAATTCCCAGGCCCAAACAGGATACCAGAAGCCTGAAATCAATAAAACATATTGGGGGAGAAATTCAGTTGGTTGCGCCTCCCGTTAGCGCGTTAAGAGGGCGCTAATGGGGCGCAAAGCAGCTAGCGCCTGGGCGCAGCGATGTTTGCGCCGCTCGTGAACTTAACTAGACATTTTGCGGCGGCGCTAAAATTTACCGCCGCGATCTCCTGCGCACGCAGATCTTGACGTCATACGAGGGTGCAACGCACTTGTGGCGCCCCGGAGCGGAAATTGAGTGGCCCCCCATCCTTTCCGCCTGGCGCATCCAACGAACGGAAGACTGGAATGCTATCAGTCGCTGTGGGGCTGGGGGGGGGGTGCTATTTAAAGGGGGCCTCTTCCTGTCTTTCTCTGTGGTTGACATTTTTGCACCACTCGTTCTGAGAGAGAGAGAGAGATTCGGAGAGAGAGAGAGAGAGACTTCTGCATTGAGTCAACGCTGTGTGAGGTACTTTTGGCTACTGATCATAACTTGGCAGGTACTTTGGTTTTTGGCCTTCATAACTTTGCTTGCTAAGAGACTATGGGGGCTGCACTGATTGGGGGCGTGGTCCTGCGCCAGCTGAATCGGAGGACACAGAGACGCAGAGAGAGAGTGGCAATGATGGCCAGACGGAGGAGGGCCAACAGGCGTCTGTACAGGAGAGCTTACCCTCCCAGGGTATATCGTGAACAGCTCTCCTACATTCATATGTCTGAGGAGCAGTGTTTGCGAAGGCTGCACTTCAGCAAGGAGGTGGTCACTGAGCTCTGCCACCTGCTGCAGCCAGATCTGCAGCCTCAACTGAGGTCCAGGACGTCTCTGTCGGTGGCAGTGAAGATTACAGTGGCTCTGAACTTTTATGCTACTGGCTCATTTCAATCTGCTGCTGGGGACCTCGCCAATATCTCCCAGTTCGCGGTGCATTGCTGCATCCGTCACGTCACAAATGCCCTCTTTAAAAGGAGACGAGAGTACATCTCTTTCCCCATGACCCCAGACAAGCAGCATGAACGCGCTCTGGGCTTTGCCAGGATAGCGGGCTTCCCCATGGTGCAGGGCGCCATTGACTGCACGCATGTGGCTTTGCGTGCTCCGCATGTGAATGCCGAGGATTTCCGGAACAGAAAGGGGTTCCATTCCTTGAATCTTCAGTTGGTCTGTGACCACAGACAGCTGATACTCGCTGTCAATGCCCACTATCCTGGCAGCTGCCACGATGCTTTCATCCTGCGCCAGACTACTGTGGCAGAACTTTTCGAGGCACCGCATCAGCCAGTTGGTTGGCTTCTCGGGGACAAGGGGTATCCACTGAGCACCTGGCTGATGACACCGCTCCGTACGCCCAACACCCCTGCTGAGCTGCGGTACAACGAGAGCCATCAAGCTACCAGGAACATCGTTGAGCACACAATCGGCGTGCTGAAGCAACGGTTCCGCTGTCTGGACCATTCTGGAGGAGCCCTGCAGTACTCGCCTGAGCGAGTTTCCCACTTCGTAGTTGTGTGCTGCATGCTGCATAACATGGCAATCCTCAGGACCCAGCCAATGCCACCAGGCCTTGGAGCACCACCAGAGGAGGAGGAAGAGGAGGAGGATGATCATCAGCAGCACCAAGGCGGGAGGGCGGCCCACAATGTTGAAACTGCAAGGGCCGTCCGTCAACAGCTGATAGCAAGCCGCTTCTAGGCCCCTGCTGAGGAAATGGCTTCTGCCATTGAGAACAACATGAATGAAACCAACCCGCAACCCCTAAGCCGGCCAAGGCAGTAATGATTCCAAAGACCAAACATGTACATTTTGAATACAAAAACTTATTTATTTTACAAACTCTGTGTGTGTCATTTCTTCATGACAAACTAATACAAAAAAACAGTCATTAACATAATTGGTTCTCACAACCTGGAGATAATGTCCAAAACACTAAACAAAAGTTTAAACACGAACCTCGGCCTTTAATAAAATATTGACAAACATTTTGTCACACCTCCTACTTTTTGCCCTTCGAGGGTGATCTCCTTCCCTTGCGCACTTCCCCCCTTCCCACCCTACTGCTCCTCCGTAATGGGACCTCAGTGGCTGCAGCAAGGCTAGTGGAAGGCTGCTGATTCTCATAACCTGAGACTGCAGATGCCCTTGAAGGACGGCCTCGACCAGCTCTGGGCCTGGAGGGCCCGGCTGCAGACTGCACCAACTCTGCATGGGCGGCAGCAGTCTGTCCTACAGGCGGTGGCAAGTGCAGTGGAGAAGTGACAGTGTTGGCAGCAGGAATGCTGTCATCTTGAGAGAGGACAGCAACTCCCTGCTCGACCGACACACTGGCACTCCCACGGGGCAGCACTTCAGCATCCGGAGCAATCTGCTGGAGCACAGATTGCTGGCCTGCTGCGGCGCGGTGACAGCCCCGGGGAAATGTGTCCGAACCATCGAGGATGGCAGCAGTCAGCGCTCGCATGGCCTCAATCTGAGTCTGCATGACAGCAGTCTGAGACTGAATTGCAGCACTAAGCTTTAGCGTGGCATCCGCCTGTGCTACAGCGAAGTGCTCCACACTCCTTGCCAGTGATTCAATGCATTCGTGCACCCTTCCCACTGCACTGTAGAATAATTGACAGAGATTTATAAAGACAGAATGGCATTTCTATAGCGCCTTTCACGCCCACCAGATATCTCAAAGCAATTTACAGCCAATGAAGTACTTTTTGAAGTGTAGTCACTGTTGTAATGTTGGAAACGTAGCAGCCAATTTGCGCACAGCAAGCTCCCACAAACAGCAATGTGATAACGACCAGATCATCTGTTTTTAGTGATGTGGGTTGAGGGATAAATATTAGCCCCGGGAGACCAAAAAATAACAGCCCCTGCTCTTCTTTGAAATAATGGGCTTCGGATCTTTTACGTCCACCTGAGAGAGCAGACGGGGCCTCGGTTTAACGTCTCATCGGAAAGACGGCACCACTGACAGTGCAGCACTCCCTCAGCACTGCACTGGAGTGTCAGCTTAGAAAACACACTGCACTGTCGGAGGGGCAGTGCTGAGGGAGCGCTGCACTGTCGAAGGATGAGTACTGAGGGAGCGCTGCACTGTCGGAGGGGCAGTACTGAGGGAGCGATGCACTGTCGGAGCGGCAGTACTGAGGGAGCGATGCACTGTCGGAGGGTCGGTACTGAGGGAGCGCTGCACTGTCGGAGGTGCAGTAATGAGGGAGCGCTGCTCTGTCGGAGGGGCATTACTGAGGGAGCGCTGCTCTGTCGGAGGAGCAGTACTGAGGGAGCGCTGCACTGCCGGAGGGGCAGTACTGAGGGAGCGGTTCACTGTCGGAGGGACAGTACTGAGGGAGCATTGCACTGTCGGAGGGGCAGTACTGAGGGAGCGATGCACTGTTGGAGGGGCAGGACTGAGTGAGCGTTGCACTGTCGGAGTGGCAGTACTGAGGGAGCTCTGCACTGTAGGAGGGGCAGGACTGAGTGAGCGTTGCACTGTCGGAGTGGCAGTACTGAGGGAGCGCTGCACTGTCAGAGGGGCATTACTGAGGGAGCGCTGCTCTGTCGGAGGAGCAGTACTGAGGGAGCGCTGAACTGTCGGAGCGCTGCACTGTCGGAGGGACAGTACTGAGGGAGCGCTGCACTGTCGGAGGGGCAGTACTGAGGGAGTGCCGCACTGTCGGAGGGGCAGTACTGAGGGAGCTCTGCACTGTAGGAGGGTCGGTACTGAGGGAGCGCTGCACTGTCGGAGGTGCAGTAATGAGGGAGCGCTGCACTGTCGGAGGGGCAGTACTGAGGGAGCGCTGCACTGTCGGAGGAGCAGTACTGAGGGAGCGCTGCACTGTCGGAGCGCTGCACTGTCGGAGGGACAGTACTGAGGGAGCGCTGCAATGTCAGAGGGGCAGTAATGAGGGAGCGCTGCACTGTTGGAGGGGCCGTACTGAGGGAGTGCTGCACTGTCGAAGGTGCAGTAATGAGGGAGCGCTGCACTGTCGGAGGGACAGTACTGAGGGAGCGCCGCACTGTCGGAGGGGCAGTACTGAGGGAGCGCTGCACTGTCGGAGAGGCAGTACTGAGGGAGCGGTGCACTGTCGGAGGGACAGTACTGAGGGAGCGATGCACTGTCGGAGGGGCAGTACTGAGGGAGCACTGCACTGTCGGAGGAGCAGTACTGAGGGAGCGCTGCACTGTCGGAGTGCTGCAGTGTCGGAGGGACAGTACTGAGGGAGCGCTGCAATGTTGGAGGGGCAGTACTGAGGGAGCGTCGCACTGTCGGAGGGGCAGTACTGAGGGAGCGCAGCACTGTCGGAGGGGCAGTACTGAGGGAGCGCCGCACTGTCGGAGGGGCAGTACTGAGGGAGCGCAGCACTGTCGGAGGGGCAGTACTGAGGGAGCGTCGCACTGTCGGAGGGGCAGTACTGAGGGAGCGCAGCACTGTCGGAGGGGCAGTACTGAGGGAGTGCCGCACTGTCTGAGGGGCAGTACTGAGGGAGCGCTGCACTGCCGGAGGGGCAGTACTGAGGGAGTGCCGCACTGTCTGAGGGGCAGTACTGAGAGAGACCCGCACTGTCGGAGGGGCAGTACTGAGAGAGCGCCGCACTGTCGGAGGGACAGTACTGAGGGAGCGCTGCACTGTTGGAGGGGCAGTACTGAGAGAGCGCTGCACTGTCGGAGTTGCCATCTTTTGGATGAGACGTTAAACCGAGGCCCCGTCTGCTCTCTCAGTTGGACGTAAAAGATCCCATGATGGCACTATTTTGAATTAGAGCAGGGGAGTTCTCCCCGGTGTCCTGGGCCAATATTTATCCCTCAACCAACATCACTACAACAGATTATCTGGTCATTATCACATTGCTGTTTGTGGGAGCTTGCTATGCGCCAATTGGCTGCCGTGTTCCCTACATTACAACAGTGACTACACTTCATTGGCTGTAAATTGCGTTCGGGACATCCGGTGGTCGTGAAAGGCGCTATAGAAATGCAAGTCTTTCTTTCCATGTAACACGTATCACTGTATGATGCGCAACGCCGCCGTATCGCAGGATATATAACTGGAGAAGGGGTGCAGGAGGGAGGGCTTCAGATGCTTGGGTCATTGGGACAGGTTCTGGGGGAAGGGGCACCTGTACAAGATGGACCAGTTGCACCTGAACAAAGCCAGGACCAATGTTCTCGCTGAGAGGTTAACTAGTGCTGTTGAGGAGGGTGAAAGCTCTTCGACCTGAAACGTTAACTCTGTTTCTCTCTCCACGGATGCTGCCTCGCCTGCTGAGTTTTTCCAGGGTTTTCTGTTGTTATTTAGGGTTTTAAACTAATTTGGTTAGCGGGGGGGGGGGGAACCAGGAAATAGCAGAGAGTGGGGACGGAGATATTAAACTGTGTGTCCGTCAATGTCTGTAGTGTAACAATAAGGTCGGTGAGCTGTCGGCACAAACTTCTTTTCCCTTTGTTCATTCACGGGATGTGGGGGACGCTGAGAAACCCAGCATTTATTGCCCTTGAGAAGGTGGTGGTGAGCCACCGCCTTGATCACTGAGTGTCTCGCTCGGCCATTTCAGAGGGCAGTTAAGAGTCAACCACATTGCTGTGGGTCTGGAGTCACATATCGGCCAGACCTGGTTAATGTATTCAGGAATGATATCGATGAAAAGAGGAGGGGACGTGGCTGTATTGATTAAGGATGTTACAGTTCTAAATAGAAAGGATTTACTCGATGGTTCGAGGACTGAATCTATTTGACTTGAGTTGAGGAACAGAGGAGGAGCTGTTACATTGTTGGGAGTTTTTTTATAGAACTCCAAACAAACAGTGAGAAGGAGATAGTTGAGCAAATTTGTTCCCAAATTTCAAAGGCGTGTAACAAAAAAATAGTAATAGTAGGAGACTTTAATTACCCTAATATAGACTGGGAGAAACACAGTGCTAAGCATAGGGCAGGAGAGGAATTTCTGAAATGTACACAGGAGTACTTTCTCGATCAATATGTCTCCAGTCCAACAAGGAAGGAAGCAGAAATAACAACAGAAAACGCTGGAAAAACTCAGCAGGCCAGGCAGCATCCGTGGAGAGAGAAACAGAGTTAACGTTTCAGGTCGAAGACCTTTCATCTTCGACCTGAAACGTTAACTGTGTTTCTCTCTCCACGGATGCTGCCTGGCCTGCTCAGTTTTTCCAGCGTTTTCTGTTGTTATTTCGGATTTCCAGCATCCGCAGTATTTTGCTATCGTAAGGAAGGAAGCAGTGTTGGATCTGGTTCTGGGAAATGAAGTCGGACAAGTGGAATGTGTTACAGTAGGAGATCATCTCGCGAACAGTGACCACAACATCATTCGGTTTAAAGTAATTATGGAAAGAGACCAGAAAATATCGAAGGTAAAAATGCTCAACTGGGGAAGAGCTAATTTCAGTGATTTAAGAAGGGACCGAGAACAGGTAGATTGGAAAAGGCTATTGCAGGGTAAAGCAGCAATGGGACAATAGAGGACATTCAGGGAAGGGATAGGTCAGGTACAAACCAGGCAGATTCCTTTGAAGGGAAATGGTAGAACATCCAAAGCTAATGGACCCTGGATGACAAAAGAAATAAAAGTTAAAATAAAACAGAAAAAGGAGGCTTATGACAAATGTCAGGAGCAAGATTCAGTTAATAACCAGGAAGATTATAGGAAGTGCAGGAGGGAATTGAAAAAGATAATACGGGAGGCAAAGAGAGGTTACGAGAAAAGATTAGCAGGGAACATTAAACTGAACCCTAAAACATTTTAAAGATCTGTGGGGGAAAAATTCAGTTGGTTGCGCCTCCCGTTAGCGCCTTAAGAGGGCGCTAATGGGGCGCAAAGCAACTAGCGCCCGGGCGCGGCGATGTTCGCGCTGCTCACGAAATTAACGAGACATTTTGCGGCGGTGCTAAACACTACCGCCACGATCTCCTGCGCCGGCAGATCGTGACGTCAGTCGAGTGCGCAACGCCCCGGTAGCGCCCCGGAGCGGATATTGAGTGGTGCCCCCTGCCTTACCGCCTGCCGCTAGCAACGACAGGTTGAGGGGAACGTTTTGCAGTCAGGAAGGGACTGGGGGAGCGCTATTTAAAGGCGACCGCTTTCTGCCTTTTTAGTTGGTGACATTTTTGCACCACGCATTCTGAGAGAGAGAGAGAGACTTCTGGAGAGATTCAACGCTGTGTGAAGGAGTATTGGGTACTGAGCAGCACTTTGCAGGTTCATTTTGATTTGCCCTTCCTTGTATCGATTTAGAAGAGACTGTGGGGGTTGCGCACTGAGATCTTTCCCTGGTTCTCTCCATTGTTCTTTCCAGCAGATTTGATATACAGGTCTCTCCAGGCCGAGATTCAAGTCTGCAATGAGCAGGATGTGGATGGGCAAGATCAACCCTCCCCTTTAAGAACTGGCCGGCGCCAGTGTGTCTGTGTTCCATTGCTGACTGACATCACATGAGCTTCGCCAGCGCTCTGAGGTAGCGCCTCGCTCCTCGGCCTTTGCGCCTTAAGACAGTTGTGAAGCGCCTGATTTAGCGTTCCAATCACCTCCAGGGGCGATAAAAGTCAAGTTTACAGTCGGAGGCGGTAATTAGCACCAGACGCTAATCTTTGCGCCCGGCCGATAATTGCGCCCCAAATGGGGCGATACTGAATTTTTCCCCCTATGACTCTAAGGTTGATCAAGGTAGTGCAGTAGATGTTGTATATATGGATTTTCGGAAGGCATTCGACAAAGTGCCACACAGGAGGCTTGTTAAGAAGATGGAAGCCCATGGAATTAAGGGGAGAGTGACGGTATGGATTCGGAATTGGATCAGTGACAGGAAGCAGAGGGTGATGGTGGATGGATGTTTTTCAGACTGGGAGGTGGTTTGCAGTGGTGTTCCCCAAGGGTCAGTTTTGGGTCCATTACTTTTTTCAATTTTTATGAATGACCCAGACTCGGGTGGAGGGAGCAGCTTTGTAAAGTTTGCAGATGATATGAAACTTGGCAAAGTAGTAGATAATGGGCCAGAAATTCGGCTCCCTGGCTTCCCGCGGGTGCAAGGATCGCGCACACCTACCTACCGCGCCTGCCGTTGACCTCTGGGCCCACGGGGGATTCAGCTCCTGGGCCTCCTGCAGCTGCCGGCGCGCAGTGCTTGTGTATCCCAGGGGCGTAGTTAGTGCGATGCGTCCCTTGGGATCACGTGGGCCATGGAGAGCCAATGGCAGCAGACCATCTTTCATTCATAGACCTGTCAAATCTATGAAAACAGATCGGCCCCAAAACATCCCTAAAACTACAAATAATTTTTTTTAAAACATCACATTTTTAAAATAACTATAAATTACATTGGCCCAAAAATTCATCCCGGGACGCGAGAGTACGCACTGCGTACTCTCGCGTATTCCCTCTGCAATTGCCGTTTTCTGCATGCCCTGCACATGCGCTGAAAACCGGCAATTGCTCTTTTGAAAAGGGGGCGGTTCCTCGGTGCATCGCGTGCGCGCTACAGGCTGCGCGCACGCTGTGCACTTCATGCTTTGGACGCGCAGGTAAGTACTGAAGATTTTAGAAATGTAAAAAGGAGGAGTAAGACCCACTTTTAACAAGGTTAGTAGTGAATTAAGTATTTTTTTGAATTTTTTTTTACAGGTATATCTTTTTTAGAGACTTTAAAGACAGGTAAGTTTATTTTTATAACTTTTTAAAAGATTTTAAATTTTTTCAAAAATTTAATTTTTTATTTACGAAATGGTTAATTTATTTAACTATACTTATTTTATTAATGTGATGGTTTTTTTTTTTAATTTAATTGAGGTTTAGCTGTTATTTTGGGGGGGTGTAAGATTCATAGATTTCACAGCCGTGCTGTGAAACTTATGAATGGAAGATGGTGTGCTGCCATTGGCTCTAACTGAGTCACGTGATCCCACAGCTCGCACGAATTCACTACGCCGGTGGGATACGCAAGCACTGCCCAGCTGATCTCTAGAACATAAAGTTCGTGCGAGCTGGATCTGAAAAAGCACAAGCGAGGTGAGAGATCGCGGGGAAGGCTTACCCCCGCGGGAACAGAGCGAGATCAATTTCTGGGCCATTAATTAACTATTTTAAACAAAAATTTTAATTTGAAAAAATGAATTACTTTTTAACGGGGCTAAAACTAAACTTACCTTTCTTTAAAGTAATTAAAAAAGATAAATCTGTGAAAAAAATGTTTAAATTTTAATAAAATCAACACTTACCTTGTTAAAAGAAGGCCTTGCGCCTCCTTTTTCAATGTGCATCTTCTCCGTGCTTACCCTCACGGAGGAACCTGTAAAAAAAACCCGAAGTGCGAGGCGAACGCGCTGGCCCTCCGGCGTGCGCGTTCGACCTCTGAACCCCTTCCTTCAGGGGAACGGAAGTGCCGGTTTCCCGCGCGTGCGCAGTGCATGCAAGAAACCGGCACTTTCGTTCCGTCCACGGGTGAGTACACAGTGCGTACTCACCCGTGGCGAGCCTAATTTCTGCCCCATTGTTGAGGATAGTTATAGGCTTCAGGCTGACTTAGACAGGATGGTGAAATGGGCAGAAACATGGCAGATGGAGTTCAATGCGGAGAATGTGAAGTGATGCACTTTGACAGGACTAATATGGAAAGACAGTACACTATAAATGGCACGATTATGAAAAGTGTAGATGAGCAGAGAGACCTTGGTGTTCATATACACAGATCCTTAAAGGTGGCAGGGCAAGTTGATAAGGTGGTTAAAGAAGTATACGGGTTACTTGGGTTTATAAATAGAGGGATAGAATATAAAAGCAAAGAGATCATGCTCGAACTTTATAAATCACTGGTTAGGCCTCAGCTGGAGTATTGTGGACAATTCTGGGCCCCACACTTCAGGAAAGATGTAAAGGCCTTGGAAAGGGTGCAGAGGAGGTTTCCCAGGATGTTACCAGGGATGAGGGACTTCAGTTATGAGGAGAGGTTGGAAAAGTTAGGACTGTTCTCCCTGGAGCAGAGAAGGTTAAGAGGTGACCTAATAAAGGTTTTCAAGAGGAGAGGTTTTGATAAAGTAGAGAGAGAAAAACTATTCCCTCTGGTGAGTGGGTCAATAACCAGAGGTCATAGATTCAAAATCATTGGCAAAATATCCAGAGGAGAGATGAGGAGAAATATTTTCACTCGGAGAGTTGTGGGGATCTGGAACGCTCGACCTGAAAAGGTGGTGGAAGCTGATTCCATCAATAATTTGAAAAGGGAGTTGGACGGTTCTGGAGGATGAGGAACTGACAGGGATACGGACAGAAAGCGAGGGTGTGGGACTGAGCACGATCGCTCTTTCAAAGAGACAGCACAGGCACGACGGGCCGAATGGCCTCCTTCTGTGCTGCAAGTTTCTATCAATCTATGATTCTGTAAGACACGTCATTGTATGATTTGTAACACAGCCGTGTTGCTGTATATAGAACATGCGTCACCGTACATTATTATTTTTCACACAATAACACGTTGGGCTGGGTGGGTGTCAGCGATCAGGATTAGAGAGAGGCTGTAGATCAGGATGGATGGGAGGCAGAGAATCAGGATTAGAGGGAGGCTGTAGATCAGATGGATGGAGTCAGAGATCAGGATTAGAGAGAGGCTGTAGATCAGGATGGATGGTGTCAGAGAATCAGGATTAGAGAGAGGCTGTAGATCAGGATGGATGGGAGGCTGGATCAGGATTAGAGGGAGGCTGTAGATCAGGATGGATGGGAGGCAGAGAATCAGGATTAGAGGGAGGCTGTAGATCAGGATGGATGGGAGGCAGAGAATCAGGATTAGAGGGAGGCTGTAGATCAGGATGGATGGGAGGCAGAGAATCAGGATTAGAGAGAGGCTGTAGATCAGGATGGATGGGAGGCAGAGAATCAGGATTAGAGGGAGGCTGTAGATCAGGATGGATGGGAGGCAGAGAATCAGGATTAGAGGGAGGCTGTAGATCAGGATGGTGGTGTCAGAGATCAGGATTAGAGGAGGCTGTAGATCAGGATGGTTGGGAGGCAGAGAATCAGGATTAGAGGGAGGCTGTAGATCAGGATGATTGGTGTCAGAGAATCAGGATTAGAGGGAGGCTGTAGATCAGGATGGATGGTGGCAGGGATCAGGATTAGGCAGAGAATCAGGATTAGAGGGAGGCTGTAGATCAGGATGATTGGTGTCAGGGATCAGGATTAGAGGGAGGCTGTAGATCAGGATGGATGGGAGGCAGAGAATCAGGATTAGAGAGAGGCTGCAGATTGTGATGGATGGGAGGCAGAGAATCAGGATTAGAGAGAGGCTGTAGATCAGGATGGTTGGGAGGCAGAGAATCAGGATTAGAGGGAGGCTGCAGATTGTGATGGATGGGAGGCAGAGAATCAGGATTAGAGGGAGGCTGTAGATCAGGATGGATGGGAGGCAGAGAATCAGGATTAGAGGGAGGCTGCAGATTGTGATGGATGGGAGGCAGAGAATCAGGATTAGAGGGAGGCTGTAGATCAGGATGGATGGGAGGCAGAGAATCAGGATTAGAGGGAGGCTGTAGATCAGGATGGATGGTGTCAGGGATCAGGATTAGAGGGAGGCTGTAGATCAGGATGGATGGGAGGCAGAGAATCAGGATTAGAGGGAGGCTGTAGATCAGGATGGATGGTGTCAGGGATCAGGATTAGAGGGAGGCTGTAGATCAGGATGGATGGTGTCAGGGATCAGGATTAGAGGGAGGCTGTAGATCAGGATGGATGGTGTCAGGGATCAGGATTAGAGGGAGGCTGTAGATCAGGATGGATGGGAGGCAGAGAATCAGGATTAGAGGGAGGCCCGAGAGGGGCATTGTGGCAGATTAGGTTTTATCTGAGGCAAATGATGCACCTTGCAGCTGGTTTTAGAACTCAGCTGAGAAACTGACGGTCCTGAAAATGACGTGGGATGAAATTCCGAAGAGGGGAGGTGAGTGGTCGGAGCAGATATAAGAGTGTTGGGAGTGGAATGCCCAGGGAGCCAGGAGGTCCGTTACATCAGTAATTTCAACAGGACCCTTCCCCAAGGCTTCTCAATAAACACAATCCGATGGATGTTGCCAGCAATATTCCAGAGTCCGGCATTTAATGAGCGTTCGTCGGCATCACTGAGGCCGGATCTTAAACAGGAACTCCGGAATAAAAGCTGAATTAATTGTTTAATCTTCCTGTCCTGCTCTCTCTCTCTCTCTCTCTCTCTCAAGCCTATCAAGATGTTCAGACCTCCCACTGATATTAGCTTAAGGATTAAGTTTGACAAGAAACAGAAACAAATATTTGCTGTATCGCTAATCTCTCTCCCATGCGAATGTCTTGCTGACAGTTCAGTGACATGTTGGGTCTGATTTTGGTAACAAGATAGACAATGATGGCCTAAGTCAGTCAAATCCTGCAAACTCTACAAAAAATAAAAGAAAGACTTGCATTTCTATAGCGCCTTTCACAACCTTCGGACGGCCCAAAGTGCTTTACAGCCATTTAAGTACTTTTTGAAGTGTAGTCACTGTTGTAATGTGGGAAACGCAGCAACCAATTTGCGCACAGCAAGCTCCCACAAACAGCAATGTGATAATGACCAGATAATCTGTTTATTTTAGTGATGTTGATTGAAGGATAAATATTGGCCAGGACATTGATGATAACTCCCCTGCTCTTCTTTGAAATAGTGGCCATGGGATCTTTTACGTCCACCTGTGAGAGCAGATGGGGCCTCGGTTTAACATCTCATCCAAATGACGGCACCTCCGACAGTGCAGCGCTCCCTCAGCACCGCATGGAGTGTCAGCCTAGATTTTTGTGCTCAAGTCTCTGGAAGTGGGACTTGAACCCACGACCTTCTGACTCGGAGGCGAGAGTGCTACCCACTGAGCCACGGCCGACACTGCACACGGCTAAAGAAGAGAGGCCCAATTTTCCGAAAACGCACTCCGGCACAGAGCCTCCTCCATTGAACATAAGAACATAAGAACTAGGAGCAGGAGTAGGCCATTCGGCCCTTCGAGCCTGCTCCGCCATTCAATGAGATCATGGCTGATCTTCTGCCTCAACTCCATTCACCGGCCCTATCGCCATATCCCTTGATGCCCTTACTAGTCAGAAATCTATCGACTTCTGTTTTGAATATACCCAATGACTGAGCCTCCACAGCCCTCTGGGGTAGAGAATTCCAAAGATTCACCACCCTATGTGTGAAGAAATTTCTTCTCATCTCAGTCCTGAATGGCCTACCCTTTATCCTGAGGCTGTGGCCCCTGGTTCTAGACTCCCCAGCCAAGGGAAACATTCTCCCAGCATCCATCCTATCAAGCCCTGTAATAATTTTGTATGCTTCAATGAGATCCCCTCTCATTCTTCTGAATTCAAGAGAATACAGGCCTAGTTTACTCAATCTCTTCTCATACGACAGTCCCGCCATCCCAGGAATCAATCTCGTGAACCTTCGTTGCACTCCCTCTATGGCAAGTGTATCCTTCCTTAGGTAAGGAGACCAAAATTGTACACAGTACCCCAGGTGTGGTCTCACCAAGGCCCTATATAATTGGAGTAAGACTTCTTTACTCCTATACTCAAATCCTCTTGTAATGAAGGCCGGTATACCATTTGCCTTCCTAATGGCTTGCTGCACCTGCACATTCACTTTCAGTGACTCGTGTACAAGGACACCCAGGTCCCTTTGAGTATCTGCATTCCCCAATCTTTCACCATTTAGGAAATACTCTGCCTTTCTGTTTTTTCTACCAAAGTGGATAAGTTCACATTTATCCACATTATATTCCATCTGCCATGTTCTCGCCCACTCACTGAGCCTGTCGAGATCCCCTTGAAGCCTCTTCACATCCTCTTCGCAACTGACACTGCCACCTAGCTTTGTATCATCAGCAAATTTGGAAATGTTACATTTAGTCCCCTCATCCAAATCATTGATATAGATTGTGAATAGCTGGGGCCCAAGCACCGATCCTTGCGGTACCCCACTAGTCACAGCCTGCCATCCTGAAAAAGACCCGTTTATTCCTACTCTTTGTTTTCTGTCTGTTAACCAATTCTCAATCCATGCTAGTATATTACCCCCAATTCCACGTGCCCTAATTTTGTTCACCAACCTCTTGTGTGGGACCTTATCGAAGGTCTTCTGAAAATCCAGATACACCACATCTACCGGTTCCCCTTTGTCTACTCCACTAGTTACATTCTCAAAAAACTCCAGTAGGTTTGTCAAACAGGATTTCCCTTTCATAAATCCATGTTGACTCTGCCCAATCTTACTATTAGTTTCTAAGTGCCCAGTTATTGCATCCTTTATAATAGATTCCAGCATTTTCCCAACTACTGATGTGAGGCTAACAGGTCTGTAGTTCCCCGTTTTCTCTCTCCCTCCTTTCTTAAATAGCGGGGTTACATTTGTTATCCTCCAATCTGCAGGAACTGTTCCAGAATCTATAGAATTTTGGAAGATGACAACAAATGTGTCCACTATCCCAATGGCTACCTCTTTCAAAACCCTAGGATGTAGGTCATCCGGTCCTTGGGATTTATTGACTTTTAGTCCCATTAATTTTGCTAGTACTGTTTTTTTACTAATAATAATTTCTTTAAGTTCCTCATTGGGAGTACGTATCGGAAAATGGACCATGCGCTTGCTTTGACTTTCCGCTCGTTCATTTTAAAAGTCATGGGTTGCACTCCTGCGACGTCCCTATACGGGTCTCCTGGTGGGTGAGGCAGGTGTGCGATTCAGGAAATCAGACCGAATGTGATGCTACCTTGAAGAGAAAGATGACAGGAAAAGGAAGTCAGGCCCACTAAACCTAGCCCCTTTCACGAAACAAACCCACCTACCCACCTTATCTCCTCGCAATGTCTCTCAATCCCGCTTCCTATATGCGACAATCCCTTCTCCCCATATCCCTCAATCCAGTTGCACCATATGGTGCCTTCAAATGATATGTTGGCCTTTATTACAAGAGGATTTGAGTATAAGAGTAAAGACATCTTACTCCAATTATATAGGGCCCTGGTGAGACCACACCTGGAGTATTGTGTACAGTTTTGGTCTCCTTACCTAAAGAAGGATATACTTGCCTTAGAGGGAGTGCAACAAAGGATCACTGGACTGATTCCTAGGATGGGGGGTTGTCCTATGAGAAGTGTTTGAGGAGACTAGGCCTATAATCTCTAGAGTTGAGAAGAATGAGAGGTGATCTCATTGAAACGTATAATATTCTTAAGGGCTTGACAGGGTAAATGCGGAGAGGTTGTTTCCCCTGGCTGGGGAGCCTAGAACTAAGGGTCACAGCCTCTGAATAAGGGGTCGGCCATTTAGGACTGAGATGAGGGGAAATGTCTTCACTCAGAGGGTTGTGAATCTTCTCTACCCCAGGAGATTGTGGATGCTGAGTCATCAAGACAGCGATCGATAGATTTTTGGAAATTAAGGGAACCAAGGGATATGAGGATAGTGCAGGAAGGTGGAGTTGAGGTAGAAGATTAGCCATGATCTTATTGAATGACGGAGCAGGCTCGAACAACCGAATGGCTTCGTCCTGCTCCTGTTTCTTATGCTCTTATATAAGAGGAAAAGGACGAGACCCTTTGTATCAACCCCAACAACCCATCTACACAACCCCATCTCCCCACTTTCTCAACCCCATCTACCGAACTTCTCAACCCGTACAACCCACCTTCTAAACCCCTACAACCCACCTTCTAAACCCAACAACCCACCTTCTCAACCCCTACAACCCACCTTCTCATCGTCAACAACCCACCTTCTCATCGTCAACAACCCACCTTCTCATCGTCAACAACCCACCTTCTCATCGTCAACAACCCACCTTCTCATCGTCAACAATCCACCTTCTAAACCCAACAACCCACCTTCTCAACCCCAACAACCCACCTTCTCATCGTCAACAACCCACCTTCTCAACCCCAACAACCCACCTTCTCATCGTCAACAACCCACCTTCTCATCGTCAACAACCCACCTTCTCATCGTCAACAACCCACCTTCTCAACCCCAACAACCCACCTTCTCATCGTCAACAACCCACCTTCTCATCGTCAACAACCCACCTTCTCATCGTCAACAACCCACCTTCTCATCGTCAACAACCCACCTTCTCAACCCAACAACCCACCTTCTCATCGTCAACAACCCACCTTCTCAACCCAACAACCCACCTTCTCATCGTCAACAACCCACCTTCTCATCGTCAACAACCCACCTTCTCATCGTCAACAACCCACCTTCTCAACCCCAACAACCCACCTTCTCATCGTCAACAACCCACCTTCTCATCGTCAACAACCCACCTTCTCAACCCCAACAACCCACCTTCTCATCGTCAACAACCCACCTTCTCATCGTCAACAACCCACCTTCTCATCGTCAACAACCCACCTTCTCATCGTCAACAACCCACCTTCTCATCGTCAACAACCCACCTTCTCATCATCAACAACCCACCTTCTCATCGTCAACAACCCACCTTCTCATCGTCAACAACCCACCTTCTCATCGTCAACAACCCACCTTCTCATCGTCAACAACCCACCTTCTCAACCCCAACAACCCACCTTCTCATCGTCAACAACCCACCTTCTCAACCCCAACAACCCACCTTCTCATCGTCAACAACCCACCTTCTCAACCCCAACAACCCACCTTCTCATCGTCAACAACCCACCTTCTCAACCCCAACAACCCACCTTCTCATCGTCAACAACCCACCTTCTCATCGTCAACAACCCACCTTCTCATCGTCAACAACCCACCTTCTCATCGTCAACAACCCACCTTCTCATCGTCAACAACCCACCTTCTCATCGTCAACAACCCACCTTCTCATCGTCAACAACCCACCTTCTCAACCCCAACAACCCACCTTCTCATCGTCAACAACCCACCTTCTCATCGTCAACAACCCACCTTCTCATCGTCAACAACCCACCTTCTCATCGTCAACAACCCACCTTCTCAACCCCAACAACCCACCTTCTCATCGTCAACAACCCACCTTCTCAACCCCAACAACCCACCTTCTCATCGTCAACAACCCACCTTCTCATCGTCAACAACCCACCTTCTCATCGTCAACAACCCACCTTCTCATCGTCAACAACCCACCTTCTCATCGTCAACAACCCACCTTCTCATCATCAACAACCCACCTTCTGATCGTCAACAACCCACCTTCCAGAGTTAAAACTGAAAATGTGAGTATGAATAGGAATTGCTAAATGAAAAGGACCCCAGTCTATCTAGTTCCCTCTCTAACATTCTGCATGATACAAAGATAATGGAGTTGTTGACCAACGATAAGAACATAAGACGTAGGAGCAGGAGTAGGTCATTCGGCCCCTCGAACCTGCTCCGCCATTCGATAAGATCACGGCTGATCTGGTCTTGGCCTCAACTCCACTTTCCCGCCTGCTCCCCATAACCCGTGACTCCCTTATCATTCAAAAATCTGTCTATCTCCACCTTAAATATATTCAATGACTCCGCCTCCACAGCTCTCTGGGGAAGAGAATTCCAAAGATTCACGACCCTCTGAGAGAAGAAATTCCTCCTCATTTCCAATTTAAATGGGTGCCCCCTTATTCTGAAATTTGCCCCCTAGTTCTGGATTCCCCCACGAGGAAAAACATCCTCTCTGCATCTACCCTGTCAAGCCCCCTCAGAATCTTATATGTTTCAATAAGATCCCCTCTCATTCTTCTAAACTCCAATGAGTATAGGCCCAGCCCAATCACAGCAATCAGTCTCTATCAATGAGTCTACAACAGACCCAGACATGAGGTGAGGAAAACCCCCAGTGATGGAGAGCTTTGGGAGCCAGAGGGCCAAAGTCACCTGTTCCTCCCGAGCACGCTGCACTCACCACACGTCACATCTCAAATTACTCTTAGCGGGAGGAATTGGCCTCCTTTGTGCCTCCTGTTAGCGCCTCCGTTAATGGGACGCTACTGGCTTTGCGACCGTGCGCATCGAGAGTACCGACGCCCGCGAACTTCCCCTGCAGGTTAGCGGTGGCAGTAAACCTTAATGCCCCTGATGTAAGAAAACTACTAGGCGCTTGGTCTAAGCGTTAAACAAAGCTTTAATCAACTGTTTTTCAACATGGAGGTCTAGTTGTGTCCTTCCCTAGTTCCTGTTGAGGAATCTCCTAAGCAAGCTGGGCCCGTGCCCGAGTATTTATACTCTCCGTGGACAGCGCCACCAGCAGGCCGCCCAGTATTACTTCATACAAGATTCATGTCATTCTTCCCGCCTGAAAGATTGGAAGTCCGGCGGCTTCCTTCTACCGAATTAGCCGGACTAAGAATAGACGCAGTCGCTTGGATTTCCACGTCTCCTCGGACCGTGTTTTGGTCCCTGGGTTGCTTGGTTCGTACCGGCGGGCTGGCAGAGTCCGTGTCGCCTCGATCGACCTGAGGGGGACTGGGGAGATCGTGGCTCCGGGTGCGGGTCCCCACCGGCGCAGAGCTGGCTTCATCCTGCTCAGTAGCCGGTGATTGACCGGCGTCCTGGCTTCGGGTGGCCATCCCGCGGGGAGCGCTCTGTTCCCCGGGTTGATCCAGCGGAGTAGCTGGCAGATCCCTCGATGTCCCGGGTAGGGCGTCATCCTCGGAGGAGCGCGGAGTATCGGCGTCGTTAATACGGATCTCTCTATCGATTGGGTCCGTGGGACCGGTTGGGCAGGGAGCCAGATCCCGAAGTGAAACTGTGGACTCCCGGCCATCAGGGTACTGCACGTACACATATGTAGGATTGACATCCATTAGTTCCACCTCGTCGACGAGGGGATCACTCTTGGAGGATCGGACGAATCTTCGGAGCAGCACGGAGCCAGGAGCTGCCAACCATGATGGTAGGGACGTCCCATGAGTGGAGCGACGCTGGAACCCGAAGAATCGTTCGTGAGGAGTAACATTGGTGGATGTAGAAAGAAGAGACCTGATGGAATGCAACGCGTCAGGGAGCATAGTTTCCCACTGCTGGTCTGATAGATTGCGTGACCTCAGTGCAAGATGAACAGCGTTCCAAATGATAGCATTGTATCTCTCAACCTGTCCGTTTCCAATAGGATGATATGGTGTTGTTTTTACTTGTGGCGATTCCCCGTTGGGAAAGATAACTTTTGAGTTCGCTTGACATGAAGGAGGGACCCCGATCAGAGTGGATGAAATTGGCCATACCGCAAAGGGAAAAGACCTGATCGAGGCATTTGATCACTGTGGAAGTAAGCATATTGGGACAGGGGACAGGGGAAAGCAAAAACTGTACAGGACCTTGGTGAGACCACATTTGGAATATTGTGTGCAGTTCTGGTCACCTCACTATAGGAAGGACGTGGAAGCATTGGAAAGAGTGCAAAGGAGATTTACCAGGATGCTGCCTGGTTTGGGGGGGTGGTCTTATGAGGAAAGATTGAGGGAGTTAGGGCTTTTCTCTTTAGAGCGGAGGAGGATGAGAGGTGACTTAATAGAGGTTTATAAGATGATGAGGGGGATAGATAGAGTGGATGTTCAGAGACTATTTCCTCGGGTGGAGGTAGCTGTTACAAGGGGGCATAACTATAAGGTGCATGGGGGGAGATATAGAAGGGATGTCCGAGGTAGATTCTTTACTCAGAGAGTGGTTGGGGTGTGGAATGGACTGCCTGCTGTGATAGTGGAGTCGGACACTTTAGGAACTTTCAAGCGGTTATTGGATAAGCACATGGAGCACACCAGAATGATAGGGAGTGGGATAGCTTGATCTTGGTTTCAGACAATGCTCGGCACAACATCGAGGGCCGAAGGGCCTGTACTGTGCTGTACTGTTCTATGTTCTATGTTCTATGTTCAAAGGGAAAGCGTGAATATTCGTCCACCATAGTAAGCAAGTAGGTGTTTCGCGTTGAGGAAGGCAATGGCCCTTTAAAGCCAATGCTGAGTCACTGCATAGACTGTGTAGCGTGTATGAGCGAGCCATCTGACGGACGGAAGAATTGCGGTTTTAATTACGCGCAAATTCTACAAGTGGAGCATGTTCTTTTCACGTCTTCCGTAGAAAATGGGAGATTTTTAGATCGCACAAAGTGCAACATACGGGTAACGCCAGGACGGCATAAGTCAGTATGAAGATCCGCAAGAGTCGAAGTTGACATGGAAGAGCAGAATGCACGTGTGAGGGTATCCGGGGCCACATTCTCCTTGCCGGGTCGATACTGTATGGTGTAGCCAAAGGCGGCCAATTCCATCCTCCAGAGCTGTATTTTGTTATTCTTGATTTTAGTGCGTTTCCGGTTATCCAGCATAAAGGCCACCGAGCGCTGATCGGTTATGAGCGTGAAATGGCGACGAGCGAGAAAATGACTCCATTTACGTACTGCTTCGATGATAGCCGTAGCCTCCTTCTCGACAGGAGGATAATGGAGCTCACTACCCTGTAAAGTTCTAGAGAGAAATGCAACGGGTCGACCGCCTTGATTCAAGGTAGCCGAGATCGCCACCTCCGATGCATCGCACTCGACCACGAAAGGGAGATTTTCATCGATGGAATGAAGCGCGGCTTTTTCCAGTTGTTGCTTGAGGAGGTCGAAAGCTGAAATAGCCCTCGCCTCCAATGGAAATGACTTCGCGTGAAGCAGAGGCTGGATCTTGTCGGAAAAGTGAGGTATCGACTTCGCATAATAGGCGAACATGCCGAGGGCCCGACGAAGAGAGCTGAGATTCGTAGGAGGAGGGAGCTCCTGAAGCGGACGAAGTCGCTCCGGATCCGGTTTGATGACACCATTGCCCACCCAGTAGCCAAGGATGTTGACTGATGGTACTGATTTCACAGATTTGGACTCATTTAAGGTTAAGTTGCGACGACGGAGAACGTCAAGAAATTTCTGGAGGTTGGCATCATGCTCCTTCTGGTCATGACCAGCAATGGTGATATTATCCAGATATGGAAAAGTGTCTGTTAAGTTCTCCTGTTTGACTAGGCTATCCATTGCCCGTTGAAAGACGGCCACCCCATTGGTGACCCCAAATGGAAGGCGACAAAACTGGTAAAGCCGACCATTGGCCTCAAAAGCCGTATACTTTTTGTCAGAGTGCTTTAACGGTACTTGATGGTATGCGCTCTTTAAGTCAAAGGTTGAAAATACCCTGTAGTTAGCAAGGTTATTGACCATGTCATCGATGCGTGGTAGTGGGTAGGCATCCAGGTCGGTATACTGGTTAATAGTTTGCGAGTAATCGATGCAAAGACGTTTCTTGTGTTGCTTCAGAGGATTTTTAACAACGACGACTTGAGCCCGCCAGGAAGATGAACATGGCTCAATGATACCGTCAGCTAGAAGGCGAGAGATCTCTGCCTCGATAAAGGATAGGTCATCTTGGCTGAAACGTCGTGATTTAGTGGCTATGGGCTTACATCGGGGGGAAAGATTGGCAAACAAGGAGGGCTCGTCGAGCGAAGCCGCCGAAAGTGCACAAAACGGTACTTTGGAAATAGTAAGCTCCGGCTTTGATCCTCCAAACTCGAAAGTGAGTCTTGTGTTGTTTCTGGAAATCCTGTCCCAGGAGCACATCACTGCATAGGTTTTTGAGCACCCCGAGCCGGGTAGAGAAATAGTGTGGCCATTGAGAATAAGGTTGACAAGACAAAAACCGGAAGAGTTGGTGGTCAGTGTCGTCAGAGCCATTGCAATTTCCCTGTCCGAGGGGTAAATACGCAGTTTTAACTTACTGACAGCTTGCTCACTGATGAAGCTGTCAGAGCTGCATGAGTTGATTAATGCACTCAAAATGTGTCCATTTACCGAAACCTTCGTGGCTGCATGGGACAGGCTTTGGGGAAAAACAGCTGTGATGGGAGGAGGGGCAATTTTATCCTTGACAGCTGTAACATTAGTAGTGGCTCTTGGGGGAGGAGCAGTTTTATAAATGACAGCTGTAACATTAGTAGTGGCTCTTGGGGGAGGAGCAGTTTTATAGGGAGCAGCTGTAACCCTAGAAGCAGCTCTTGACTGACATACTTTCGAGAAGTGACCTTTCTTACTGCAATGATTGCAGATTGCATTACGAGCAGGACAAAATTTCCTATAATGAAATGCACCTCCACAGAAGAAACACTTCCTTTTAGATTGCCAAGATGCCGCTAGGGTAGGGTCGTCATCAGCTAGGATAGAGTCATCATCAGTGAGGGCTTCCGCCTGAGGCTTATCGGAGGAGTCACTAAAAGTGATCGCAGCAGTCCGTGCACGTGGTAAAAGATAGGCAACTGCATTTTCTTTTTGCCAAGTCCAGAGAATATGCCTGGTCATAGGCAGCTTGTAACTCGAGGGTTTTATTCCCCAGCAGACGCTGGCGTATGAAGGGAGACGCAATTCCATTAATAAAAGAATCACGAATTAACTCCTCCTGGTACTGCTCAGCTGAGACAGCCTTGAGATTACAATCTTTGCTGAGCCTGCGAAGCTTTTGAAGGAATTCGTCAAGTGATTCCCCGGGTTGTTGTCGAGTTGTGGCCAGTAGATGCCGAGCAAAAATTTCGTTTGGGGCCTTAACATATAGTTGCTGTAGTATTCGGATAGCGGAGTCATAGTTTACACAGTCTTCGATATAGTCAAACACATAAGGGGATACATAATTGGCAATTATCTCTAACTTATCAGGAACATTCTCACCACACACCCTGAGGAAGTTGCTGAAGGTGCGATACCAGTGTTTCCATACCTTAGCAGTTGTAGGTGAATTCGGGTCCAGGTCGAGACGGGCGGGTCGGAGTAGTTTCTCCATGATGGATTGATTACTACATCTGGTTCCCTTCTACCGTTTGAGTCGTAGCCGTCTGTTCCCAAAACCACTCAGAGCGTGGAGCAGGTCAGGTGATTCAATTGACGTAAGAAAACTACTCGGCACTTGGTCTAAGCGTTAAACAAAGCTTCAATCAACTGTTTTACAACATGGAGGTCCAGTTGTGTCCTTCACTAGTTCCTGTTGAGGAATATCCAAAGCAAGCTGGGCCCATGCCCGAGTATTTATACTCCTCCTGGACAGCGCCACCAGCAGGCCGCCCAGTTTTACTTCATACAAGATTCATGTCAGCCCCGATCTCCAGCGCCCTGGAGATCGTGACGCAATCCAGTGCGCAGCGCCCCGGTACCGCCCCGGATGCCAACTTGGCTTCTGCCCCCTGCAGCATCACCGGGCGTCGTCACCGCAGATGGCCGCTTGGAGAGCGGCAGTTCAAGGGATTGCCGGGGAGGAGGGCAAAACATGTTTCATCAAGACTCTGCTTTTTTTTCTACTTTTCAGGTGCCGTCCGTGATCAGCCCTGCGCTCTGTTAGAGAGCTTGGGGCTGATGGGCGGCGATCGGAGGAGCCTTCCAACGTGGCAGTACTGCACGGCCCTGTGTGCAGCGCTGCTCACCGCCTGGCCCCGCCTGGCCCCGCCCCACCCCGCCTGCTGCCTGTTGCACTCCAGGAAGGAAGTGGACACTTGATTTAACGTTTGATCCACTTCCTTCCTGAAGCACATAACTGAATGTTTTTAAAGTTGAAAAGCATTAGCGCCTGGCGCTAATTTTTTCAACTTTTTAAAGTTAATGCCCCAAACGGGGCGACAATGAATTTCTCCCGCAAATAAAATTAGAGAGTTAAATGCGTGGCTCAAAGACTGGTGTGGGAGAAATGGGTTTTGCTTCCTGGGACACTGGCACCAGTACTGGGGCAGGAGGGAGCTGTTCCGTTGGGACGGGCTTCACTTGGCCAGTGCTGGGACTAGAGTCCTGGCGGATCATATAACTAGGGCTGTAGAGAGGGCTTTAAACTAACTAGTGGGGGGGAGCTTCCTAGAGAGCAAATAATAAAAATGACAACAGAGAAGGTCATAGACTTAGGTAGCAGTGGGGAAATTAAAAACCAGAGTGCGTCAGGAAGGGGCAGAAGGTATGGAGTAAAAGGTAAAGTAATAAAAAGGGCAAAAGCAGGAACTAAGTGTCACAAAACATATTTGAAAGTTCTCTATCTGAATGCACGTAGCATTCGTAACAAAATAGATGAGTTAATGGCACAAATAACTACATATGGGTATGATCTTGTGGCCATTACAGAAACATGGCTGCAGGGTGACAATGCCTGGGAATTAAACATACCAGGTTATTTAACGATCAGGAAGGACAGGCAGGAAGGAAGGGGAGGTGGGGTGGCTATGTTAATAAAGGAAGGAATCATTGTAATACAGAGAAATGATATTGGGTCAAAAGATCAGGATAATGAAACAGTTTGGGTGGAGATAAGGAATAATAAGGGGAAAAAAACACTAGTGGGTGTAGTCTATAGGCCTCCGAACAGTTGCAACTCTGTTGGACGGAGTATCAATCAGGAAATAGTTGAGGCTTGTAATAAGGGAACATCTATAATTATGGGGGATTTTAACTATCATATTAATTGGACAAATCAAATTGGGCAGGGCTGCCTTGAGGATGAGTTCATTGAATGTATTAGGGATGGGTTTCTTGAGCAGTATGTAACTGAACCGACCAGGGGGCAAGCAACCTTAGATCTGGTCCTGTGTAACGAGACAGGATTAATTAAAAATGTCCTAGTAAAGGATCCCCTTGGAATGAGTGACCATAACATGGTTGAATTCCATATTCAATTAGAGGGTGAGAAGGTTGGATCTCAAACAAGCGTGCTAAGCTTGAATAAAGGAGACTATGAAGGTATGCGAGCGGAATTGAGTAGAGTGGATTGGGAAAATAGATTAAAGGGTAAGACGATACATGATCAGTGGTGTACAGTTAAGGAGTTATTTTACAACTTCCAAAAAATATATATTCCACTGAGAAGAAAAGGGTGTAAAAGAAAAGACAGTCATCCATGGCTAAGTAAAGAAATTAAGGATAGTATTCGACTAAAAACAAGGGCCTATAAGGTAGCCAAATCTAGTGGTAGGATAGAGGATTGGGAAAACTTTAAAAGACAGCAAAAAATAACAAAAAGATTGATTAAGAAAGGGAAGATAGATTATGAAAGTAAATTAGCAAAAAATATAAAAACAGATAGTAAGAGTTTTTATAGTTATATAAAAAGAAAAAGGGTGGCTAAAGTAAATGTTGGTCCCTTAGAGGATGAGACCGGGAAATTAATGGTGGGAAATATGGAGATGGCAAATACACTGAATGAATATTTTGTATCAGTCTTTACAGTAGAGGACACTAAGAATATCCCAACACTGGACAAACAGGGGGCTATAGGGGGGAGAGGAGCTAAACACGATCAAAATCACTAAGGAAGTGGTACTCGGTAAAATAATGGGACTCAAGGCGGATAAATCACCTGGACCTGATGGCTTACATCCTAGAGTCTTGAGGGAAGTGGCGGTAGGGATTGTGGATTCATTGGTAATAATTTTCCAAAACTCCCTGGATTCAGCAAAGATCCCAGCAGACTGGAAAACTGCTAATGTAACACCCTTATTTAAAAAGGGCAGTAGACAGAAGGCTGGAAACTATAGCCTAACATCTGTGGTAGGTAAAATTTTGGAGTCCATTATTAAGGAGACAGTAACGGGACATTTGCATAATCATAATTTAATAGGACAAAGTCAGCATGGTTTTATGAAGGGGAAGTCATGTTTGACAAATTTGCTGGAGTTCTTTGAGGCAGTAACATACAGGGTGGATAAAGGGGAACCAGTGGATGTGGTGTATTTAGACTTCCAAATGGCATTTGACAAGGTGCCACACAAAAGATTATTGCTTAAGATAAAAAAATCACGGGATTGGGGGTAATATTCTGGTATGGATAGAAGATTGGCTATCTAACAGAAGGCAGAGAGTTGGGATAAATGGTTCATTCTCAGAATGGCAATCAGTAACTAGTGATGTTCCGCAGGGGTCAGTGCTGGGTCCCCAACTCTTTACAATCTATATTAACGATTTGGAGGAGGGGACCGAGTGTAACATATCAAAGTTTGCAGATGATACTAAGATGGGAGGGAAAGTAGTGAGTGAGGAGGACATAAAAAATCTGCAAGGGGACATAGACAGGCTAAGTAAGTGGGCAGAGATTTGGCAGATGGAATACAATACTGGAAAGTGTGAGGTTATGCACTTTGGCAGGAAAAATAGTAGAGCAAGTTATTATCTTAATGGCAAGAAATTGGAAAGTACTGAAGTACAAAGGGATCTGGGGGTCCTGGTGCACGAAACTCAAAAGGTTAGTATGCAGGTGCAGCAAGTGATTAAGAAGGCCAATGGAATGTTGGCTTTCATTGCTAGGGGGATAGAATATAAAAATAGGGAGGTATTGCTTCAGTTGTACAAGGTATTGGTGAGACCGCACCTGGAATACTGCATACAGTTTTGGTGTCCATACTTAAGAAAAGACATACTTGCTCTCGAGTCAGTACAAAGAAGGTTCACTCGGCTAATCCCGGGGATGAGGGGATGGACATATGAGGAGAGGTTGGGTAGATTGGGACTCTACTCATTGGAGTTCAGAAGAATGAGAGGCGATCTTATTGAAACATATAAGATTGTGAAGGGGTTGGATCGGGTGGATGCGGGGAGGATGTTCCCGATGATGGGTGAAACTAGAACTAGGGGGCATAGTCTTAGAATAAGGGGCTGCTCTTTCAAAACTGAGATGAGAAGGAACTACTTCACTCAGAGGGTGGTAGGCCCATGGAATATGCTGCCCCAAAAAGCTGTAGAAGCTACATCATTACATAAATTTAAAACAGAAATAGACAGTTTCCTAGAAGCAAAGGGAATTAAGGGTTACGGGGAGCGGGCAGGAATTTGGACATGAGTCTAGGTTCGGATCGGTCATGGCCCTGTGGGTAGCGTAGCGGGCCCAGGGGCCGTGTTGCCTGATCCTGCTCCTATTTCGTGTGTCCAATTCTGTTAGGTTCAGGAGATGGTTCTGTGATAGTAGATTGGCGATTAGGATCAGATCAGCCATGATCTTATTGAATGGCGGAGCAGGCTCGAGGGGCCAATTGGCCTACTCCTGCTCCTATTTCTTATGTTCTTATGGTCTTACACTTGATCAAACTGTTATTTTCTGAAAGAAATCTATCTAAATTGAATCAATACTAATCGCTTCCACCGTCTCCCGAGGGAGCCTGTTCCATAGATTGGCCACTCGCTCACTGAAATATTATTTCTGTAGATTAGTTTTGAATTTACCCTCCTTCAAACGCAGGCCGTGCCCTCTGGTTCGACTGTTCTGGACACGGTGAGACAGCTTGTCACGGTCAACATTATCTACTCCCTTTAGAACCCTAAAAACAGCAATCGCATCACCCCCCAACCTTCTCTTTTCCAGTGAGAACATGCCCAGTTTACGGAATCACTTGGCATAGTTCAATCGCTCCATTCCCCTCAATCACTATGGTTGTTCTCTTCTGTATCCTTTCAACAACCTTTTTGTATTGTGGCAACCAGAACTGTACACAATATTCCATCTGGTCGCACCAATGATTCATAGAGTGGCAGGATTACCTCACTAATTCTGTTAACATTGACCTTTCAAGAGATCCCAACATCTGATTTGCTTTACACACAGCCACCGGGCATGGCTACATAGCCTCAACTTATTGCCAATCAGGACTCCTGGATCTCTTTAATTCTCCACACAGATCGTATCACCACTCAACCTTCTCTTATTCAGTGAGCTTGCACAGACACGATGGGCTGAATGGCCTCTTCCTGTGACATTATTTTCTATCCGTGCTTTGAGAGCAGTGACTGCCGGCTATAACTCCACTCGGTGATTCCTGACCAGATTAGGAATAGTCTAGAGGGGGAAGGGAGGAAGCACCCCCCATCACCGCACTAAAAAGGTAAAAAATATTGCGTTTCTATAGCGCCTTTCATGACCAGCGGACGTCCCAAAGCGCTTCACAGCCAATGAAGTACTATTTGAAGTGGAGTCACTGTTGCAATGTAGGAAACACAGAAGCCATCGCAAAGCAAGCTCCCACAAACAGCAACATGATAATGACCAGATCATCTGTTTTAGCGATGTTGGTTGAAGGCTAAATATTGGCCTCTGCTTTCCTCGAAAAAGTGACATGGGATTTTTTACTGCCACCTGAGAAAGCATTCGGGGCTTCGGTTTAACATTTCATCTGAAAGAAGGCACCTCCGACAGTGCAGCACTCCCTTAGTACTGCCCCGCCGACAGTGCAGCACTCCCTCAGTACTGCCCCGCCGACAGTGCAGCGCTCCCTCAGTACTGCCCCTCCGAAAGTGCAGCGCTCCCTCAGTACTGAACCTCCGTCAGTGCAGCACTCCCTCAGTACTGCCCCTCCGACAGTGCTGCACGCCCTCAGTACTGCCCCTCCAACAGTGCAGCGCTCCCACAGTACTGCCTCTCCGACAGTGCAGCGCTCCCTCAGTACTGCCCCTCCAACAGTGCGGCGCTCCCTCAGTACTGCCCCTCCGATAGTGCAGCGCTCCCTCAATACTGCCCCTGCGACAGGTAGTGCTCCCTCAGTGCTGTCACTCCGACAGTGCAGCACTCCCTCAGTACTGCCCCTCCAAGTCTGCAGCGCTCCCTCAGTACTGTCCCTCCGACAGTGCAGCGCTCCCTTTGTACTGACCCTCTGATAGTGCAGCACTCGCTCAATTCTGGACCTCCAACAGAGCAGCACTCCCTCAGTACTGCCCCTCTGACAGTGCAGCACTCCCTCAGTATTGCCCCTTCCGAAAGTGCGGCGCTCCCTCAGTACTGCCCCTCCAACAGTGCAGCGCTCCCTCAGTACAGCCCCTCCGAGAGAGCAGCGCTCTCTCAGTACTGCTCCTCCGACAGTGTTGCACTCCCTCAGTACTGCCCCATCGACACTGCGGCGCTCCCTCAGTACTGCCCCTCCGACAGTGCGGCGCTCCCTCAGTACTGCTCCTCCGACAGTGCGGCGCTCCCTCAGTACTGCCCCTCCGACAGTGCGGCGCTCCCTCAGTACTGCCCCTCCGACAGTGCAGCGCTCACTCAGTACTGCCCCTCCGACAGTGCGGCGCTCCCTCAGTACTGCCCCTCCGTCAGTGCGGCGCTCCCTCAGTACTGCCCCTCCGACAGTGCAGCGCTCCCTCAGAACTGCCCCTCCGACAGTGCAGCGCTCCCTCAGTCCTGCCCCTCCGACAGTGTAGCACTCCCTCAGTACTGCCCCTCCGACAGTGCAGCGCTCCCTCAGTACTACCCCTCTGACAGTGCGGCGCTCCCTCAGTACTGCCCCTCCGACAGTGCGGCGCTCCCTCAGTACTGCCCCCCGACAGTGCGGCGCTCCCTCAGTACTCTGGATTACTTGTCCAGTAACATAACCACTATGCTGCCATACCCCGTGAATTACAGAGACGTAGAATTATACAGCACAGAAAGAGGCCCTTCGGCCCATCATGTCCACGCCGGCCATCAAGCCCTGTCTATTCTAACCCGATTTTCCAGCACTTGGTCCGTAGCCTTGTATGCTATGGCGTTTCAAGTATTCATCTAAATGCTTCTTGAATGTTGTGAGTGTTCCTGCCTCTGCCACCCTTTCAGGCAGTGAGTCCCAGATTCCAACCACCCTTCTGGGTGAAAAAGTTTTTCCTCAAATCCCCTCTAAACCTCCTGCCCCTTACCTTGAAACTATGTCCCCTGTTTATTGACCCCTCTACTAAGGGGAAAAGTTCCTTTCTATCTACCCTATCTATGCCCCTCATAATTGTGTACACCTCAATCAGGTCCCCCCTCAGCCTTCTCTGCTCCAAGGAAAACAACCCCAGCCTGTCCAGTCTCTCTTCATAGCTGAAACGCTCCAGCCCAGGTAACATCCTGGTGAATCTCCTCTGCACCCTCTCCAATGCAATCACATCCTTCCTATACTGTGGCGACCAGAACTGCTGAATTATCCTACTAAATCTAGGATAGTATCAAATTAAAGGGCAAAGAGGAGGAGGAATTCCTTAAATGTTTATGAGAGGACTTCCTTAATTAGTGTGTTTCATCTCAACGAGGAAGGAAGCAGTGCTGTATCTCGTTCTGGGGAATGAAGTGGGGCAAGTGGCGCATTCTTCACTGGGGCAACATTTGGGGAACAGTGATCATAATATCATCAGTTTTAGACTGATTATGGAAAAGGACAAGGAACAAACAAGCGTAAAAATACTTACCTGGAGGAGGGCTAATTTATCTCCCCTCCTTTAAGACGCTCCTTAAACCTCCCTTTTCGACCGAGCTTTGGGTCCTAGTGTCTCTTTATGTGGCTCAGTGTCTAATTTTTGTTTGATAATCGTTCCTGTGAAACGCCTTGGGACATTTTAGTACAATATCATTAGGATTAGGTTTAGAGTAGTTATGGAAAAATCAAATGCGGAAATATTCAACTCGAATGCCAGTGGGTTGAGAAGGGACCTGGCCCAGGTGGATTGGAATCAAAGATTGGTAGGCAAAACAGTAAATGAGCAATGGGAGGCTTTCAAAGAGGATATGGTTTGGGTACAGAATAGACACATTCCCATGAATGGTGAAGGAAGGGCATCCAAAGCTAGAGCTCCCTGGATGACGAAAGATATATAGATTAAAATGAGACAGAAAAAGGAGGCTTCTAACAAATGTAAGGTTGATAATACAGTAGAGAACCAAGCTGAATATAGAAAGTACAGAGGATATCTAAAAAAAGGCAATCAGAGGGGAGAGTATGAGAATAGATTCGCAGATAACATAAAAGTCTTTTAAAAACACAAATAGTAAAAGGGTAGTCAAAGGAAGGGTGGGGCTGATTTGAGACCAAAAAAGATCTTCTTGTAGAGGCAGCGGGCATGACTGAGGTACTAACTGAGTACTTTGCATCTGTCTTCACTAGAGAAGTGGATGCTGCCACTAACAGTAAAGCAGGAGGTAGTAGCGATATTGGATAGGATAAAAATAGATAACAAGGAAGTACTTAAAAGTTTAACAGTCCTCAAAATGGAAAAGTCACCCGGTCCAGATGGGATCTATCCTAGGTTACTGAAGGAAGGAAGGGTGGAAATTGTGGAGGCTCAGGCCACAATCTTCTAATCCTCATTGGATACGGGGGTGGTGTCAGAGGACTGGAGGATTGCAAATGTTACACCCCTGTTCAAAAAAGGGGAGAGGGAATAAACCCGGCAACTACAGGCCAGTCAGCCGAACGCCGGTGGTGGGGCAACTTTTAGAGACAATGGGGAAGAAATTCAGTATCGCCCCGTTTGGGGCACTAACTTTTAAAAGTTGAAGAAATTAGCGCCAGGCACTAATGTTTTACAACTTTAAAAAATTCGGTTATGCGCTTCAGGAAGGAGGTGGAGCAATAAATCAAGCTTCCACTCCCTTCCTGGAGCGCGACAGGCAGCAGGTGGGGCGGGGCGGGGTGGGGCGGGGTGGGGCGGGGCGGGGAGGGGTGGGGCCGGGCAGGGTGGGGCCGGGCGGGGAGGGGCGGGGCGGGGCGGGGCGGGGTGGGGCGGGGAAGTGGCGGGGCTGGGAAGGGGTGGGGTGGGGCAGGGTGGGGCGGGGAAGGGGCGGGGCGGGGAAGGGGTGGGGTGAGGCGGGGCGGGGCAGGGAGGGGTGGGGCCGGGCGGGGTGGGGCAGGGCGGGGCGGGGAGGGGTGGGGCCGGGCAGGGTGGGGCCGGGCGGGGAGGGGCGGGGCGGGGCGGGGTGGGGCGGGGAAGTGGCGGGGCTGGGAAGGGGTGGGGTGGGGCAGGGTGGGGCGGGGAAGGGGCGGGGCGGGGAAGGGGTGGGGTGAGGCGGGGCGGGGCGGGGAGGGGTGGGGCGGGGAAGGGGTGGGGTGAGGCGGGGCGGGGCGGGGAGGGGTGGGGTGGGGTGGGGCGGGGTGGGGCGGGGTGGGGCGGGCGGGGTGGGGTGGGGCGGGGCGGGGCGGGACGGGATGGGGCGGGGCATGGTGGGGCGGGGCGGGGCGGTGAAGGGGCGGGGCGGGGCGCAGCGGGGTGGGGAGGGGCGGGGCGGGGCGGTGAGCTGCTCCACACTGGGCCGGGCAGCGCTGCCACGTTGGAAAGCTCCTTCCCTCCCTCAAAGGGAAGGGTTATCGCTGCCGGCTCTGAAAGGGCAAAACTTACCTGGTCCCCGATGGCAGCCGTGATGCGGCCCGATCAGCCCGATTCCCTGCAGCAGAGTGCCGGACTGATCGAGCACTGGGGAAAAAAATGGAAAAAAAAAGAGAAAGAGCATCTCAGTATTTTTTTTACTTACTGCAGCCACCTCGCCTTTAAGTACCGCCCCCCCCCCCCCCGAAGTGGCCGGCCTCCCGATCAACGCCTCCTGCAGCTGCCGGTGTCATCGCCCGGCGCTGCTGCAGGGGGCGGAACCGAAGTTCGGTCCGGGGCGCTACCAGGGCGATGCGCACGCGACGATGTCACGATATCCGGGCGGAGGAGATCGGGGCGCAACGCCATACCACCACCGCAAACCTTCCGCCGAATATCGCGGGGGTCGACCTTCTCGCCGCGCCCGGTCAGTAAGTGTTTAGCGCCCCGTTAGCGCCCTCCATAGGCATTAACGGGAGGCGCTAAGGTACCCAATTTCTCCCCCAATAAATCTAGGACAAAATGAATTGACATTTTGAAAGGTATGGGCTAATAAATGAAAGTCAGCACAGATTTGTTAAAGGCAAATCGTGCTTGAATAACCTGATCGAGTTCTTTGATGAAGTAACGGAGAGAGTTGATGAGGGTAGTGCGGTTGACGTCATGTATCTGGACTTTCAAAAAGCGTTTGACAAAGTACCACATAATAGACTTGTTAGCAAAATTAAAGCCCATGGGATTAAAGGGACAGTGGCAGCGTGGATACAAAATTGGCTAAAGGGCAGAAAGCAGAGAGTAGTGGTGAATGGTTGTTTTTCAGACTGGAGGGCAGTATACAGTGGTTTTCCCCAGGGGTCAGTATTAGGACCACTGCTCTTTGATATATATTAATGAACTGGACTTGGGTATACAGGGCATCATTTCAACGTTTGCGAATGACACGAAACTTGGAAATGTAGTAAACAGTGAGGAGGACAGTAACAGACTTCAAGAAGACATAGACAGGCTGGTGGAATGGGCGGACACGTGGCAGATGAAATTTAACGCAAAGAAGTGATACATTTTGTTAGGAAGAATGAGGAGAGGCAATATTAACTAAATGGTACAATTTTAAAGTGGGTGCAGGAACAGAGAGACCTGGGGGTGTTTGTACACAAATGTTTAAAGATGGCAGGGCAAGTTGAGAAGACTGTTAAAAAGCACACGGGATCCTTGGCTTCATTAATAGAGAGGTCGCACAACACCAGGTTATAGTCCAAGGGGTAAAAATTCAGTTGGTTGCGCCTCCCGTTAGCGCCTTAAATGGGCGCTAATGGGGCGTTAAGGCGCTAACGCCCGGGCGCAGCGCTGTTTGCGCCGCTCGAGAACTTAACTTGAGATTGTGTGGCAGCGCTAAAACTTACCGCTGCAACCACCTGCGCGCGCAGATTGTGACGTCAGTCCGTGGTGCAACGCCCTTGGGGCGCCCCGGAGCGGAAATTGAGTGGCGCCCCCTGCCTTACCGCCTGGCGCTTCCAACGACCGGAAGACTGGAACGTTATCAATCGGTCTGGGGCTGGGGGGGGCGCTATTTAAAGGGGGCCTCTTCCTGTCTTTTTCTGTGGTCGACATTTATGCACCACTCGTTCTGAGAGAGAGAGAGAGATTCGGAGAGAGAGAGAGAGAGACTTCTACATTGACTCAACGCTTTGTGAGGTAGTTTTGCCTAGTTCATCCTAACTTTGCTGCTACTTTCGTTGCTGTACCTCATTACTTTTCTGGCAAAGAGAAGATGGGGGCTGCAATGATTGGGGGCGTCGTCCTGCTCCAGCTCAATCGGAGCAGAGTGAGACGCAGACAGAGAGTGGCAATGATGGCCAGACGGAGGAGGCCCATCAGGCGCATGTACAGGAGAGCTTACCCTCCCAGGGTATATCGTGAACAGCTCTCCTACATCCACATGTCCGAGGAGCTGTGTTTGCGAAGGCTGCGATTCAGCAAGGAGGTGGTCACTGAGCTCTGCCACCTGCTGCAGCCAGATCTGCAGCCTCAGCTGAGGTCCAGGACGTCTCTGTCGGTGGCAGTGAAGGTCACAGTGGCCTTGAACTTCTACGCCACTGGCTCATTCCAAGCTGCTGTTGGGGACCTCGCCAATATCTCCCAGTTTGCGGTGCATCGCTGCATCCGGCAGGTCACCAATGCCCTCTTCACAAGGAGACGAGACTTCATCTCCTTCCCTATGACCCCAGACAAGCAGCATGACCGTGCTATGGGCTTTGCGAGGGTAGCGGGCTTCCCCATGGTGCAGGGCGCCATTGACTGCACGCATGTGGCTTTGCGTGCTCCGCGAGAGAATGCAGAGGAGTTCCGGAACAGAAAGGGGTTCCATTCCTTGAATGTGCAGTTGGTCTGTGACCACAGACAGGTGATTCTCGCTGTCAATGCCCACTATCCGGGCAGCTGCCACGATGCTTTCATCCTGCGCCAGAGTACTGTGGCAGAAATTTTCGAGGCACCGCATCAGCCAGTCGGTTGGCTTCTGGGGGACAAGGGGTACGCATTGAGCACCTGGCTGATGACACCGCTCCGTGCGCCAAACACCCCTGCTGAGCTGCGGTACCAGGAAAGCCAACAAGCAACGAGGAACATTATTGAGCGCACAATCGGCGTGCTCAAACAACGATTCCGCTGTCTGGACCATTCCGGAGGAGCCCTGCAGTACTCGCCTGAGCAAGTTTCCAAATTCGTAGTGGTGTGCTGCATGTTGCACAACATGGCAATCCTCAGGACGCAGCCAATGCCACCAGGCCTTGCAGCACCACAAGAGGAGGAGGAGGAAGAGGAGGAACAGGCCGAGGACGATGATCAGCAGCAGCACCAAGGCAGGAGGGCGGCCCACAATGGTCAAACTGCAAGGGCCGTCCGTCAACGACTAATAGCAAGCCGCTTCTAGGGCCCCTGCCAGTGCTACAAACACGAATCAACCCAGCACGCAACCCCTAAGCCGGCCAAGGCACCAATAATTCCAACCACCAGCCATGTATATTTTGAATACAGAAACTTATTTATTGTACAAACTCTGTGTGTGTCAATTCCTCATGACAAACTCATAGAAATAAACACAAAAAAACAGTCAATAATATAACTGGTTCTCACAACCTGGAGATAATGTCCAAAACACTAAACAAAAGTTGGGCCATGAACCTCGGCCTTTAATAAAAAAATGACCAGAATTTTGGCACACCTCCTACTTTTTGCCCTTCGAGGGTGATCTCCTTCCCTTGCGCACTTCCCCCCTTCTAACCCTACTGCTCCTCCGTAATGGGACCTCAGTGGCTGCAGCAAGGCTGGTGGAAGGCTGCTGCTTGTCAGACCCTGACACTGCAGATGCCCCTGAAGGCCGGCCTCGACCACTTCTGGGCCTGGAGGGCCCGGCTGCAGACTGCACCAACTCTGCATGGGCGGCAGCAGTCTGTCCTACAGGCGGTGGCAAGTGCAGTGGAGAAGTGACAGTGTTGGCAGCAGGAATGCTGTCATCGTGAGAGAGGACAGCAACTCCCTGCTCGCCCGACACACTGGCACTCCCACGGGGCAGCACTTCAGCATCCGGAGCAATTTGCCTGAGAACAGATTGCTGGCCTGCTGCGGCGCGGTGACAGCCCCGGGGACATGTGCACGAACCATCGAGGATGGCAGCAGTCAGTGCTCGCGTGGCCTCAATCTGAGTCTGCATGAGAGCAGGCTCAGATGGGTTCCTGGCAGCCAGTGACTGAATTGCAGCAGTAAGCTTTAGTGTGGCATCCGCCTGTGCTACAGCGAAGTGCTCCACACTCCTTGCCAGTGCCTCAATGCATTCGGGCACCCTTCCCACTGCACCCATGAGCTCAGTGTGCATGACCACCGCCTGGCTGTTCATTTCTGCAATCATCCGCTCCTCCTCTGCGTCCATTGCATTAGGAGTGTCTGGCATACTCTCCCTCTGGGGAGAAGGCTCCCGTTCTTCCCTCCCCCCCCCATGGCGTTGCTGCAGCCCGCTGGGTCCTGGAACTTCACCATCATCAGCCCCTTCCCCCCTGCTCCCCCGTTCTTCCCTCCCCCCCCCATGGCGTTGCTGCAGCCCGCTGGGTCCTGGAACTTCACCATCATCAGCCCCTTCCCCCCTGCTCCCCCGTTCTTCCCTCCCCCCCCCATGGCGTTGCTGCAGCCCGCTGGGTCCTGGAGCTTCACCCTCATCAGACCCTTCCCCCCTGCTCCCCTCCAGGGAAGGCGTGTTCCCAGTGTGGCCATGGGCTTCCTCGGGAGAGGGTGGCACTGATGCTCCGGCTTCCTCTTCCTCCTCAGCTGCAGCATCACTCCCAGTGGCAGCTTCAGGGACCATCTCCTCAGCTGGTGAATCACCATCTGAAAGCAGGGAGGTACAAGAGTGGCTTTAGCGTGAGGACAGGGTGGCAGTAAGGGAGGAATAAGTGCAGCGAGTTAGCAAGTTGGATTGAAAGTGTCAAAGGCTGGTATTGTGAGGGACAAGTGGAAGGACAGAGGACAAAAAGGTGATGACCTTACCATTGCTGTCCACAACGGGGTCGGCGTCTCCAGTGGCGACGGGACCGATCACCCGGCTTGCCACAATCCTGTGGACGCGCTCCTCCAGATCGCTGAGGGGTTGCAGCTGAAGCCGCCCTCCACCCGTCCGTTGCTGCTGTCTCCGATTATGAGCCAGCTTAGCCTGCAAGAAAAAGGACAGCATCTGAGTCAATATACAGCCATGTTCTTGCCTGATGTGCCTCCCATAGGTGAATAGCCCTTACAATATGCAGCCATGGTCTTGCCTGATGTGCCTCCCATAGGTGAATAGCCCTTACAATATGCAGCCATGGTCTTGCCTGATGTGCCTCCCATAGGTGAATAGCCCTTACAATATGCAGCCATGGTCTTGCCTGATGTGCCTCCCATAGGTGAATAGCCCTTACAATATGCAGCCATGGTCTTGCCTGATGTGCCTCCCATAGGTGAATAGCCCTTACTGTATGCAAAGTGTGGAATGTGTGTGTGTGTTTGATGAAAGGGCCATAGGTGTTGGATGAGTGTTGTGCATTGGGGTTTTAAGACCCTCTGGCCATAGAGTGAGGTTGAGATGGAGGGATGGAGAGGTATTGAGAAAAAGCCACTCACCCTGACGACCCGAGTGAGGTCGTTGAACTTTTTGCGGCACTGGACATGGGTCCTGGGCACCATGCTCCTGGAGGAGACGCTCTGAGCCACCTCCCTCCACACTCTTCTGAACTCGCGTGGCAAAGGCCTCCTGCCACTCTCTGGGAACAGCATGCATCGTCTGCGCTCCACTGCGTCAACCAGAGCATCCAAGGCCCGCTCGGTGAAGCGATGAGCGCGTTCTCTCACCCTCTCCATTCTTGGCAGCAAAATGGATTACAGGTCTCTCCAGGCTGAGATTCAAGGCTGCAATGAGCAGGGTGTGGCTGGGGAGCAAGTGGCCCCCCCCCGCTTTAAGAAGTGTCCGGCGCCAGTGTGTCTGTGTTCCCTCGCTAACTGGCAGCAGCTGCGCTGCGCTCGTGCGCTGAGTTAGCGCCTCACTCCTAGGCCTTTGCGCCTTAAGACAGGTGTGCAGCGCCTGATTTAGCGCTCCACTCACCTCCCGGGGCGGTAAAAGTGAAGTTTCCTGTCAGTGCCGATAATTAGCGCCAGGCGCTAATATTTGCGCGCGGACGATATTTGCGCCCCAAATGGGGCGCGACCTAATTTCTACCCCCAACAGTTTTATTTGAAATCACAAGCTTTCGGAGTTACTACTCCTTCGTCGGGTGAAGTAAAGAGATACAAAGCATATATAGATAGAGAACAATGCATGTGTACCTTACAAACTGTTGGACTATAACCTGGTGTTGTGCGACCTCTCAATTTTGTCCACCCCAGTCCAACACCGGCATCTCCGCATCATGTTCATTAATAGAGGCATAGAGTACAAAAGCAAGGAAGTTATGATGAACCTTTATAAAACACTGGTCAGGCCCCAGCTGGAGTATTGTGTCCAATTCTGGGCACCGCACTTTAGGAAGGATGTCAAAGTCTTAGAGAGGGTGCAGAGGAGATTTACTAGAGTGGTTCCAGGGATGAGGGACTTCAGTTCCGTGGAGGGATTGGAGAAGCTGGGATTGTTCTCCTTAGAGCAGAGAAGGTTAAGAGGAGATTTGATAGAGTTGTTCAAAATCATGAGGGGTTTAGATAGAGTAAATAAAGAGAAACTGTTTCCAGTGGGAGGAGGGTTGGTAACCAGAGGGCACAGATTTAAGGTGATCGGCAAAAGAACCAGAGGCGACACGAGGGAAAATATTTTTCCACAGCGAGTTGTTGTGATCTGGAACGCGCTCCCTGAAAGGGCGGTGGAAGCAGATTCAATAATAACTTTCAAAAGGGAATTGGATAAATGAAGGGAAATTGTTTTACACGGCTAAGATCTGACCCTAGCAAGTACCAGCTCAGAGATTGGCACCACATGCACTTTAGAGGATAGGCAAGAGGAGGCCTCTTCAAGTGGTGGATCACCAGGTAACGTGTGCAGGAGCCCAGGCTACCGAAGAAGGCTGATGGGCAGGGACAGGAAGGTGTGACTACGAGTGAGGCAGGTACAGGGATCCAGGAGGTAGTGTTGGAGGAGCCGCAGCCCTTGCTCTTGTCCAACAGGTTCGAGGCTCTTACTCCCTGTGTGGATAGGAGCGGGGACTGCAGGGAGGATGAGCAACCTGGCCACAGCACCGTGGTAAGGGGGGCCATTCAAGTGGGGGGAGTAAAAAGAAATGTTGTAGTGGTAGGGGATAGTATCATTAGGGGGATAGATAGGGTTCTTTGCAGCCAAGAGCGAGAGTCCCGAAGGCTGTGTTGCCTGCCCGGTGCCAGGGTTAAGGACATCTCCTCTGGGCTGGAGAGAAACTTGGAGTGGGAGGGGGAGGATCCAGTTGTCGTGGTCCATGTTGGTACCAATGACATAGATAGGACAAGGAAAGAGGTTCTGCTGAGGGAGTTTGAGCAGCTAGGGGCCAAATTAAAAAGCAGAACCTCGAGGGTAATAATCTCTGGATTACTACCTGAGCCACGAGCAAATTTGGCTAGGGTAAATAAAATCAGGGAGTTGAATGCGTGGCTCAAAGACTGGTGTGGGAAAAATGGGTTTTGCTTCTTGGGACACTGGCACCAGTACTGGGGCAGGAGAGAGCTGTTCCGTTGGGACGGACTTCACTTGGCCAGTGCTGGGACTAGTGTCCTGGCGAATCGAATAACTAGGGCTGTGGAGAGGGCTTTAAACTAATTAGTGGGGGGGAGGTTTCAAGAGAGCAAAAAATAAAAATGACAACAGAGAGGGTCATAGACATAGGTAGCAGTAGGGGAATCACAAATCAGAGCGTGGCAGGAAGGGACAGAGTGTGTGGAGTAAAAGGTAAACTGGTAAAAAGTGAAAAAGCAGGAACTAAGTGCCACAAAGCATATTTGAAAGTTCTCTATCTGAATGCACGTAGCATTCGTAACAAAATAGACGAGTTAATGGCACAAATAACTACATATGGTTATGATATTGTGGCCATTACAGAAACATGGCTGCAGGGTGACAATGCCTGGGAATTAAACATACCAGGTTATTTAACGATCAGGAAGGACAGGCAGGAAGGAAGGGGAGGTGGGGTGGCTATGTTAATAAAGGAAGGAATCACTGTAATACAGAGTAATGATATTGGGTCAAAAAATCATGATAATGAAACAGTTTGGGTGGAGATAAGGAATAATAAGGGGAAAAAAACATTAGTGGGCGTAGTCTATAGGCCTCCGAACAGTTGCAACTCTATTGGACGGAGTATCAATCAGGAAATAGTTGAGGCATGTAATAAGGGAACATCTATAATTATGGGGGATTTTAACTATCATATTAATTGGACAAATCAAATGGGGCAGGGCTGCCTTGAGGATGAGTTCATTGAGTGTATCAGGGATGGGTTTCTTGAGCAGTATGTAACTGAACCGACCAGGGGGCAAGCAACCTTAGATCTGGTCCTGTGTAACGAGACAGGATTAATTAAAAATGTCCTAGTAAAGGATCCCCTTGGAATGAGTGACCATAACATGGTTGAATTCCATATTCAATTAGAGGGTGAGAAGGTTGGATCTCAAACAAGCGTGCTAAGCTTGAATAAAGGAGACTATGAAGGTATGCGAGCGGAATTGAGTAGAGTGGATTGGGAAAATAGATTAAAGGGTAAGACGACACATGATCAGTGGTGTACATTCAAGGAGTTATTTTACAACTTCCAAAAAAAATATATTCCACTGAAAAGAAAAGGGTGTAAAAGAAAGGACAGTCATCCGTGGCTAAGTAAAGAAATTAAGGATAGTATTCGACTAAAAACAAGGGCATATAAGGTAGCGAAATCTAGTGGGAGGACAGAGGATTGGGAAAACTTTAAAAGGCAGCAAAAAATAACAAAAAGATTGATTAAGAAAGGGAAGATAGATTATGAAAGTAAATTAGCAAAAAATATAAAAACAGATAGTAAGAGTTTTTATAGTTATATAAAAAGAAAAAGGGTGGCTAAAGTAAATGTTGGTCCCTTAGAGGATGAGACCGGGAAATTAATGGTGGGAAATATGGAGATGGCAAAAACACTGAATGAATATTTTGTATCAGTCTTTACAGTAGAGGACACTAAGAATATCCCAACACTGGACAAACAGGGGGCTATAGGGGGAGAGGAGCTAAACACGATCAAAATCACTAAGGAAGTGGTACTCGGTAAAATAATGGGACTCAAGGCGGATAAATCACCTGGACCTGATGGCTTACATCCTAGAGTCTTGAAGGAAGTGGCGGTAGGGATTGTAGATGCATTGGTAATAATTTTTCAAAACTCCCTGGATTCCGCTAAGGTCCCGGCAGACTGGAAAACTGCTAATGTAACACCCTTATTTAAAAAGGGCAGTAGACAGAAGGCTGGTAACTATAGACCGGTTAGCCTAACATCTGTGGTAGGTAAAATTTTGGAGTCCATTATTAAGGAAACAGTAACAGGACATTTGGATAATCATAATTTAATAGGACAAAGTCAGCATGGTTTTACGAAGGGGAAGTCATGTTTGACAAATTTGCTGGAGTTCTTTGAGGAAGTAACATATAGAGTGGATAAAGGGGAACCAGTGGACGTAGTGTATTTGGACTTCCAAAAGGCATTTGACAAGGTGCCACACAAAAGATTATTGCTTAAGGTAAAAAATCACGGGATTGGGGGTAATATTCTGGCATGGATAGAGGATTGGCTATCTAACAGAAAGCAAAGAGTTGGGATAAATGGTTCATTCTCAGACTGGCAATCAGTAACTAGTGGTGTTCCACAGGGGTCAGTGCTGGGTCCCCAACTCTTCACAATCTATATTAACGATTTGGAGGAAGGGACCAAGTGTAACATATCAAAATTTGCAGATGATACAAAGATGGGAGGGAAAGTAGTGAGTGAGGAGGACATAAAAAACCTGCAAGGGGACATAGACAGGCTAAGTAAGTGGGCAGAGATTTGGCAGATGGAATACAACACTGGAAAGTGTGAGGTGATGCACTTTGGCAGGAAAAATCCTAGAGCAATTTATTATCTTAATGGCAAGAAACTGGAGAGTACTGAAGTGCAAAGGGATCTGGGGGTCCTGGTGCACGAAACTCAAAAGGTTAGTATGCAGGTGCAGCAAGTGATTAAGAAGGCAAATGGAATGTTGGCTTTCATTGCTAGGGGGATAGAATATAAAAATAGGGAGGTATTGCTTCAGTTGTACAAGGTATTGGTGAGACCGCACCTGGAATACTGCATACAGTTTTGGTGTCCTTACTTAAGGAAAGACATCCTTGCTCTCGAGGCAGTGCAAAAAAGGTTCACTCGGTTAATCCCGGGGATGAGGGGGTGGTCATATGAGGAGAGGTTGGGTAGATTGGGACTCTACTCATTGGAGTTCAGAAGAATGAGAGGCGATCTTATTGAAACATATAAGATTGTGAAGGGGTTGGATCGGGTGGATGCGGGGAGGATGTTCCCGATGACGGGTGAGACGAGAACTAGGGGACAGAGTCTTAGAATAAGGGGCTGCTCTTTCAAAACTGAGATGAGGAGGAACTACTTCACTCAGAGGGTGATAGGTCCATGGAATATGCTGCCACAAAAAGCTGTAGAAGCTACAACATTAATTAAATTTAAAACAGAAATAGACAGTTTCCTAGAAGTAAAGGGCATTAAGGGTTACGGGGAGCGGGCAGGAATTTGGACATGAGTCTAGGTTCGGATCGGTCATGGCCCTGTGGGTAGTGGAGCGGGCCCAGGGACTGTGTAGCTTGATTCTGCTCCTATTTCGTGTGTGCAATTCTGTTAGATGCAGGAGATGGTTCTGTGATAGATAGTAGATTGGCGGTTAGGATCAGATCAGCCATGATCTTATTGAATGGCGGAGCAGGCTCGAGGGGCCGATTGGCCTACTCCTGCTCCTATTTCTTATGTTCTTATGTTCTTATGTTAGAGCAGGAAATGCTGGGTGGACTGAGCAGCCTCCCAGGGAGTTTGCACACAATGTCGCAAAGCATGGAGGAGTCCAGTTCCAACTTGCATCGGAGCTTCACACAGAGTATGGAGACAACAACAATTTTATAATCAAGGCGTTGCTTGACCGGGAGCCAGTGCAGGCCAGCGAGCACAGGGGTGACGGGTGAACGGGACTTGGCGCGAGTTAGGACACGAGCAGAGACAATGCTGTCCAACACGTAGAGCAGCGTTCACCCTAAAGCGGGCGGGCGCGCAGCCGCGCATCGATCGGGAGGTCCCGCGCAGGCCACTCACCAGCCATTGCCACTGGAAAAGATACCGCGCACGCTAAAGGGACCGCGCACGGAAAAAAAAATTGAGGGAACGTTGATGTAGAGAGCAGTCAGCTCCATGAACAGGACAGCGGCAGTTAACATGATGGAGCCTCTGGTGACAGCTCTGGCAACTTCCATAGCCATTCACACCCCAGCCATGAAGCGCAGACATCTGCCATCTTGGCTCTGGGGCCAATGTCGACGGGGCTTCCACAGCTTCACAATGCTCTAAGTTCGCTGATGACACTAAGTTAGGACGTACAGTAAATAACGTAGATTGCAGCAGAAAAGTTGCAAAGAGACAAAAGGAAACTAGACGAGTACATGAGAGAAAAGGGAATAGAATTAGTAATCTTATAGTAAAGGATCTTCCAGGGAAGAGTGAACATAATATGTTAGAATTTCACATTGAGTTTGAAAGTGACATTCTTAAGTCCGAAAATGAGTCTTAAACTTAAATAAAGCTACTTACGTGGGTATGAGGGGTGAATTGGCTAAGGTAGATTGGGAAATCAGATTAAAAGGTATGACAGTAGATAAGCAGTGGCAAACATTTAAAGAAATATTCCAAAATTCTCAATGAATATACATGCTATTGAGAAATAAAAACTCCATGGGAAAAGTGAGCCATCCGTAGCTAACTAAAGAAGTTAAGGATAGTATTAGATTAAAAGAAGAGGCTTATAATGTTGCAAAGAATAATAGTAAGCCTGAGGATTGGGAGAGCTTTAGAAACCAGCAAAGATTGACCAAAAAATTGATAAAAAGGGAGAGAATAGAATGAGAGTAAATTAGCAAGAAACATAAAAGCAGATTGTAAGAGTTTCTACAAGTATGTAAAAAGGAAGAGAGTAGCAAAAGTAAGCGTTGGTCCCTTAGAGGCTGAGACAGGAGAAATTATATTGGGGAACAAGGAAATGGCAGAGGCTGTAAACAAATATTTTATATCTGTCTTCACAGTAGAAAGACACAAGGTATACCAAAAATAATGAGGAACCAAGGGGCTAATGAGAGCGAGGAACTTAAAGTGATTAATATCAGTAGAGAAAAAGTACTAGAGAAACTGTTGGGACTAAAAGCCGATAAATCCCCTGGACCTGACGGCCTACATCGTAGGGATTTAAAAGTGATGGCTGCGAGATAGTGGATGAATTGGTTGTGATCTTCCAAAATTCCCTAGATTCAGGAACGGTCCCAGCAGATTGGAAAGTAGCAAATGTAACACTGCTATTCAAGAAAAGAGGGAGAGAGAAAACAGGGAACTACAGGCCAGTTAGCCTGACATCAGTCGTCGGGAAAATGCTGGAATCCATTGTTAAGGAAGTGGTAACAGGGCACTTAGAAAATCATAATGGCCCAAAAATTAGTGAGTGAGCCTTCGTGTGAGGGTAAGGCCTCCCCGCGATCTCTCACTGCGCGCTGGCTTTTTCAGTCCGAGCTCGCACGAACTTGATGTTCTGGACAGCAGCTGTGCAGGGCTTTCGTATCCCACAGGCGTAGTTAATTCGTGCGAGCTGTGGGATCACGTGACTCAGTTAGAGCCAATGGCAGCACACCATCTTTCATTCATAGCTTTCACAGCACAGCTGTGAAAGCTATGAATACTATACCCCCCCAAAAGAACAGCTAAACCTCAATTAAATTTTTTTTAAAAACCATCACATTAATAAAATAAGTATAGTTAAATAAATTAACCATTTTAAACAAAAAATAAAATTTTTGAAAAAATTTAAAATCTTTTAAAAAGTTATAAAAATAAACTTACCTGTCTTTAAAGTCTCTAAAAAAGATACACCTGTTAAAAAAAATTCAAAATAATACTTAATTAAGTACTTACCTTGTTAAAAGAGGGTCTTACACCTCCTTTCTTTATGTCTAAAATCTTCCATGCTTACCTGCGCGTCCAAAGCACTAAGTGCACTGCGTGCGCGCAGCCTGTAGCGCGCACGCGGTTCACCTAGGAACCGCCCCCTTTTGAGTTCACCAAGTGCCGGTTTTCAGCGCATGCGCAGTGCATGCAGAAAACCGGCAATTGGAGACAGAATACGCGAGAGTACACAGTGCGTACTCTCGCGTAGCGGCACTAATTTTTGGGCCAATATGATTAGGCAGAGTCAACATGGTTTTATGAAAGGGAAATCATGTTTGACAAATTTATTAGAGTTTTTTGAGGATGTAACTAGCAGGGTAGATAAAGGGGAATCAGTGGATGTAGTATATTTGGATTTCCAAAAGGCATTCGATAAGGTGCCACATTAAAGGTTATTAAGAACATAAGAACATAAGAAGTAGGAGCAGGAGTAGGCCATATGGCCCCTCGGGCCTGCTCCGCCATTCAATAGGATCATGGCTGATCCGAACCTAGACTCACGTCCACTTCCCTGCCCGCTCCCCATAACCCTTAATTCCCTTATCAGCTAGGAAACTGTCTATCTCCGTTTTAAATTTATTTAATGTCGCAGCTTCCACAGCTCTCTGAGGTAGCAAATTCCATAGATTTACTGCCCTCTGAGTGAAGAAGTTTCTCCTCATCTCAGTTTTGAAACGGCAGCCCCTTATTTTAAGATTATGCCCCCTAGTTCTAGTCTCACCCATCAGTGGAAACATCCTCCCCGCCTCCACCCGATCAAGCCCTCTCACAATCTTATATGTTTCGATAAGATCGTCTCTCATTCTTCTGTATTCCAATGAGTAGAGGCCCAACCTACTCAACCTTTCCTCATAAGTCAACCCCCTTATCTTCGGAATCAACCGAGTGAACCTTCTCTGAACTCCCTCTAGAGCAAGTATATCTTTTCTTAAATATGGAAACCAAAACTGTACACAGTACTCCAGGTGTGGCCTCACCAGTACCCAGTATAGCTGAAGCAAGACTTCCCTGCTTTTATACTCCATCCCCCTTGCAATAAAAGCCAAGATTCCATTGGCCTTCCTGATCACCTGCTGTACCTGCATACTAACCTTCTGTGTTTCATGCACCAGGACCCCCAGATCCCTTTATACTGTAGCACTTTGCAGTTTCTTTCCATTTAGATAATAACTTGCTCTTTGATTTTTTCTGCCAAAGTGCATAACCACACACTTTCCAACATTATATTCCATCTTCCATATTAAGCAGGATAAGGGCTCATGGGGTTGGGGGTAATATAGTAGCATGGATATAGGATTGGTTAATGGACAGAAAACAGAGAGTTGAGATAAGCGGGTCATTTTCAGGTTGGCAGGCTGTAACTAGTGGGGTACCGCAAGGATCGGTGCTTGGGCCTCAGCTATTTACAATCTATATTAATGACCTAGATGAAGGGACTGAGTGTAATGTATCCAGGTTTGCTGATGATACAAAGCTAGGTGGGAAAGTAAGGTGTGAGGAGAACACAAAGAGTCTGCAAAGGGATATAGATAGACTAAGTGAGTGGGCAATAAGGTGGCAGATGGAGTATAATGTAGGGAAATGTGAGGTTATTCACTTTGGTAGGAAGAATCGGAAAACAGAATATTTTTTAAATGGTGAGAAACTTTCAAATGTTGGTGTTCAGAGAGATTTGGGTGTCCTAGTACAAGAAACACAGAGAGTTAGCATGCAGGTACAGCAAGCATTAAGGAAGGCAAATGGTATGTTGGCTTCTATCGCTAGATGGTTGGAGTATAAGAGTAAGGAATTCTTGCTACAATTGTACAGGACCTTGGTGAGACCACACCTGGAGTACTGTGCACAGTTTTAGTCTCCTTACCTAACGAAGGATATACTTGCCTTGGAGGCGGTGTAACGAAGGTTCACTAGATTGATCCCTGGGATGAGAGGGCTGTCCTATGATGAGAGATTGTGTAGAATGGGCCGATAGTCTCTGGAGTTTAGAAGAATGAGAGGTGATCTCATTGAAACATACAAGATTCTGAAGGGGATTGACAGGGTCGATGCTGAGAGGTTGTTTCCCCTGGCTGGAGTGTCTGGAACTCGGGGGCATAGGCTCAGGATAAAGCGCCAGCTATTTAAGACTGAGATGAGGAGGAATTTCTTCACTCAGAGGGTTGTGAATCTTTGGAATTCTCTACCCCAGAGGGCTGTGGATGCTGAGTCTTTGACTATATTCAAGGCTGAGATCGATAGATTTTTGGACTCCAGAGGAATTAAGGGATATGGAGATCGGGCGGGAAAGTGGAGTTGAGGTCGAAGATCAGCCATGATCTTATTGAATGGCGGAGCAGGCTCGAAGGGCTGTATTGCCTACTCCTGCTCCGAATTCTTATATTCTTATGTCCTTAGAAGGATCTGCTGAAAAGCTGAGATGAGGCAGATGGAATGGGAGGAGACTCGTGTGGAGTATAAACCCCAGCACAGACTAGATGGGCTGAATAGCCTGTTTCTGTGCCGTATAGTCTATGTAATCACTCCTACACTCCGTTCTCATGCAGAGGTGGTACTTTCGAGTGTCGGTTCACCTCGTGGAGCCCTTGGTGGCTCTGGTTGTTAGTTTGTTGTGTTGGAGGCCTGTCGGGGCGGTACCTCCTGGAGCTGGACCGTGGATTGAGCGATGCCGACTTGCTCCCAGCTTCCAGTGGCCTTGGCTAGTACTTACTAGAGCTGGACCGTATGTTGAGCGATGCCGACTCACTCCCAGCTTCCAGTGGCCTTGGCTAGTACTTACTAGAGCTGGACCGTATGTTGAGCGATGCCGACTTGCTCCCAGCTCGTGATCTCAGTTCTAGCCCTTGCCTGGCCTTGTCTGTCCTGCCTCTGATCTCGCCTCGGGTCTGCCTCGTGGCCTTGCTGCTTCTCTCCTCCTCCTGCTCGTGTCGTGTGGCTCTCTGTAGTGGTGAGTAACTTGCTGTGTCTTGCTGGAACTAACTTTCTTGGGGGATTAGGCCCTCAATTATACTGTTCAGGGCCTTTGTCTTTTTCGCGCCAGAACCCCTTTACTAAATCGGTTTCATGTTGAAGTGATTTAGGTTTCAGTTGAGGCCTGTTCATTCCATTGTCTTAGGTTTTGGCGGGCTTATTCAGTTTTGATGATTTTAACTTGGTGTTAAATTGTCCTGATGGCTTCCGATGTCTCCCATTTAGGCAGGGCCTTTATCTACGCGCCAAATCTCATCCCTTTTGTCTTAGGTTTTTGGCGGGCTTGTAAATCTGTCCCTATAGATACTTGGCTGATTGGTTTTCATGGAGTAATGGGTGTACTGGATGTTTTATTGTTTTCAGGCTTCTAGCATCCTGTTTAGGCCTGGGAATTTCCAAAGGGGTCTTGGATTATTCATATTTGGATGTGTATGTGAGGTTTTGGGTGAGGCTCTTCCTCCTTGGTTGGATTGCAGTGTAAACAATTCCCAGACAGCTTGACTGGGCCCCAATATCCGGAAGCTGTCCACTGCCTCGCCACACCCCTCCGCATCCTGTCTTGTGTCTGTGAAAGGTGTTTTTCCCAACAGTAATATCCAAAAGTCATTTTCCCCAGGGGTTTTCTTCCCTGGTCCTTAAGAATGTCCAAAACTGAGGTTTTTACCTCAAATCACTTCACTCAGGTCCCATCATCCCAAATTTGTATGAAAAATCCAAAAATCACCCCCATTAGGGTTCTGTTGGAGTTTCTGGGGGATTTTGCGAAGCTTACAGAGAGCTCCGGCAGCGAGGGGCAACGGTGGTCGAATACTGCTTCAGCTCTTCCTCCTCCACTTCTTGCTGCCCTAGTGGCGCTAAGGGTGGGTCCCTCATTATGGCAAAGTTATGCAGCACGCAGCGGATGACCACTAATATGGGCACACGGTCAGAGCTGTACTGCGGAGCTCCTCCGGCATTGTCCAGGCAGTGGAAGCATTGCTTGAGTTACAGAGTTACATCGAGATACAGAGTATCTACAGCACAGAAACAGGCCAGTGACCATAATTCGGTGAGATTTAAGGTAGTCATGGAAAAGGACAAAGATGGACCGGAGATAAAGGTTCTAAATTGGGGGAAGGCCGAGTTTAATATGATAAGGCAGGATTTGGCCAAGGTGGACTGGGATCAGCTACTTATAGGAAAATCCACATCAGAGCAGTGGGAGTCTTTCAGAAAGGAAATAGAGAGAGTACAACGCCAACATGTTCCCGTAAAGGTCAAGGGTGGGACCAACAAGCCCAGGGAACCCTGGATGTCAAGGGATATACAAGAATGGATTAGGAAAAAAAGGGCGGCTTTTGGCAGGTACAAAGGACTAAAAATAGTGGAAGCCCTAGAGGAGTATAGAAAGTGCAGGGGGGTACTTAAAAAAGAAATTAGGAGAGTGAAGAGGGGGCATGAAAACACACTGGCGGGCAAAATAAAGGAAAATCCCAAGGTGTTTTATAAGTATATTAAGGGCAAGAGGATAACCAGGGAAAGAGTAGGGCCCATTAGGGACCAAAGTGGCAATCTGTGTGTAGAGCTGGAAGATGTAGGTGAGGATTTAAATGAATATTTTGCATCTGTGTTCACTATGGAGAAGGGTGATGTAGGCATAGAAATCAGGCAGGGGGATTGTGATATACTTGAACAAATTAGTATTGAGAGGGAGGAGGCACTAGGGGGTAAAAATTCACTTGGTTGCGCCTCCCATTAGCGCCTTAAGAGGGCGCTAATGGGGCGTTAAGCCGCTAACGCCCGGGCGCAGCGATGTTTGCGCCGCTCGAGAACTTAACTTGAGATTGTGCGGCGGCGCTAAAACTTACCGCTGCGACCACCTGCGCGCGCAGATTATGACGTCATTCCATGGTGCAACGCCCTTGGGGCGCCCCGGAGCGGAAATTGAGTGGCGCCCCCTGCCTTACCGCCTGGCGCTTCCAACGACCGGAAGACTGGAACGTTATCAATCGGTGTGGGGCTGGGGGGGGCGCTATTTAAAGGGGGCCTCTTCCTGTCTTTTTCTGTGGTCGACATTTATGCACCACTCGTTCTGAGAGAGAGAGAGAGATTCGGAGAGAGAGAGAGAGAGACTTCTACATTGACTCAACGCTTTGTGAGGTAGTTTTGCCTATTCATCCTAACTTTGTTGCTACTTTAGTTGCTGTACCTCATTACTTTTCTGGCAAAGAGAATATGGGGGCTGCAATGATTGGGGGCGTCGTCCTGCTCCAGCTGAATCGGAGGATACAGAGACGCAGACAGAGAGTGGCAATGATGGCTAGACGGAGGAGGGCCATCAGGCGCATGTACAGGAGAGCTTACCCTCCCAGGGTATATCGTGAACAGCTCTCCTACATCCATATGTCCGAGGAGCTGTGTTTGCGAAGGCTGCGATTCAGCAAGGAGGTGGTCACTGAGCTCTGCCACCTGCTGCAGCCAGATCTGCAGCCTCAGCTGAGGTCCAGGACGTCTCTGTCGGTGGCAGTGAAGGTCACAGTGGCTTTGAACTTCTACGCCACTGGCTCATTCCAAGCTGCTGTTGGGGACCTCGCCAATATCTCCCAGTTTGCGGTGCATCGCTGCATCCGGCAGGTCACCAATGCCCTCTTCAGAAGGAGACGAGACTTCATCTCTTTCCCTATGACCCCAGACAAGCAGCGTGACCGTGCTCTGGGCTTTGCGAGGGTAGCGGGCTTCCCCATGGTGCAGGGCGCCATTGACTGCACGCATGTGGCTTTGCGTGCTCCGCGAGAGAATGCAGAGGAATTCAGGAACAGAAAGGGGTTCCATTCCTTGAATGTGCAGTTGGTCTGTGACCACAGACAGGTGATACTCGCTGTCAATGCCCACTATCCGGGCAGCTGCCACGATGCTTTCATCCTGCGCCAGACTACTGTGGCAGAAGTTTTCGAGGCACCGCATCAGCCAGTTGGTTGGCTTCTGGGGGACAAGGGGTACGCATTGAGCACCTGGCTGATGACACCGCTCCGTACGCCAAACACCCCTGCTGAGCTGCGGTACAATGAAAGCCATCAAGCAACCAGGAACATTATTGAGCGCACAATCGGCGTGCTGAAACAACGGTTCCGCTGTCTGGACCATTCCGGAGGAGCCCTGCAGTACTCGCCTGAGCAAGTTTCGAACTTCGTAGTCGTGTGCTGCATGTTGCACAACATGGCAATCCTCAGGACCCAGCCAATGCCACCAGGCCTTGTAGCACCACCAGAGGAGGAGGAGGAAGAGGAGGAAGAGGACGAGGACGATGATCATCAGCAGCACCAAGGCAGGAGGGCGGCCCACAATGGTCAAACTGCAAGGGCCGTCCGTCAACGACTAATAGCAAGCCGCTTCTAGGGCCCCTGCCATTGCTACAAACACTAATCAACCCAGCACGCAACCCCTAAGCCGGCCAAGGCACCAATAATTCCAACCACCAGCCATGTATATTTTGAATACAGAAACTTATTTATTTTACAAACTCTGTGTGTGTCAATTCCTCATGACAAACTCATAGAAATAAACACAAAAAAACAGTCAATAACATAACTGGTTCTCACAACCTGGAGATAATGTCCAAAACACTAAACAAAAGTTGGACCATGAACCTCGGCCTTTAATAAAAAAATGACCAGCATTTTGGCACACCTCCTACTTTTTGCCCTTCGAGGGTGATCTCCTTCCCTTGCGCACTTCCCCCCTTCTAACCCTACTGCTCCTCCGTAATGGGACCTCAGTGGCTGCAGCAAGGCTGGTGCAAGGCTGCTGCTCGTCAGACCCTGACACTGCAGATGCCCCTGAAGGACGGCCTCGACCACTTCTGGGCCTGGAGGGCCCGGCTGCAGACTGCACCAACTCTGCATGGGCGGCAGCAGTCTGTCCTACAGGCGGTGGCAAGTGCAGTGGAGAAGTGACAGTGTTGGCAGCAGGAATGCTGTCATCGTGAGAGAGGCCAGCAACTCCCTGCTCGCCCGACACACTGGCACTCCCACGGGGCAGCACTTCAGCATCCGGAGCAATCTGCCGGAGAACAGATTGCTGGCCTGCTGCGGCGCGGTGACAGCCCCGGGGACATGTGCACGAACCATCGAGGTTGGCAGCAGTCTGTGCTCGCGTGGCCTCCATCTGAGTCTGTATGAGAGCAGTCAGAGGTGGGATCACGGCAGCCAGTGACTGAATTGCAGCACTAAGCGTTAGTGTGGCATCCGCCTGTGCTACAGCGAAGTGCTCCACGCTCCTTGCCAGTGACTCAATGCAATCGGGCACCCTTCCCACTGCACCCATGAGCTCAGTGTGCATGCCCACCGCCTGGGTGTTCATTTCTGCAATCAGCCGCTCCTCCTCTGCGTCCATTGCAGTAGGAGTGTCTGGCATACTCTCCCTCTGGGGAGAAGGCCCCCGTTCTTCCCTACCCCCCCCATGGCGTTGCTGCAGCCCGCTGGGTCCTGGAGCTTCACCATCATCAGCCCCTTCCCCCCTGCTCCCCTCCGGGGAAGGCGTGTTCCCAGTGTGGGCATGGGCTTCCTCGGGAGAGGGTGGCACTGATGCTCTGGCTTCCTCTTCCTCCTCAGCTGCAGCATCACTCCCAGTGGCAGCTTTAGGGCCCGTCTCCTCAGCTGGTGAATCACCATCTGAAAGCAGGGAGGTACAAGAGTGGCTTTAGCGTGAGGACAGGGTGGCAGTAAGGGAGGAATAAGTGCAGCGAGTTAGCAAGTTGGATTGAAAGTGTCAAAGGCTGGTATTGTGAGGGACAAGTGGAAGGACAGAGGACAAAAAGGTGATGACCTTACCATTGCTGTCCAGAACGGGGTCGGCATCTCCAGTGGCGACGGGACCGATCACCCGGCTTGCCACAATCCCGTGGACGCGCTCCTCCAGATCGCTGAGGGGTTGCAGCTGAAGCCGCCCTCCACCTGTCCGTTGCTGCTGTCTCCTATTATGAGCCAGCTTAGCCTGCAAGAAAAAGGACAGCATCTGAGTAAATATGCAGCCATGGTCTTGCCTGATGTGCCTCCCATAGGTGAATAGCCCTTACAATATGCAGCCATGGTGTTGCCTGATGTGCCTCCCATAGGTGAATAGCCCTTAAAATATGCAGCCATGGTCTTGCCTGATGTGCCTCCCATAGGTGAATAGCCCTTACTGTATGCAGCCATGGTCTTGCCTGATGTGCCTCCCATAGGTGAATAGCCCTTACTGTATGCAAAGTGTGGAATGTGTGTGTGTGTTTGATGAAAGGGCCATAGGTGTTGGATGAGTGTTGTGCATTGGGGTTTTAAGACCCTCTGGCCATAGAGTGAGGTTGAGATGGAGGGATGGAGAGGTATTGAGAAAAAGCCACTCACCCTGACGACCCGAGTGAGGTCGTTGAACTTTTTGCGGCATTGAGTATGGGTCCTGGGCACCATGCTCCTGGAGGAGACGCTCTGAGCCACCTCCCTCCACACTCTTCTGAACTCGCGTGGCAAAGGCCTCCTGCCACTCTCAGGGAACAGCATACATCGTCTGCGCTCCACCGCGCCAACCAGAGCATCCAAGGCCCGCTCGGTGAAGCGATGAGCGCGTTCTCTCACCCTCTCCATGCTTGGCAGCAAAATGGATTACAGGTCTCTCCAGGCTGAGATTCAAGGCTGCAATGAGCAGGGTGTGGCTGGGGAGCAAGTGGCCCCCCCCGCTTTAAGAAGTGTCCGGCGCCAGTGTGTCTGTGTTCCCTCGCTAACTGGCAGCAGCTGCGCTGCGCTCGCGCGCTGAGTTAGCGCCTCACTCCTTGGCCTTTGCGCCTTAAGAGAGGTGTGCAGCGCCTGCTTTAGCGCTCCACTCACCTCCCGGGGCGGTAAAAGTGAAGTTTCCTGTCAGTGCCGATAATTAGCGCCAGGCGCTAATATTTGCGTCCGGACGATATTTGCGCCCCAAATGGGGCGCGACCTAATTTCTACCCCTAGTGGTTTTAGTGGGCTTAAAAGTGGATAAATCCCCAGGCCCTGATGAGATGTATCCCAGGCTGCTGTGTGAGGCAAGGGAGGAGATTGCAGGGGCTCTGACACAAATTTTCAGAACCTCTCTGGCCACAGGGGAGGTGCCAGGGGACTGGAGTACAGCTAACGTAGTGCCATTATTCAAGAAGGGTAGTAGGGATAAACCAGGGAATTACAGGCCAGTGAGCCTAACATTAGTGGTAGGGAAATTATTGGAAAAACTTCTGAGGGACAGAATTAGTCTCCACTTGGAGAGGCAAGGATTAATCACGGATAGTCAGCATGGTTTTTTCAGGAGGAGATCTAGGGGGAAAAATTCAGTTGGTTGCGCCTCCCGTTAGCGCCTTAAGAGGGCGCTAATGGGGCGCAAAGCCGCTAGCGCCCGGGCGCAGCGATGTTTGCGCCGCTCGGGAACTTAACTAGACATTGTGCGGCGGCGCTAAACTTTACCGCTGCGACCACCTGCGCGCGCAGATTGTGACATCATTCCATGGTGCAACGCCCTTGTGGCGCCCCGGAGCGGAAATTGAGTGGCGCCCCCTGCCTTACCGCCTGGCGCATCCAACGACCGGAAGACTGGAACGCTATCAATCGCTGTGGGGCTGGGGGGGACGCTATTTAAAGGGGACCTCTTCCTGTCTTTTTCTGTGGTTGACATTTTTGCACCACTCGTTCTGAGAGAGAGAGAGAGATTCGGAGAGAGAGAAACAGAGACACTGCATTGAGTCAACGCTTTGTGAGGTAGTTTTGCCTACTGATCCTAACTTCGCTGGTACTTTGGTTGCTGTCCTTCATAACTTTGCTTGCAAAGAGACTATGGGGGCTGCACTGAATGGGGGCGTCGTCCTGCTCCAGCTGAATCGGAGGACACAGAGACGCAGAGAGAGAGTGGCAATGATGGCCAGACGGAGGAGGGCCAACAGGCGTCTGTACAGGAGAGCTTACCCTCCCAGGGTATATCGTGAACAGCTCTCCTACATTCATTTGTCTGAGGAGCTGTGTTTGTGAAGGCTGCGATTCAGCAAGGAGGTGGTCACTGAGCTCTGCCACCTGCTGCAGCCAGATCTGCAGCCTCAACTGAGGTCCAGGACGTCTCTGTCGGTGGCAGTGAAGGTCACAGTGGCTCTCAACTTCTATGCTACTGGCTCATTTCAAGCTGCTGCTGGGGACCTCGCCAATATCTCCCAGTTCGTGGTGCATTGCTGCATCCGGCAGGTCACAAATGCCCTCTTTAAAAGGAGACGAGAGTTCATCTCTTTCCCCATGACCCCAGACAAGCAGCGTGACCGCGCTCTGGGCTTTGCGAGGATAGCGGGCTTCCCCATGGTGCAGGGCGCCATTCACTGCACGCATGTGGCTTTGCGTGCTCCACATGAGAATGCCGAGGATTTCCGGAACAGAAAGGGGTTCCATTCCTTGAATGTTCAATTGGTCTGTGACCACAGACAGCTGATACTCGCTGTCAATGCCCACTATCCTGGCAGCTGCCACGATGCTTTCATCCTGCGCCAGACTACTGTGGCAGAACTTTTCGAGGCACCGCAACAGCCAGTTGGTTGGCTTCTCGGGGACAAGGGGTATCCATTGAGCACCTGGCTGATGACACCGCTCCGTACGCCCAACACCCCTGCTGAGCTGCGGTACAATGAGAGCCATCAAGCTACCAGGAACATCATTGAGCGCACAATCGGCGTGCTGAAGCAACGGTTCCGCTGTCTCGACCATTCTGGAGGAGCCCTGCAGTACTCGCCTGAGCGAGTATCCAACTTCGTAGTTGTGTGCTGCATGTTGCATAACATGGCAATCGTCAGGACCCAGCCAATGCCACCAGGCCTTGGAGCACCACCAGAGGAGGAGGAGGAAGAGGAGGAAGAGGACGAGGAGGATGATCATCAGCAGCACCAAGGCGGGAGGGCGGCCCACAATGGTGAAACTGCAAGGGCCGTCCGTCAACGGCTGATAGCAAGCCGCTTCTAGGGCCCCTGCTGTGGAAATGGCTTCTGCCATTGCTAACAACATCAATGAACCCAGCACGCAACCCCTAAGCCGGCCAAGGCACCAATGATTCCAAACACCAAACATGTATATTTTGAATACAAAAACTTATTTATTTTACAAACTCTGTGTGTGTCATTTCCTCATGACAAACTCATAGAAATAAACACAAAAAAACAGTCATTAACATAACTGGTTCTCACAACGTGGCGATAATGTCCAAAACACTAAACAAAAGTTGGACCACGAACCTCGGCCTTTAATAAAAAAATGACCAGCATTTTGTCACACCTCCTACTTTTTGCCCTTCGAGGGTGATCTCCTTCCCTTGCGCACTTCCTCCCTTCTAACCCTACTGCTCCTCCGTAATGGGACCTCAGTGGCTGCAGCAAGGCTGGTGCAAGGCTGCTGATTGTCAGACCCTGACACTGCAGATGCCCCTGAAGGACGGCCTCGACCAGTTCTGGGCCTGGAGGGCCCGGCTGCAGACTGCACCAACTCTGCATGGGCGGCAGCAGTCTGTCCTACAGGCGGTGGCAAGTGCAGTGGAGAAGTGACAGTGTTGGCAGCAGGAATGCTGTCATCGTGAGAGAGGACAGCAACTCCCTGCTCGCCCGACACACTGGCACTCCCACGGGGCAGCACTTCAGCATCCGGAGCAATCTGCTGGAGCACAGATTGCTGGCCTGCTGCGGCGCGGTGAGAGCCCCGGGGACATGTGAACGAACCATCGAGGTTGGCAGCAGTCAGTGCTCGCGTGGCCTCAATCTGAGTCTGCATGAGAGCAGTCAGAGATGGGATCACCGCAGTCAGTGACTGAATTGCAGCACTAAGCTTTAGTGTGGCATCCGCCTGTGCTACAGCGAAGTGCTCCACACTCCTTGCCAGTGACTCAATGCATTCGGGCACCCTTCCCACTGCACCCATGAGCTCAGTGTGCATGCCCACCGCCTGGGTGTTCATTTCTGCGATCAGCCGCTCCTCCTCTGCGTCCATTGCAGTAGGAGTGTCTGGCATACTCTCCCTCTGGGGAGAAGGCCCCCGTTCTTCCCTACCCCCATGGCGTTGCTGCAGCCCGCTGGGTCCTGGAGCTTCACCCTCATCAGACCCTTCCCCCCTGCTCCCCTCCAGGGAAGGCGTGTTCCCAGTGTGGGCATGGGCTTCCTCGGGAGAGGGTGGCACTGATGCTCCGGCTTCCTCTTCCTCCTCGGCTGCAGCTTCACTCCCAGTGGCAGCTTCAGGGCCCGTCTCCTCAGCTGGTGAATCACCATCTGAAAGCAGGGAGGCTACAAGAGTGGCTTTAGCGTGAGGACAGGGTGGCAGTAAGGGAGGAATAAGTGCAGTGAGTTAGCAAGTTGGATTGAAAGTGTCAAAGGCTGGTGTTGTGAGGGACAAGTGGAAGGACAGAGGACAAAAAGGTGATGACCTTACCATTGCTGTCCAGAACGGGGTCGGCGTCTCCAGTGGCGACGGGACCGATCACCCGGCTTGCCACAATCCTGTGGACGCGCTCCTCAAGATCGCTGAGGGGTTGCAGCTGAGGCCGCCCTCCACCTGTCCGTTGCTGCTGTCTCCTATTATGCGCCAGCTTGGCCTGTAAGAAAAAGGACAGCATCTGAGTAAATATACAGCCATGGTCTTGCCTGATGTGCCTCCCATAGGTGAATAGCCCTTACTGTATGCAAAGTGTGGAATGTGTGTGTGTGTTTCATGAAAGGGCCATAGGTGTTGGATGAGTGTTGTGCATTGGGGTTTTAAGATCCTCTGGCCATCGAGTGAGGTTGAGATGGAGGGATGGAGAGGTATTGAGAAAAAGCCACTCACCCTGACGACCCGAGTGAGGTCGTTGAACTTTTTGCGGCATTGAACATGGGTCCTGGGCACCATGCGCCTGGAGGAGACGCTCTGAGCCACCTCCCTCCACACTCTTCTGTACTCGCGTGGCAAAGGCCTCCTGCCACTCTCAGGGAAGAGTATAGATCTTCTGCGCTCCACCGCGCCAACCAGAGCATCCAAGGCCCGCTCGGTGAAGCGCTGAGCTCATTCTCTCACCCTCTCCATCCTTGGCAGCAAAATGGATTCACAGGTCTCTCCAGGCCGAGATTCAAGGCTGCAATGAGCAGGGTGTGGCTGGAGAGCAAGTTGGCCCCCCCGCTTTAAGAACTGGCCGGCGCCAGTGTGTCTGTGTTCCCTCGCTAACTGGCAGCACCTGCGCTGCGCTCGCGCGCTGAGTTAGCGCCTCACTGCTCGGCCTTTGCGCCTTAAGACAGGTGTGCAGCGCCTGATTTAGAGCTCCACACTCCTCCCGGGGCGGTAAAAGTGAAGTTTCCAGTCAGTGGCGATAATTAGCGGCAGGCGCTAATTTTTGTGTCCAGACGATATTTGCGCCCCAAACGGGGCGCGACCTAATTTTTCCCCCCATGTCTAACCAATTTGATTGAATTTTTCGAGGGGGTGACTAGGTGTGTGGATCAGGGTAATGCAGTTGATGTAGGCTACATGGACTTCAGTAAGGCTTTTGACAAAGTCCCACATGGGAGGCTGGTCCAGGAGGTAAGAGCCCATGGAATCCAGGGCAATTTGGCACATTGGATCCAAAATTGGCTTAGTGGCAGGAGGCAGAGGGTGATGGTTGAAGGTTGTTTTTGTGACTGGAAGCCTGTGTCCAGTGGTGTACCGCAGGGATCAGTGCTGGGTCCTTTGCTGTTTGTAGTGTACATTAATGATTTCGATATGAATGTAGGAGGTATGATCAGTAAGTTCGCAGATGACACGAAAATTGGTGGAGTGGTAAATAGCGAGGAGGGAAGCCTTAGGCTACAGGACGATATAGACGGGTTGGTCAGATGGGCAGAACAGTGGCAAATGGAATTTAACCCTGAAAAGTGTGAGGTGATGCATTTTGGGAGGACTAACAAAGCAAGGGAATACACAATGAATGGTAGGACCCTAGGAAGGACAGAGGATCAGAGGGACCTTGGTGTGCATGTACACAGATCCCTGAAGGCAGCAGGACAGGTAGATAAGGTGGTTAAAAAGGCATATGGGATACTTGGCTTCATTAGCCGAGACATAGAATATAAGAGCAGGGAGGTTATGATGGAGCTGTACAAAACGCTAGTTAGGCCACAGCTGGAATACTGTGTGCAGTTCTGGTCGCCACACGATAGGAGGGATGTGATTGCATTGGAGAGGGTGCAGAGGAGATTCACCAGGATGTTACCTGGGCTGGAGCGCTTCAGCTATGAAGAGAGACTGGACAGGCTGGGGTTGTTTTCCTTAGAGCAGAGAAGGCTGAGGGGGGACCTGATTGAGGTGTACAAAATTATGAGGGGCATAGATAGGGTAGAGAGAAAGGAACTTTTGCCCTTAGTAGCGGGGTCAATAACCAGGGGCATAGTTTCATGGTAAGGGGCAGGAGGTTAAGAGGGGATTTGAGGAAAAACTTTTTCACCCAGAGGGTGGTTGGAATCTGGAACTCACTGCCTGAAAGGGTGGTAGAGGCAGGAACCCTCACAACATTCAAGAAGCATTTAGATGAGCACTTGAAACACTATAGCATACAAGGCTACGGACCAAGTGCTGGAAAATGGGATTAGAATAGATAGGGCTTGATGGCCGGCGTAGACACGATGGGCTGAAGGGCCTCTTTCTGTGCTGTATGACTCTATGACTCTATGCTGCCATTTATGCTCCACAAGAGCCTCCTCCCACCCCTCTTCATCTCACCCTATCAACATATTCCTTTCTCCCTCAAATGCTTATCTAGTCCCCCATTAAATGCATCTGTGCTGTTTGCCTCAACCATTCCCTGTGGTAGCGAGTTTCACATTCTCACCACTCTCTGAGTAAAAAGTTTCTCCTGAATTCCCCATTGGATTTATTAGTGACTATCTTAACATAGAAACATAGAAGATTGGAGCAGGAGTAGGCCATTTGGCCCCTCGAGCCTGCACCGCCATTCGATGAGATCATGGCTGATCATCCAAACTCAGTACCCTGTCCCTGCCTTCTCCCCATATCCCTTGATACCTTTAGCTTTAAGAAATATATCTAACTCATTCTTGAATATATTTAATGACTTGGCCTCAACTACCTTCTGTGGTAGAGAATTCCACAGGTTCACCACTCTCTGGGTGAAGAAATTCTTCCTCATTTCTGTCCTAAATGGCTTACCCGTTATCCGTAGATTATGACCCCTGGTTCTGGACTCTCCGACCATCGGGAACATTCTTCCTGCATCTAGTTTGTCCAGCGAGTATAAGCCCAATCGACCCAATCTCTCCTCATATGTCATTCCTGCCATCCCAGGTATCAGCCTGGTGAATCTTCGCTGAACTCCTTCCATGGCAAGAACATCCTTCCTCAGATAAGGCGACCAAAACTGCACACAGTACTCAAGGTGTGGTCTCACCAAGGCCCTGTACAACTGCAGCAAGACATCCCTGTTCCTGTACTCAAACCCTCTCGCTATGAAGGCCAACATACCATATTTATGATCTCTAGTTTTGGTCTCCCCTACAAATGGAAACATCTTCTCTATGTCTGCCCTATCAAACCCTTTAATTATGTTCGACCTCGATCAGGTCACCCCTCAGCCTTCTCTTTTCTAGAGAAAAGAGCCCCAGCCTGTTTAACCTTTCCTGATAGGTATATCCTCGCTGGGGATACGCCTCATAGGAGCTCTTGCTGTTGGACAGCTCTGCTCTGTCCAGGTACCTGTCAGGAGCCATGAGCTTAACCCGAAGGGGATAATTCCTGTCGCCCAGCAGCCAACCTGTGACCTGATGGCCTGGCTGCAATAAAGGTGGTTCAGAGGACCTGCACAAGATGAATAAATCATGACTGGTGGCAGGAAACCGGGCACAGACCTATATGATGCACTGCCTATGGTCACAAGCAAGCCGGACGTTGAGAGAGTGGAATCCCTTTCTATTGAGAAAGATGGCAGGCTGCTGATGGGGCACACACAAGGCAATGTGGGCACAGTCTATGGCATCTTGAATCCCGCAATGCAGGCAAAGCCAGGCGCTCTCTTGTCCTGCTTCACTCTCTCTATAGGGAAGGAGATGTAGGTATAACTCCTGACGTAGCGAGCCTTGGTGATCTCCCTGATGCTATTGTGCACAGCAAACTGAAACTGGGAGATGTTGCTGATGTCACCTGTTGCACCTGGAACGACCCCGTGGTCTAAACATTAAGGGCCACGGCTGTGGCTGCAGCAAGTAACGTAGCTCATTGGTGAAGTGAAGGTGCCTCAGACATTGTTCCTCAGTGAAATGAAGGTATGAGCAGTGCCCTCCTACTCCTTGCTTTCTTCGCTGATCCCCCTCCTCCTCCAGCCCCAAAGCCAGACTTTATTTATTTTTATTCATTCTCGGGATTTGGGCATCACACTGGTCAGCATTTATTGCCCGAGTTGCCCTTGAGAAGATGGTGGTGAGCTGCCTTCTTGAATTGCTGCAGTCCATCGTAGCAGTTTTTTGATATGCCTGAGTGGCTTGTCCGACCATTTCAGAGGGCAGTTTAGAGTCAAGCACATTGCTGTGGGTCTGAAGTCACATATAGGCCAGACTGGGTATGGATGGCAGATTTCCTTCCCTAAAGGACATTAGTGAACCAGATGGGTTTTTACAACAATCCGGTAGTTTCATGGACACCATTACTGATACTAGCTTTTCATTCCAGATTTATTTAATTTACTGTTGGGATTTGAACTCATGTCTCCAGATCATTAGTCCAGGCCTCTGGATTACTAGCCCAGTGACATAAGCACGAGGCTACCGTAACCCTACTTGTGGAAAGTAGAAAATAGCCACAAAAAAAAGGTCCAGAAGTTACTCAGCAATGAACCTGTCTGGAGGAGATGAACCCTCTAAATAGCAGCCCCTCAGGGTCCATGCTGGTTAGCACCGAGTTGATGGGCATGTGCATCACGTGATGAGTTAGGCGCGGGGGAAACTAATTTCTCAAAAGGGCCTTGCAACCGCGTAGGACCCAAACTTAAATATAATAAAAATCTTCCTGAATAGTTTCGGTGCGCGCCTGGATGCCTATGGAGGAGTCCCGATCCAATATGGTGGGCGGCGCACTTCTGGCTCGGGTCAGCCACGCACGTGCGACCAGCCATGTTGGATTGGGATTGGACTAGAGAAGCGGACGGAGAAGGGCACCGCGTGGGAGGGCACACCCACCGCGGGTCCTGACGGAGCAGTGCTCACACCTCCAGTCACCGGGGGGCCTACTTGGTGACGAGGGCTATCCCCTCCGGATTCCTGCCAGGCTCCCAGGCACAGACACAAAGCCCGCCCACCACAAGAGCCATACTTGCACCAGGAGGAGTTGTGCTCTGTGCTACTGGACTAGCGAAGGGATAGATTTAGCCGTGGTTCACAATGCTGATCGGCATCCAGTGGTTCCTGCTGGATATCAAAGTGAGCACAATATTCAGCCTGACTGTGATGCTCCCTGTGTTTAAATAGCTTGGGATCATAGATACATAGAAGATAGGAGCAGGAGTAGGCCATCCGGCCCTTCGAGCCTGCTCCGCCATTTAATGAGATCATGGCTGATCCTCCAATTCAGTATCCCGTCCCCGCCTTCTCTCCGTAACCCTTAACCCCTTTTGCCTGTAGAAATATATCTAATTCCCTCTTAAATATATTTAATGAGCTGGCGTACACTGCCCTCTGTGGCAATGAGTTCCACAGGTTCACCACCCTCTGAGTGAAGAAATTCCCCCTCATTTCTGTCCTAAATGGTTTAGCCCTTATCCTTAAATTATGTCCTCTAGTTCTGTTCTCACCCGCCAAGGGAAACATTCCTTCTGCATCTAGTCTGTCTAGACCTGTCAGAATTTTATACACTTCTATGAGGTCCCCTCTCAATCTTCTAAACTCCAGTGTGTACATCCCTAAACTACATAGTCTCTCCTCATAGGTCAATCCCGCCATTCCTGGTATCAGCCTGGTGAATCGCCGCCTGCACCCCCTCCATGGCAAGAACATCTTTCCTCAGATGAGGCGTCCAAAACTGTACACAGTACTCGAGGTGTGGTCTCACCAGTGCCCTGTACAGCTGCAGCAAGGTATCCCTGTTCCTGTATTCCAACCCTTTTGCTATGAAGGCCAGCATACCGTTTGCCTTCTTGACCGCCTGTTGCACCTGCATGCTCGCCTTCAGTGACTGGTGTACAAGAACACCCAGGTCTCTCTGTACTTCCCCCTCTCCCAATTTATTGCCATTTAAATAATAATTTGCCCTCCCGTTCCTGCACCCAAGGTGGATAACTTCGCACTTGTCCACATTATAGTGCATCTGCCATTTATCCGCCCAATCACCCAGTCTGTCCAAATCGCTCTGGAGCTTCCTGGTCTCCTCCTCTGAGCCCACCCCCCCTCCTAGTTTAGCGTCGTCTGCAAATTTGGAAATGCTGCATCCGACTCCCTGATCCAGGTCATTAATGTAAATTGTGAACAGCTGGGGACCCAGGACAGATCCCTGTGGTACCCCACTTGTTACTGCCTGCCATTCAGAAAATGAGCCGTTTATTCCAACTCTCTGTTTTCTATCTGACAGCCAGTTCTCTATCCACGTCAATACTTTCCCCTTTATCCCATGAGCTTCAATTTTCCATGCTAATCTTTTATGTGGGACCTTATCGAAGGCCTTTTGGAAGTCCAGGTACACCACATCTACTGGCTCTCCCCCATCTATTTTACCAGTTACTCCCTCAAAAAATTCCAATAGATTAGTCAAGCACGATTTACCCTTTGTAAATCCATGTTGACTCTGTCCTATCCTGTCCCCATTTGCTAAGTGCTCCGCTATTTCATCCTTAATGATGGACTCCAGCATTTTGCCCACAACTGATGTAAGGCTTACAGGTCTGTAATTACCTGCTTTTTCCCTACCCCCCTTTTTGAATAGTGGGGTAACGTTAGCTACCCTCCAATCCATGGGCACTGTTCCCGAGTCTAATGAATTCTGAAAAATCATACTTAGTGCATCCGCTATCTCTAGGGCCACCTCCTTCAGTACCCTAGGATGCATGTTATCAGGCCCTGGGGATTTGTCCGCCTTCAATCCCTTTAGCTTCCTTAACACCATATCCTTAGAGATATTGATTTGCGTCAGTTCCTCCTTTGCCAATGTCCCTATTTTTCCCGATATCCCAGGGAGGTTTTTTGTGTCTTCCTTCATAAAGACTGACCCAAAGTATGCATTTAGTTGGTCTGCCATTTCCTTATTTCCCGTTATATATTCCCCCGTATCTGACTGCAATGGACCAACTTTGGTTTTCACCAGTCTTTTCCTCTTGATATACTTATAAAAGCTTTTGGAGTTACTTTTTATATTTTCCGCCAGCTTGCTTTCGTAAGCTATTTTGCCCCTCTTGATTAAGCCCTTTGTCCTCCTTTGCTCTATCTTAAACTGTTCCCAATCTTCCGCTCTGGCGCTTTTTTTGGCTATTTTATACGCCCTATCTTTGGATTTTATGCTGTCTCTAATTTCCCCTGTTATCCACGGTTGAGTCACCTTTTTAGATTTCCTTTTATGCCAGATTGGTATAAACAATTTTTGCAATTTTGTCATTCTATCTTTAAATGCTTGCCATTGTTTATCTACCTCCAGTCCTCCCAGGAACGTTGTCCAATCAGACCTACTCAGTTCCCGTCTAATGGCATCATAATTCCCCTTGTTTAAATTCAGGACCTTAGTCTCTGAGTCAATTTCTTCGCTCTCCATTTCGAGTGAGAAATCGATCATGTTATGATCGCTCTGAGCCAAGGGTCCCCGTACAACAAGATTACTAATTAGTCCCTTCTCATTGCACAGTACCCAGTCCAATATAGCCTGTTCCCGAGTTGGTTCCTCAACATATTGATCCAGATAACCATCCCTTAAACACTCAAGGAATTCCTCCTCCTCATTATTTTTACTGATTAGGCTAGTCCAATCTATATGTAAGTTAAAGTCACCTATGATGACAGCTGTGCTCTTATTGCACGCTTCTCTAATTTCCCTCGTGATGCCCTCCCCAACCTCTATTTTACTATTTGGAGGCCTATATACCACTCCTATTAATGTTTTTCGCCCCTCACTATTTCTTAGCTCCACCCATATAGATTCTGTATTAACTGAGTTAATATCCTTCCTTTCAATTGCATTTATCCCCTCTTTTACCAGCAATGCTACCCCTCCTCCCTTTCTTTTTTGTCGATCCTTCCTAAATACTGAATACCCCTGTATGTTAAGCTCCCAGCCCTGCTCACCCTGCAACCATGTTTCCGTAATCCCAATTAGATCATAATTATTAACCTCTATTTCCACAGCTAATTCATCTACCTTGTTCCTGATGCTTCTCGCATTAAGGTATAAAACCCTCAGGCTTTTTTTATGCTCACATTTTTTATGAATTAGTTTGGCCCTTTGTTTTTTGTTCCTCACCCTTTTACCATTTATTTCTGTCTGCCTTTCACTTTCCTCTATTTCACTACATAGGTTTCTAGCCCCCTGCCATACTAGTTTAAATGCTCCCGAACTGCTTTATCAAAAATTACCCCGAGAACATCAGTTCCATCTTTGCACAGGTGTAGACCGTCCCTTTTGTATAGGTCACACCTACCACAAAACTGGTTCCAATGCCTCAAAAATTTAAAACCCTCCCTCTTACACCAATGCTCAAGCCACGTATTTAGCCTAACTATCCTGTTCTCTGTACTCTTACTAGCACGTGGCACTGGTAGTAATCCAGAGATTACTACCTTCGAGGTCCTACTTTTTAGCTTGGCTCCTAACTCCCTAAATTCTACTTGTAGGACCTCTTCCCTTTTTTTAGCTACGTCGTTGGTACCAACATGTATCACGACAACTGGCTGTTCCCCCTCCCCCTCCAGAATGTTCTGCACCCGCGCCGAGACATCCTTGACCCTTGCACCAGGGAGGCAACATACCATCCTGGAGTCTCGGTCGCGACCACAGAAACCCCTATCTATTCCCCTTACAATCGAATCCCCTATTACTATAGCCCTGCCACTCTTTTTCCCTCCCTTCTTTGCAACAGAGCCAGTCATGGTGCCATGAGCCTGGCTGCTGGTGCCTTCCCCCGATGAGTCATCCCCCCCGACAACAGCACCTAAGGCAGTGAACCTGTTGCTAAGGGAGACAACCCCAGGGGATTTCTGCACTACCTTCCTGCCCTTGCTCTGCCTTTTGGTCACCCATGTACTATCTACGCTGGCCTTAACCTGCGGTGTGACCAACTCACTAAATGTGCTATCCACAACCCTCTCAGAATCGTGGATGCTCCAAAGTGAGTCCATCCGCAGCTCAAGGGCCATCATGCGGTCCCACATGAGCTGCAGCTGTCTAAGCCTACACGTGAAAATTGATCGGCACCCCATCCACCACCTTAAACATTCACTCCCTCCACCACCGGCGTACCGTGGCTGCAGTGTGTACCATCGACAAGATGCACTGCAGCAACTCGCCAAGGCTTCTTCGGCAGCACCTCCCAAACCCGCGACCTCTTCCACCTAGAAGGGCAAGGGCAGCAGCCGCATGGGAACACCACCACCTCCAAGTTCCCCTCCAAGTCACACACCATCCTGAATTGGAAGTATATCGCTGATCCTTCATTGTCGCTGGGTCAAAATCCTGGAACTTCATCTCTAACAGCACTGTGGGAGTACCTTCACCCCACAGAGTGCAGCGGTTCAAGAAGGAGGCTCACCACCACCTTCTCAAGGGCAACTAGGGATGGGCAATAAATGCTGGCCTTGCCAGTGACGCCCACATCCCAGGAACAAATAACAAAAACGATGCCCATGAAACCGTGCCCTGGTGAAGAGGGACGAGAAAATTGACAGTGAGCAAATCCCTTGTTTGCTAATGGGCTTGATCTAATGTAGTGGCTCTAACTAAGGTGAAATGTTTTTCTTTGTTGACTTTAGTTTGTCCCTTGTTGAATGAATTATTATTCACGAGAGCTAGTTCCATATGTTAGGCCCTGTTCTTGCATGTACCTGGTGCCTCGTCGCACTGCCCAATGTGACGCTCAGCAACACCGACTGGGAAGGAACCGCATTCGATTCTTGATCTCAGCTGGACTGGACAAAGGCCCTGGGGAAAAGGGAGTTCAGGGAAAGAATGAGAGGAGGGAGCGGTGAAATCCGAGCAGTGCTCCGTCACTGTATCACAAAGCAAAACGTTCTCTACTAGCCAAGTCCAATGAATCAATCGCACATAAATTTAGCTGTGAGGAGAGGAAGCAGGTCAAGACTCATTTACTCGAGCTTGCAGAGCTGCGTGATGACGAGGAGAGTCAAACACCCTCTGTAATCTGAGTTATGGATTCTACTAAATCCACAGCACTGTACCTTCAGTTCATACCGACTGTGGCTGGTAATAAAACTTTCTCCCAGGGCGACAGGCACACTCTGTCCAGCTGTAGTCCATTGATATGTGGCGTAAAACTAATTCTGCTTATTGCAGACCAAGATTCATTTGCTTGTCCACACTTGCTGCATGACTAGTGTTACTGGCCCAAGCTAACTGCAAACTCTGGGGTAGAAATTAGGTCGCGCCCCATTTGGGGCGCAAATATCGTCCGGACGCAAATATTAGCGCCTGGCGCTAATTATCGGCACTGACAGGAAACTTCACTTTTACCGCCCCGGGAGGTGAGTGGAGCGCTAAAGCAGGCGCTGCACACCTCTCTTAAGGCGCAAAGGCCAAGGAGTGAGGCGCTAACTCAGCGCACGAGCGCAGCGCAGCTGCTGCCAGTTAGCGAGGGAAAACAGACACACTGGCGCCGGACACTTCTTAAAGCGGGGGGGGGCCACTTGCTCCCCAGCCACACCCTGCTCATTGCAGCCTTGAATCTCAGCCTGGAGAGACCTGTAATCCATTTTGCTGCCAAGCATGGAGAGGGTGAGAGAACGCGCTCATCGCTTCACCGAGCGGGCCTTGGATGCTCTGGTTGACGCAGTGGAGCGCAGACGATGTATGCTGTTCCCTGAGAGTGGCAGGAGGCCTTTGCCCCGCGAGTTCAGAAGAGTGTGGAGGGAGGTGGCTCAGAGCGTCTCCTCCAGGAGCATGGTGCCCAGGACCCATACTCAATGCCGCAAAAAGTTCAACGACCTCACTCGGGTCGTCAGGGTGAGTGGCTTTTTCTCAATACCTCTCCATCCCTCCATCTCAACCTCACTCTATGGCCAGAGGGTCTTAAAACCCCAATGCACAACACTCATCCAACACCTATGGCCCTTTCATCAAACACACACACACATTCCACACTTTGCATACAGTAAGGGCTATTCACCTATGGGAGGCACATCAGGCAAGACCATGGCTGCATACAGTAAGGGCTATTCACCTATGGGAGGCACATCAGGCAAGACCATGGCTGCATATTGTAAGGGCTATTCACCTATGGGAGGCACATCAGGCAAGACCATGGCTGTATATTTACTCAGATGCTGTCCTTTTTCTTGCAGGCCAAGCTGGCGCATAATCGGAGACAGCAGCAACGGACAGGTGGAGGGCAGCTTCAGCTGCAACCCCTCAGCGATCTGGAGGAGCGCGTCCACAGGATTGTGGCAAGCCGGGTGATCGGTCCCGTCGCCACTGGAGACGCCGACCCCGTTGTGGACAGCAATGGTAAGGTCATCACCTTTTTGTCCTCTGTCCTTCCACTTGTCCCTCACAACACCAGCCTTTGACACTTTCAATCCAACTTGCTAACTCGCTGCACTTATTCCTCCCTTACTGCCACCCTGTCCTCACGCTAAAGCCACTCTTGTACCTCCCTGCTTTCAGATGGTGATTCACCAGCTGAGGAGACGGGCCCTGAAGCTGCCACTGGGAGTGATGCTGCAGCTGAGGAGGAAGAGGAAGCCAGAGCATCAGTGCCACCCTCTCCCGAGGAAGCCCATGCCCACACTGGGAACACGCCTACCCCGGAGGGGAGCAGGGGGGAAGGGGCTGATGATGGTGAAACTGGGGACGTGATGGAGGCGGGACTCCCACTTTTTGGGTTGTAGTCCCGCCTCCATCGACTTGTGGCCAACCCACTGTATTTTCCCTTGATTGACCTTGTTGAGCCCGCCCAGCGGGCTTAGCAGGTCAATTAAGGGCCACCCGGCAACAGGTGATGTCACAGATTGACATTTCATCTGTCAAGAGCTTTTGACAGATGAAATATCAGCGTTTGACAGCTCTGTGAAGCGTGGTTTGGAGCCGTCGGGTAGCCCACACTTCAGAGCTAAAATTAGGGATTAGGCACTAATCCCCTTCCCACCTCGGGGAGGCGGCTCCCAGCACAAGTCGGGCACCCACCTCCTGTGAAACTGGCATGGAGGCGGGTTGGGGGCGGGATGGGTTCGGGACCCCCGAATCTGCAATTTTAAACACCACACACCTCCAAACCCGCCTCCACGGGTCAATGAAAATCGAGCCCAAAGAGTCTGCAAAGGGATATAGATAGACTAAGTGAGTGGGCAGTAAGGTGGCAGATGGAGTATAATGTAGGGAAATGTGAGGTTATTCACTTTGGTAGGAAGAATAGAAAAACTGAATATTTTTTAAATGGTGAGGAACTATTAAATGTTGGTGTTCAGAGAGATTTGGGTGTCCTCATGCAAGAAACACAGAAAGCTAGCATGCAGGTGCAGCAAGCAATAAGGAAGGCAAATGGCATGTTGGCATTTATTGCAAGGGGGTTGGAGTATAAGAGTAAGGAAGTCTTTCTACAATTGTACAGGGCCTTGGTGAGACCACACCTGGAGTACTGTGCACTGTTTTGGTCTCCTGATCTGAGGAACGATATACTTGTCTTGGAGGCGGTGCAACAAAGGTTCACCTCTCATTCTTCTAAACTCTAGTGAATACAGGCCTAGTCGACCCAATCTCTCCTCATACGACAGTCCTGCCATCCCAGGAATCAGTCTGGTGAACCTTCGCTGCACTCCCTCTATGGCAAGTATATCCTTTCTTAGGTAAGGAGACCAAAACTGCACACAGTACTCCAGGTGTGGTCTCACCAAGGCCCTGTATAACTGTAGTAAGACATCCTTGCTCCTGTACTCAAATTTATGAAAGGGAAATCGTGTTTGACAAATTTATTAGTTTTTTGAGGATGTAACTAGCAGGGTAGATAAAGGGGAACCAGTGGATGTCGTATATTTGGATTTTCAAATGGCATTCGATAAGGTGCCACATAAAAGTTTATTACACAAGATTAGGGTTCATGGTGTTGGGGGTAATATAGTAGCATGGATAGAGGATTGGTTAACAGACAGAAAACAAAGAGCACCGATACACGTATCTTTTTCAGGTTGGCTGGTTGTAACTAGTGGGGTGCCACAAGGATCAGTGTCGGGGCCTCAGCTATTTACAATCTATATTAATGACCTAGATGAAGGGACCGAGTGTACTGTATCCAAGTTTGACGATGATACAAAGCTAGGTGGGACAGTAAGCTGTGAGGAGAACACAAAGGGCTGGATTTTGAAACTGGGGACGTGATGGAGGCGGGACTCCCACTTTTTGGGTTGTAGTCCCGCCTCCATCGACTTGTGGCCAACCCACTGTATTTTCCCTTGATTGACCTTGTTGAGCCCGCCCAGCGGGCTTAGTAGGTCAATTAAGGGCCACCCGGCAACAGGTGATGTCACAGATTGACATTTCATCTGTCAAGAGCTTTTGACAGATGAAATATCAGCGTTTGACAGCTCTGTGAAGCGTGGTTTGGAGCCGTCGGGTAGCCCACACTTCAGAGCTAAAAATAGGGATTAGGCACTAATCCCCTTCCCACCTCGGGGAGGCGGCTCCCAGCACAAGTCGGGCACCCACCTCCTGTGAAACTGGCATGGAGGCGGGTTGGGGGCGGGATGGGTTCGGGACCCCCGAATCTGCAATTTTAAACACCACACACCTCCCAACCCGCCTCCACGGGTCAATGAAAATCGAGCCCAAAGAGTCTGCAAAGGGATATAGATAGATTAAGTGAGTGGGCAGTAAGGTGGCAGATGGAGTATAATGTAGGGAAATGTGAGGTTATTCACTTTGGTAGGAAGAATAGAAAAACTGAATATTTTTTAAATGGTGAGGAACTATTAAATGTTGGTGTTCAGAGAGATTTGGGTGTCCTCATGCAAGAAACACAGAAAGCTAGCATGCAGGTGCAGCAAGCAATAAGGAAGGCAAATGGCATGTTGGCATTTATTGCAAGGGGGTTGGAGTATAAGAGTAAGGAAGTCTTTCTACAATTGTACAGGGCCTTGGTGAGACCACACCTGGAGTACTGTGCACTGTTTTGGTCTCCTGATCTGAGGAACGATATACTTGTCTTGGAGGCGGTGCAACAAAGGTTCACTAGATTGATTCCTGGGATGAGAGGGCTGTCCTATGATAAGAGATGGTGTAGAATGGGCCTATACTCTCTGGAGTTTAGAAGAATGAGACGTGATCTCATTGAAACATACAAGATTCTGAGGGGGATTGACAGGGTAGATGCTGAGAGATTGTTTCCACTGGCTGGAGTGTCTACAACTAGGGGGCATAGTCTCAGGATAAGGGGTCGGCCTTTTAAGACTGAGATGAGGAGGAATCGGGGGGGAAAGTGAAGTTGAGGTCGATGATCAGCCATGATCTTATTGAATGGCGGAGCAGGCTCGAGGGACCGTATGGCCTACTCCTGCTCTTAATTCTTATGTTCTTATGTACTGTACCTAACCCGTGCTGTACCTGCCCTGGGAGTGTTTGATGGGACAGTGTAGAGGGAGCTTTACTCTGTATCTAACCCGTGCTATACCTGCCCTGGGAGAGTTTGATGGAACAGTGTAGAGGGAGCTTTACTCTGTTTCTAACCCGTGCTATACCTGCCCTGGGAGAGTTTGATGGAACAGTGTAGAGGGAGCATTACTCTGTATCTAACCCGAGCTGTACCTGCCCTGGGATTGTTTGATGGTCATGATGCGGAGATGCCGGTGTTGGACTGGGGTGGACAAAATTGAGAGGTCGCACAACACCAGGTTATAGTCCAACAGTTTTATTTGAAATCACAAGCTTTCGGAGCTATCGATTTGCTCCTTCCTCAGGTGAAGTAAATTAGATACAGAATCTCCAAAGCATATATAGATGGAAAACAAAGCATGTGTACTTTACAATTGCAGACCAATAAATTAAATCATCCTGACTATCTGCCGAGGTGTGATAAAGTTAATTAAGTCAGCCAGGAAGGTACCACATCAAAGACATAGCAAGATACAACTAAGACAATGAGGTGTAGTCGCAGGGGTTCTAACGTGTCAAAAGCTGCCGTCTGTATGTAAAACGAAAAGCTTTAACATTTTTTTACTTTTTTACTGGGAAAATTTTTACTTTTTTACTGGGACAGTGTAGAGGGAGCTTTACTCTGTATCTAACCCGTGCTGTACCTGCCCTGGTAGTGTTTGATGTGACAGTGTAGAGGGAGCTTTACTCTCTATCTAACCCGTGCTGTACCTGCCCTGGGAGTGTTAGATGGGACAGTGTAGAGGGAGCTTTACTCTGTATCTAACCCGTGCTGTACCTGCCCTGGGAGTGTTAGATGGGACAGTGTAGAAGGAGCTTTACTCTGTATCTAACCTATGCTGAATGTGCCCTGGGAGTGTTTGATCTTTGCAAGAATACCTGAAATGGAAAGTGTTTCATTCCCAGCACTGAGGAAATTGATCACAAAATTGACAAAGTAAACATGAATGAAACTTTTTGAAATGTTGCTGTTGATGTTGTAATCGAATAGCCTTCGTTATGTAGAATATACAGCACAGAAACAGGCCATTTGGCCCAACTAGTCTATGCTGGTGTTTATACTCCACACGAGTCTCCTCCCATTCCACCTGCCTCATCTCAGCTTTTCAGCATATCTCTCTATTCCCTTTGCTCTCATGTACTCGTTTAGTTTCCTTTTGAAAGCATCTGAGCTATTTGCCTCAACCACTTCCTGTGGTAGTGAATTCCACACTCTAACCACTCTCTGAGTGAAGAAATTTCTCTCTTTCCCCATTGGATTTATTAGTAACTATCTTGTATTTACGGCCCCTAGTTTTGAATTCTCCCACAAGTGGAAACATTCTCTCCACATCTACCCTGTCCAAGCCATTCATAGTTTAAACACTTCTATCAGGTCACCTCTATCTCTTCTTAATAATATTGGCAAGATAAATATTAGCAGGTAAAGGCAAGGAAAACCCAAAGATGTTTTATAAATATATAAAGAACAAGAGGATAACTCCGGAAACAGTAGGGCCTGTTAGAGACCAAAAAAGGTAAGCTGCGTGTTGAGGTGGAAGACATGGGTTTGGTTCTTAATGAATACTTTGCGTCTGTTTTCACAGAAGAGAGGGTCGATGCAGACATTGTAGTTCAGGAGGAGGAGTGTGAAATATTAGATGAGATAAACATAGTGAGAGAGGAAGTATTAAGGGGTTTAGCATCTTTGAAAGTGGCTAAATCCCCAGGCCCGGATGAAATGTATCCCAGGCTGTTAAGAGAAGCAATGGAGGAAATAGCAGAGGCTATGACCATCATTTTCCAATCCTCTCTGGCTACAGGTGTGGTGCCGGAGGGCTGCTAATGTGGTACCGTTGTTCAAAAAGGGAGAAAGGGATAGGCCGAAGTAATTACAGGCCAGTCAGCCTAACATCGGTGGTGGGAAAATTATTGGAAAAATTTCTGAGGGACAGGATAAATCTTCATTTAGAAAGGCACGGATTAATCAGGGACAGTCAGCATGGATTTGTTAAGGGAAGGTTGTGTCTGACTAACTTGATTTAATTTTTTGAGGAGGTAACAAGGAGGGTCGATGAGGGTAGTGCGTTTGATGTAGTCTACGTGGATTTTAGCGAGGCTTTTGCCAAGGTCCCACATGGCAGACTGGTCAGAAAAGTAAAAGCCCGTGGGATCCAGGGCAAAGTGACAGGTTGGATCCAAAATTGGCTCAGTGGCAGGAAACAAAGGGTAATGGTCGACGGGTGTTTTTGTGACTGGAAGGCTGTTTCCAGTGGGGTTCCACAGGGCTCAGTACTGGGTCCCTTGCTTTTTGTGGTACATATCAATGATCTAGACTTCGATGTAGGGGGTATGATTAAGAAGTTTGCAGATGATACTAAAATCGGCTGTGTGGTTGATAATGAAGTAGGAAGCTGTAGACTGCAGGAAGATATCAATAAATTGGTCAGGTGGGCAGAACAGTGGCAAATGGAATTCAATCTGGAAAAGTGTGAAGTAATGCTTTTGGGGAGGGCTAACAAGGAAAGGGAATACACATTAAATGGTAGGACATTGAGTAGTGTAGAGGAACAAAGGGACCTTGGAGTGCATGTCCACAGATCCCTGAAGGTAGCAGGCGAGGTAGATAAGGTGGTTAAGAAAGCATACGGAATGCTAGTCTTTATTAACCGAGGCATAGAATATAAGAGCAGGGAAGTTATGCACGGACACGATGGGCCGAATGGCCTCCTTCTGTGCCGTAAATTTCCATGATTCTATTTTCAAAAGTAAAAAGCCCCAACCTGTTCAATCTTTGCCGATAGCTGTAATCTCTCAGCTCTGGTACCATCCTTGTAAATCTGTTTTGCACTATATCCGGTACATGTACTTCCTTTTTACAGGATGGAGATCAGAACTGTGCGGCCTGACCAGGGTTCCATACAAGTTTAACATAACTTCACTGCTTTTGAATTTGATACCCCTAGAAATAGGTACAGTAGTGTAGTGGTAATGTCATTGGGCTAGTAATCCAGAGGCCTGGACTAATGATCCAGAGACGTGAGTTCAAATCCCACCACGGCAGCTGGGGAATTTAAATTCAGTTAATTAAATAAATCTGGAATAAAAAGCTAGTATCAGTAGCGGTGACCATGAAACTATCGGATTTAGGGAAGGAAATCTGCCATCCTTACCTGGTCTGGCCTATATGTGACTCCAGACCCACAGCAATGTGGTTGACTCTTAACTGCCCTCTGAAATGGCCCAGTGAGACCTGCTCACTGATGCCCAGTTTAGGTTCTGACAGGACCACTCAGCTCCAGACCTCATTACAGCTTTGGTCCAAACATGGACAAAGGAGCTGAATTCCAGAGGTGAGGTGAGGGTGACTGCCCTTGACATTAAGGCAGCATTTGACCGAGTGTGGCATCAAGGAGCCCGAGTAAAACTGAAGTCAATGGGAATCGGGGGGAAATCTCTCCACCGGCTGGAGTCATACCTAGCACAAAGAAAGATGGTTGTGCTGGTTGGAGGTCAATCATCACAGCTCCAACCATCTTCAGCTGCTTCATCAATGACCTTCCCTCCATCATAAGGTCAGAAATGGGGATGTTCGCTGATGATTGCACAGTGTTCAGTGCCATTCACAACTCCTCAGATAATGAAGCAGTCCACGCCCGCTTGCAGCAATACCTGGACGACATTCGGACTTGGGCTGATAAGTGGCAGGTAACACAAGTGCCAGGCAATGACTATCTCCAACAAGCGAGAGTCTAACCACCTCCCCTTGATATTCAACGGTATTACCATCGCCGAATACCCCACCATCAACATCCTGGGGGTCGACATTGACCAGAAACTTAACTGGACCAGCCACGTAAATACTGTGGCAACAAGAGCAGGTCAGAGGCTGGGTATTCTGCAGCGAGTGTCTCACCTCCTGACTCCACTAAGGCACAAGTCAGGAGTGTAATGTAACACTCTCCACTTGCCTGGATGAGTGCAGCTCCAACAACACTCAAGAAGCTTGACACCATCCAGGACAAAGCTTGATTGGCACCCCATCACCTTAAACATTCACTCCCTCCACCACCGGCGTACCGTGGCTGCAGTGTGTACCATCTACAAAATGCACTGCAGCAACTCGCCAAGGCTTCTTCGGCAGCACCTCCCAAACCCATGACCTCTACCACCTAGAAGGGCAAGGGCAGCAGGCGCAAGGGAACACCACCAGCTCCAAGTTCCCCTCCAAGTCACACACCATCCTGACTCGGAAATATATCGGCCGTTCCTTCATTGTCGCTGGGTCAAAATCCTGGAACTCCCTCCCTAACAGCACTGTGGGAGCACCTTCACCACACGGACTGCAGCGGTTCAAGAAGGCGGCTCACCACCACCTTCTCAAGGGCAACTAGGGATGGGCAATAAATGCTGGCCTTGCCAGCGATGCCCACATCCCAGGAATGAATAAAGAAAAAATTTAATTGCTTTTCTGACCTGCGATGCTGCTTTTAATGATTTGTTCACCTGTATCCCGAGATCCCTTCGCTCTTCTACCCCATTCAGTTTCTGATTCTCTAAGGTGTGGGTGATGTTGCTATTTTTCCTATCAAAGTGCATCACCTCACATTAATCTACACTAAAGTTCATTTGCCACTTAATTGCCCAGTCTGCAAGTTTTCTAATGTCGTCTTATATTATGTTGTATTCTTCCTCGGTGTTAGCTATAGCTCAGTTTGGTATCGACTGCAAATTTTGATATTGAGTTACTTGATCCTAAGTCCAAATCATTGACGTAAATTATGAATAACAGTGGTCCTAGCTCTGATCCTTGTGGAACACTGCTTTCTACCTGCCCCAATCTGAATAAACTACCCTTTACCCCTACGCTCTGCTTTCCATTTTTCCACCAATCTGCTATCCATTCAGCTATTTGTCTCCTGTCTCCACCTGACCTAACCATTGTCAGGAGCTGAGTGTGTGGTACCTTTATCAAAGGCCTTTTGAAAATTAACTACAATTTAACTGTTTGAAATTACAGTATGTTCCTGTAAACAAGCCACAAGGGATCTTCAGCAGAAGCAGTGAGGGAGTTAACATCCTGGGGCCATTTAATTATGCTTTCCTTAGATAAAGTCACACAATAATTTGTGAGAAATAGACTGCACTTTGACTGGTCCCCAGTGAGCTCACTTTACACGCCCAGTATAAATACATCACTTATTGGCCCAGAAATTAAACAGTGATGGTTCCGCGGGGGTAAGGATTCCCCGCGATATCGCACTCCGCGCCTACCTTTTTGCTCCGGGCCCACACGAACTTTAGTTTGAAAGGCTCTCTCTCTTGGAACCGTGCAGTGCTTGCGTGACCCAGAGACGCAATTAGTTTGTGCGAGCTCTGGGATCACGTGGGACAGTTAGAGCCAATGGCAGCACACCATCTTTCATTCATAGTTTTGACAGGAAGACCTGTCAAAGCTATGAATACTACACCCCCCAAAAGAACAGCTAACCTCAATTAAATTTAAAAAAAAGCCATCACATTAATAAAATAAGTATAGTTAAATAAATTAACCACTTTAAACAAAAAATTACATTTTTGAAAAAATTTAAAATCTTTTTAATAGTTATAAAAATAAACTTACCTTTCTTTAAAGTCTCTAAAAAAGATAAACCTGTTGAAAATGTTTTAAAATAACACTTAATTAACTACTTACCTTGTTAAAAGGGGGTCCTACACCTGCTTTCTTTGTGTGTAAAATCTTCACCACTTACCTGCGCGTTCAAAGCTGAAAAAATAACTAAGTGCACTGCGTGCGCGCAGCCTGTAGTGCGCACGCGGTTCACTTAGGAACCGCCCCCTTTGCAATTCACGAAGTGCCGGTTTCCTGCGCATGCGCAGTGCATGCAGGAAACCGGCAATTGGAGACCTAATACGCGAGAGTACACAGTGCGTACTCTCCCGCATTAGGTCTAATTTTCGGGCCATTGAGTTGGGAGGTCTACAGGACCAAAGGTGTTCCATGTAGTTAAGGCAGTTTGTAAGTCTAAGTCATGCTCCGCAGTTTGCGCACTGACCCTGAGCTCCTTGGCACCACGCTCGTAGCTTCGCTGCCAACGCAAAGGGCGTTCCCCAGGTTTGCTGACCTTCCACTGCACCAGCCAGGACCACAACAAGGGAGCAGATCCTCCCGGGAAAGGGTCCTTTGGACAAACTCGCCTGTTCCTACGTAGAGCTTGTGTTAGGGCTCATTGTGATTCCGCAATGAATGAAGAAACAGTCCATTTCTTCAGCTTTAAGATAATGTCCCCTTTTCGATCACTCTCCAGCAACCTGTGCCTTACAATCTCCCTAATCACAACCAATCGCTCCAGTCTGGTCCCAGCTAGCTCTGGTTACTTGACACAATGTTCGGTGTTGGCAGTTAAGGGAATCTCTCCAAATGCTCGGACCTAAACTTAAGGGAGTATCTTTAAATGTGCGCACTACATCAATTTGTTTTCCTTCAAAATAAGTGAACATTTGGACTAACTTTTGATCACATTACAGGATCGAAAACAAGGTGCACATATAAAACACTAACACAGTAACCGTCCCAAGGAGACTCTAGTGGGATGCGGTGTGAGTCCTTGGATGGGGTAGTCATCTATCCCACATTCTGCTCAACTCTCTGGAATTGCTCTCCTTATCCCCGCCCCTTGTAACTTCTCACCCCACCTTCAGAAACCCCCTGAACCCCAGCTTTTAGCCCGAGCTTCCAGCCACCTCTCCTCGTAATCCTGAGTATTTCTTTGCTCTCTGCTGTGAGCTTGGGGCGTTACAATGTCAACGCACTTTATAACTACGGGCTCTTGTTGATCATGTAATAGAATCACCTTCTACTACTTCAGACTAAAATGATCCATGCACCGTTCAATTCACAAAGCCAGCATTTACTGTGTCTCTAGAAGACTTTCTGTACGTTTAATCTCCTAATTAGATCTTCTTACTCCAGGGATTTCTCCCAGTAATGGGCTGGGTCTTACATTGCTCTCTCTATTGATCTCTCTGACCTGTCAGATGGTAAAGAGGATAGAGCTGGGTAGGGTTCCCGCATCCTGCGTTCTCGAGAGAGAGAGAGAGAGAGAGAGAGGAGTTAGGAACCTACTCTGCCTTTGAGTCCCTGATGCCCTGGTGATGAGTTCTGGCGGACACACCTTGCTGTTCCCATCCCTTGGAGACACGAACTCTCTGGGGGGAGATTTTAACAGAACGGTGCGCCTGGGTTTGGGTTCGGGAGGGTGGTTAAAATCTGCCAAAATGTCAGCGCATCAGGAAGCCGGCTCCAGTGCCCCGAACTCCCGGTTTAACTCAGTTGTGTTTCGATGCGAGTGCGTGACCTCATTCGGAGAGGCGGGTTACTGCTTTAATATTTAAATGAGGCAATTTCATTGAGATTTTCACCGCGATTTAACTTCCACATGACATGCTCGGGTTTCCGGGCTTCCTGAAACTCGCCATTGAAACGAAGGCGAGAAGAGTGAAAGGCAATTCATGGGGCTCATTAAAAGCCAGGCACGCCACATCAATACTCAGTGCTCACAGCCGCCTTCTGACCTCTTGTATCTCTCCCACAACTCATGTTTGAATCCCTCCAATCAGGTTTCCACCCTGCCACAGCACTGAAACGGCCTTTATCAAAGTCACAAATGACATCCTATGTGACTGTGACAAAGGTAAACTATCCCTCCTCGTCCTTCTTGACCTGTCTGCAGCCTTTGACACGGTTGACCACTCCATCCTTCTCCAACGCCTCTCCACCGTCGTCCAGCTGGGCGGGACTGCACTCACCTGGTTCCATTCTTATCTATCTAATCGTAACCAGAGAATCACCTGCAACGGCTTCTCTTCCCGCTCCTGCATCCTTACCTCTGGTGTCCCCCAAGGATCTATTCTTGGCCCCCTCCTATTTCTCATCTACATGCTGCCCCTCGGCGACATCATCCAAAAACACAGCGTCAGTTTCCACATGTACGCTGACGACACCCAGCTCTACCTCACTACCTCTTCTCTCGACCCCTCCACAGTCTCTGATTTGTCAGACTGCTTGTCTGACATCCAGTACAGTGAGCAGAAATTTTCTGCAACTAAATATTGGGAAGACTGAAGCCATTGTCTTCGGTTCCCGCCACAAACTCCGTTCCCTAGCCACCGGTTCCATCCCTCTCCCTGGCAACTGTCTGAGGCTGAACCACACTGTTCGCAACCTTGGTGTCATATTTGACCCAGAGATGAGGTTCCGACCACAGATCCACTCCATCACCAAGACCGCCTACTTCCACTTCCGTAACATCGCCCGTCTCCGCCCCGCCTCAGCTCATCTGTTCCTGAAACTGTCATCCATGCCTTTGTTACCTCCAAACTTGAAGTTATGCTAAACCGATATCGAACCTTGGTTAGACCACACTTAGAGGTCTGTGTACAGTTGTGGTCGCCATATTATAAAAAGGATATTGAGGCTCTGGAGAGGGTGCAGAGAAGATTTACAAGGATGATACCAGAAATGCGAGGGTATACATATCAGGAAAGGATGAACAGGCTGGGTCTCTTTTCTCTTGAAAAAAGAAGGCTGAGGGGTGACCTAATAGAGGTCTTTAAAATTATGAAAGGTTTTGATAGAATAGATACAGAGAGAGTGTTTCCACTTGTGGGGAAGAGCAAAACTGGAGGCCATCAATATAAGATAGTCACCAAGAAATCCAATAGGGAATTCAGAAGAAACTTCTTTACCCAGAGAGTGGTGAGAATGTGGAACTCGCTACCACAGGGAGTGGTTGAAGCGAATAGTATAGATACATTTAAGGGGCGGTTAGATAAGCACATGAGGGAGAAGGGAATAGAGGGTTATGCTGATAGATTTAGATGAGGAAAGACGGGAGGAGGCTCGAGTGGAGCATAAACACCGGCATGGACTGGTTGGGTCGAATGGCCTGTTTCTGAGCCATATATTCTATGTACTGTAATCCCATGTAATGACTATTCCAATACTCCCCTGGCCTCCCATCTTCCACCCTACTTAAACTTGAGCTCATCCAAAACTCCGTTGCCATATCATAATTCGCACCAAGTCCCATTTTTCTTCTTCTTCTTCTTAGGCAGTCCCTCGGAACCGAGGATGACTTGCTTCCACATTAAAAATGAGTTCTCAGGTGACTGATGAGTCCAATGCGGGACCTACAGTCTCTGTCACAGGTGGGGCAGACGGTGGTTGAAGGGACGGGCGAGTGGGGTGCTTGGGTTGACGTGTGCTCCTTCCACTGTTGGCGCTTGGCTTCCGCTTGCTCCCAGCGAAGAGACTCGAGGTGTTCGGCGCCTTCCCGGATGCTTCTCCTCCACTTTGTGCGGTCTTGGGCCAGGGATTCCCAGGTGTCAGTGGGGATGTTGCACTTTTTCAAGGAGGCTTTGAAGCATTTCCTCTGCCCACCTGAGGCTCTCTTGCCGTGCCGGAGCTCCGAGTAGAGCGTTTGTTTTGGGAGTCTCGTATAGGGCATGCGGACGATGTGGCCTGTCCATCGGAGCTGATCGAGCATGGTCAAAGCTTCGATGCTGGGCATGTTGGCCTGAACGAGAACACTGACATTGGTGCGCCTATCCTGCCAATGGATTTGCAGGATCTTGCGGAGGCAGCGTTGGTGGTATCTCTCCAGTGCTTTGAGGTGCCTGCTGTACATGGTCCATGTCTCTGAGGCATACAGGAGGGCGGGTATCACTACTGCTCTGTAGACCATGAGCTTGGTGCTGGGTTTGAGGTCCTGGTCATCAAACACTCTCTTCCTCAGCGACTGAAGGCTGCACTGGTACACTGAAGGCGGTGTTGGACTTCGTCATCGACATCTGCCCTTGTTGACAGTAGGCTCCGTTCACCCCTGTGTTCACTGACCTCGATTTTAAAATTCTCATCCTTGTTTCCAAATCCCTCCATGGCCTCACCCCTCCCTATCACTGTAACCTCCTCCAGTCCCACAACCACCCTGAGATATCTGCGCTCCTCTAATTCTGCCCTCTTGAGCATCCCTGATTTCAATCACTCCACCATTGGCGGCCGTGCCTTCAGCTGTCTGGGCCCTAAGCTCTGGAATTCCCTCCCTAAACCTCTTCGCCTCTCCACCTCTCTCTCCTCCTTTAAGACGCTCCTTAAAACCTACCTCTTTGACCAAGCTTTTGTTCATCTATCCTAATATCTCATTATGTGGCTCGGTGTCAAACTTTGTTTGATAATCGCTCCTGTGAAACGCCGCGGGACGATTAAAAACATAAGAACATAAGAAATAGGAGCAGGAATAGGCCACTTGGCCCCTCGAGCCTGCTCCGCCATTCAATAAGATCATGGCTGATCTTGGGCTCAAAGCCACTTCCCCGTCCGCTCCCCATAACCCTTCACTCCCTTATCTTGCAAAAATCTGTCTATCTCCACCTTAAATGTATTTAATGACCCAGCCTCCACAGCTCTCTGGGGCAGAGAATTCCACAGATTTACGACCCTCTGAGAGAAGAAATTCCTCCTCATCTCAGTTCTAAAAGGGCGACCCTTTATTCTAAAACTGTGCCCCCGAGTTCTAGATTTCCCCACGAGGGGAAACATCCTCTCTGCATCTACCTTGTCGAGTCCCCTCAGTATCTTATATGTTTCAATAAGATCACCTCTCATTCTTCTAAATTCCAATGAGTATAGGCCCAGCCTGCTCAACCTTTCCTCATAAGTCAACCCCCTCATCTCTGGAATTAACCTAGTGAATCGTCTCTGAACTGCCTCCAATGCAAATATATCCTTCCTTAAATAAGGAGACCAAAACTGTACGCAGTACTCAAGGTGTGGTCTCACCAATACCTTGTACAGTTGTAGCAGGTCTTCCCTGCTTTTATACTCCAACCCCCTTGAAATAATGGGCAACATTCCATTTGCCTTTTTGATTACTTGCTGTACCTGCATGCTAATCTTTTGTGTTTCATGCACAAGGACTCCCAGGTCCCTCTGAACTGTAGCATTTTGTAATCTCTCTCCATTTAAATAATAGTTTACTTTTTTATTTTTCCTGCCAAAGTGGATAACCTCGCACTTTCCCACATTATACTCCATCTGCCAAATATTTGCCCACTCACTTAACCTGTCTATATCCCTTTGCAGGTTCTTTGAGTCCTCTGCACAACTTGCTTTCCCACCCATCTTTGTATCATCTGCAAACTTGGCTACATTACACTCGATCCCTTCATCCAAGTCATTAATGTAGATTGTAAATAGTTGGGGCCCCAGCACTGATCCCTGTGGCACCCCACTAGTTACCGTTTTCCAGCCAGAAAATGACCCATTTATCCCGACTCTCTGCTTTCTGTTACTTAGTCAATTCTCTATCCATGCTAATATATTACCCCCAACTCCGTGAGCTCTTATCTTATGCAGTAACCTTTTATGTGGCACCTTATCGAATGCCTTCTGGAAATCCAAATACACCACATCCACTGGTTCACCTTTGTCCACCCTGCTCGTTACCTCCTCAAAGAACTCCAGCAAGTTTGTTAAACATGATTTCCCTTTCATAAAACCATGCTGACTCTGCTTGACTGCATTATGATTTTCTAAATGCCCTGCTACTGCTTCCTTAATGAAGGACTCCAGCATTTTCCCAACGACAGATGTTAGGCTAACTGGTCTATAGTTTCCTGCTTTCTATCTCCCTCCTTTCTTAAATAGGGCTGTTACATTAGCGGTTTTCCAATCCGCTGGGACCTCTCCAGAGTCCAGGGAATTTTGGTATATTGCAACCAATGCATCCACTATCTCTGCAGCCACTGCTTTTAAGACCCTGGGATGCAGGCCATCTGGTCCAGGGGACTTGTCGTCTTTTAGTCCCATTATTTTACCGAGTACTATTTCCTTAGTGATAGTGATTGTCTTTAGTTCCCCCCTCCCTGTGGCCCCTTGATTATCCATTATTGGGATGTTGTTGGTGTCTTCTACAGTGAAGACTGATACAAAATATTTGTTCAGAGTCTCTGCCATTTCCCCGTTCCCCATTATTAATTCTCCAGTCTCATCCTCTAAGGGACCAACGTTTACTTTAGCTACTCTCTTCCTTTGTATATACCTGTAGAAGCTCTTACTATCTGTTTTAATGTTTCTTGCCAGCTTACTCTCATAATTCATCTTCTCCCTCTTTATTATTATTTTAGTCATCCTTTGCTGGTTTTTAAAAATTTCCCAATCCTCTGGTCTCCCACCAATCTTGGCAACATTATATGCCTTCGTTTTCAATTTGATACCATCCTTTACTTCCTTAGTTAGCCACGGATGGTGCTCCCTTCTCTTAAAATCTTTCTTTCTCATTGGAATATCTTTTTGTTGAGGGTTATGAAATATCTCCTTAAATGTCCGCCACTGCATTTCAACTGTCTTACCCTTTAATTTATTTTTCCAGTCCACTTTAGCCAGTTCTGCCCTCATGCCATTGTAATTGCCTTTGTTTAAGATCAGGACACTGGTTTGAGATACAACTTTCTCACCCTCCAACTGAATTTGAAATTCAACCATCACTGTTTCCTAGAGGATCCTTTACTATGAGATCATTTATTAATTCTGTCTCATTACACAGTACCAGGTCCAAGATAGCCTGCTCCCTGGTTGGTTCCATTACATACTGCTCTAGGAAACCATCCCGGATGCACTCTATGAACTCCTCCTCCAGGCTACCATGGCCAATTTGATTTGTCCAATCAATATGGAGATTAAAATCACCCATGATTATTACCGTACCTTTTTTAGAGGCCTCCATTATTTGTTGATTTATACTCTGTCCAACAGCATTGCTACTGTTCGGGGGCCTGTAGACTACGCCCACCAGAGACTTTTTCCCTTATTATTTTTTATCTCCACCTAAACCGATTCTACATCTTGATCTTCTGAGCCAATATCACTTCTCACCACTGCACTGATCCCATCCTTTACCAACAAAGCCACCCCACCTCCCTTTCCTTTCTCTCTATCCTTCCGAATTGTCACATACCCTGGAATAGTCAGTTCCCAGCCCTGATCACCTTGCAACCACGTCTCTGTAATGGCGATCAGATCGTACCCATTTGTATCTATTTGTGCCGTCAACTCATCTATCTTGTTACGAATGCTGCGTGCATTCAGATATAGAGCTTTTAACTTTGTCTTTTTACCATTTCTCCTTGTTTTGGCCTTTTTTTCTGTTACACTCTTATTTTTAAACATTCTGTCCCTTCCTGTCACACTCTGGTTATTATTTCCCCCATCTCTACCCTGCTCTATTGCTTTCTCATTTCTCATTGACTTTTTATTTTCCCGCTCACCTGGATCTCCCCCCCACTATTTAGTTTAAAGCCCTCTCTACAGCCCTAGTTATTCGATTTGCCAGGACTCTAGCCCCAGCATGGTTCAAGTGAAGCCCGTCCAAACGGAACAGCTCCCTCTTATCCCAGTACTGGTGCCAGTGCCCCACAAATCGAAACCCATTTCTCCCACACCAGTCTTTGAGCCACTCGTTCATTTCTCTGATCTTATTTACCCTATGCAAATTCGCTCGTGGCTCAGGTAGTAATCCAGAGATTATTACCTTTGTGGTTCTGCTTTTTAGTTTAGCCCCTAGCTGCTCATACTCTCTCAGCAGAACCTCTTTCTTTGTCCTACCTATGTCATTGGTACCTACGTGGACCATGACAACTGGATCTTCCCCCTCCCACTCCAAGTTTCTCTCCAGCCCAGAGAGATGTCCTTAACCCTGGCACCGGGCAGGCAACACAGCCTTCGGGACTCATGCTCTCGGCTGCAGAGAACAGTATCTATCCCCCTCACTATACTGCCCCCACTTGAATGGCTCCCTGTACCACGGTGCTGTGGTCAGTTTGCTCATCCTCCCTGCAGTCCCTGGCCTCGTCCACACAGGGAGCAAGAATCTCGTACCTGTTGGACAAGGCCAAGGGCTGAGGCTCCTCCATCACTATCTCCTGGATCCCAATACCTGCCTCGCTTGTTGTCACACCCTCCTGTCCCTGACCATGGGCCAAATTGGAAGTAATTATTCTAGTGGGTGTGACTGCCTCCTGGAACATAGTGTCCAGGTAACGCTCCCCCTCCCTAATGTGTCGCAGTGTCTGAAGCTCGGACTCCAGCTCATCAACTCTGAGCCGAAGTTCCTCGAGCAGCCAACATTTGCTGCAGATGTGGTCGCCTTGGACCTCGATGGTGTCCACGAGCTCCCACATGCAACAACAACAACACATTGCCTGGTCTCCCATCTCAATTAATTAATTAGTTTTAAAATTTGGAACACATATCTTTTAATCTACACCAAGGCAATTTAGATGTTCAAGTTTGGAAAAAAAGCGAGAAATAGAGAAATACTCACCAACCAATCACTTACCTGCTTTCTGGTGACGTCACACTTCGATTACTTTTTACTTCTTTAAACTCACCGGTCCGTTGTATCTCAGCGTCTCCCGGGTTTCGAACTCTCCTGGGTTTTGGCGCTCTCGCTCTGCTCCCGCTGCCTTTGAACTCTCCTGGGTTTTGGCGCTCTCGCTCTGCTCCCGCTGCTTCTGAACTCTCCCGGGTTTTGGCGCTCTCGCTCTGCTCCCGCTGCTTTTGAACTCTCCCGGGTTTTGGCGCTCTCGCTCTGCTCCCGCTGCTTTTGAACTCTCCGGGGTTCTGGCGCTCTCGCTCTGCTCCCGCTGCTTTTGATCTCTCCCGGGGTTTTGGCGCTCTCGCTCTGCTCCCGCTGCTTTTGATCTCTCCCGGGGTTTTGGCGCTCTCGCTCTGCTCCCGCTGCTTTTGAACTCTCTGGGGTTCTGGCGCTCTCGCTCTGCTCCCGCTGCTTTTGATCTCTCCTGGGGTTTTGGCGCTCTCGCTCTGCTCCCGCTGCTTTTGAACTCTCCGGGGTTCTGGCGCTCTCGCTCTGCTCCCGCTGCTTTTGATCTCTCCCGGGGTTTTGGCGCTCTCGCTCTGCTCCCGCTGCTTTTGATCTCTCCCGGGGTTTTGGCGCTCTCGCTCTGCTCCCGCTGCTTTTGAACTCTCCGGGGTTCTGGCGCTCTCGCTCTGCTCCCGCTGCTTTTGATCTCTCCCGGGGTTTTGGCGCTCTCGCTCTGCTCCCGCTGCTTTTGAACTCTCCGGGGTTTTGGCGCTCTCGCTCTGTTCCCGGGGTTTGAACTCTCCCGGGGTTTTTAATACGTTAAATGCCAGTTGTTGTTGTAACGTGTGCATTTTGGAGGTTTTGAGACTCAAAAGCAGGATGGGTGGCGCCATGGTTGCCTTTGATTGGAGCTCAGATGAGGAGAAAGATGATCATCAGCAGCAGCAACAGCTTGTTGTGGAGAGAGCTGCAGGTGGTCAGCAGAGAGAGAAGCAGCAGAGGGGTGCAGCTCGCAGGCGGCACTGCCCACGACACAGGGTGTTCAGGCAGAGGTTGAGCTTAGAGTCATAGAGTTATAAAGCACAGAAAGAGGCCCTTCGGCCCATCGTGTCCGCACCGGCCATCAAGCCCTGTCTATTTTTTAATCCCATTTTCCAGCACTTAGTCCATAGCCTTGTATGCTATGATGTTTCAAGTGCTCATCTAAATGCTTCTTGAATGTTGTGAGGGTTCCTGCCTCTACCACCCTTTCAGGCAGTGAGTTCCAGATTCCAACCACCCTCTGGGTGAAAAAGATTTTCCTCAAATCCACTCTAAACCTCCTGCCCCTTACCTTGAAACTATGCCCCCTGGTTAGGGGAATTTATAATGGGGAACAAAGAAATGGCAGACCAATTAAATACATACTTTGGCTCTGTCTTCACAAAGGAGGACACAAATAACCTCCCAGAGATGTCGGGGAACATAGGGTCTAATGAGAGGGAGGAACTGAATGAATTCAGTATTTGTAGGGAAATGGTGTTAGGGAAATTGATGGCATTAAAGGCCGATAAATCCCCAGGGCCTGATAATCTACATCCTAGGGTACTTAAGGAAGTGGCCCTAGATATAGTAGATGCATTGCTGGTCATCTTCCAAAATTCTATAGACTCTGGAACAGTTCCCATAGATTGGAGAGTAGCTAATGTTACCCCACTGTTCAAAAAAGGTGGTAAAGAAAAAACAGGGAATTATAGACCGGTAAGCCTGACATCGGTTGTGGGGAAAATGCTAGAATCCATTATAAAAGATGTAATAGCAGAGCACTTGGAAAACAGTGACAGGATTGGACAAAGTCAACATGGATTTACAAAAGGTAAATCGTGCTTGACTAATCTACTGGAATTTTTTGAGGATGTAACTGATAGAATAGATAAGGGAGAACCAGTGGATGTGGTGTATTTGGAATTTCAGAAGGCTTTCGATAAGGTCCCGCATAAGAGATTAGCGTGTAAAGTTAAGGCACATGGGATTGGGGGCAAGGTATTGACTTGGATAGAGAACTGGTTGGCAGACAGGAAGCAAAGAGTTGGAATAAACAGGTCTTTTTCCGAGTGGCAGGCAGTGACTAGTGGGGTTCCGCAGGGATCGGTCCTAGGAGCCCAGCTATTCACAATATATATTAATGATCTAGACAAGGGAACTAGATGTAATATCTCCAAGTTTGCAGATGACACAAAGCTGGGTGGGCGTGTGTGCTGCAAGGAGGATGCCGAGAAACTCCAGTATGATTTGGACAGGTTGGGTGATTGGGCAGAAGCATGGCAGATGCAGTATAATGTGGATAAATGCGAGGTTATCCACTTCGGTGGCAAAAACAGAAAGGCAGATTATTATCTGAACGGCAATAGATTGGGAGAAGGGGAAGTGCAACGAGACCTGGGTGTCCTTGTGCACCAGTCGCAGAAGATAAGCATGCAGGTGCAGCAGGCGGTTAAGAAGGCAAATGGTATGTTGGCCTTCGTAGCGAGAGGGTTTGAGTACATGAACAAGGATGTCTTGCTGCACCTGTACAGGGCCTTGGTGAGACCACACCTTGAGTATTGTGTGCAATTTTGGTCGCCTTATCTGAGGAAGGATGTTCTTGCCATGGAGGGTGTGCAGCGAAGATTCACTAGACTGATACCTGGGATGGCAGGAATGACGTACGAGGAGAGATTGGGTCGATTGGGCTTATACTCACTGGAGTTTAGAAGAATGAGAGGAGATCTCATTGAAACTTATAAAATTCTAACAGGGCTAGACAGACTGGATGCAGGAAGGATGTTCCCGATGGCGGGTGAGTCCAGAAGAAGAGGTCACAGTCTAAGGATAAGGGGTAAGCCATTTAGGACTGAGATGAGGAGGAATTTCTTCACCCAGAGAGTGGTGAACCTGTGGAATTCTCTACCACAGAAGGCAGTTGAGGCCAAGTCAGTAAATATATTCAAGAAGGAGTTATATATATTTCTTAAGGCTAAAAGTATCAAGGGATATGGGGAGAAGGCAGGGACAGGGTACTGAGTTTGGATGATCAGCCATGATCTCATCGAATGGCGGAGCAGGCTCGAGGGGCCGAATGGCCTACTCCTGCTCCTATCTTCTATGTTTCTATGTTTCTATGTTGCTATACCCGGTTATTTCCTATCACTTTCACCATCAGCATTACAAAAGCAAGTCGCCCTGAGCCCTCAATGCGCTTTTGCCATTTCCCAGAAAACATAGGCCACACAATCAACTGGTTGACATAATTTATCTTTAACACATGACAACAGGATAATAAACCAGCAAGAGTCAGAAAAAAAAGAAACATCACACAAGTGAGTCCCCTTGTGACTATAGGTGCTTAATCTTTCTCTTACGTGTGCTTCTACGTGGTGCTTCCCCTGTGGCTTCAGCGGATGTAGAGGCACCTTGCTGACTAGGATGCTGCGCCTGCTTAGAAGCCTTTGGCGGTTGTCCTCTGGGTTTGGGAGCCTGGGAGGTCTCTTCAACAGTCTGCTCTTCCTGTGGCTGTGCAGGGGCTGAAACGGCCATCTCAGTTGGCTTTGCAAAGTGGGTCTCTGACCGAGGGCTCCACAGTGGCATGGTCGTGCGAACGCTTTGAGAGGAGCCCACACTTCCTTGTGTCCTGCCAACAACATCCCTCTCATGGGTCAGCCCCACCTCAGAGCTGGCAAGTGGCTGGAGAGCACCTTGCTGCACATCAGGGGGGCCATGAGGACCCGTATCTGCACTGGCAGTCCTCATCACAAGGACGTCCATGAAGCTCTGGTCTCTCTGCTCAATAGCTGCCCATCTCTCCTCCAGAGATGACAATCTATTCTGAACAGTCACCATGTTTTCCTGACTCTGGCGACTTATTTCCTCCATGGCGGTAGCCACCCTATCCACGGAGGTTGCCATCCTATCCATGGAGGCTGCCACCCTATCCACGGAGGTTGCCATCCTATCGATGGAGGTTGCCACCCTATCCACAGAGGTTGCCATCCTATCCATGGTGGTGTGTTAATGCGCCATTGCCTCCACCATGGCAGTGCTGATTTAGAGATGGACTCCTCCATTCTCTCCACACTCGCACTAACCCTGGAGGCAAACCCTTCCAGAGACTCCTGCACTTGTTCCTGTATTTCCAGAACCGCTCTTTTTCTGGATGGCCCCAGAGGCACAGCGTCTGCAAGCAGCTGAGCAGAGCTAGGAGAGTCCTGCGACCTCCGCCGAGGACTCTTCACTGCTGTCGCTGTCTCCACCATCTGCTGATGCTCACTTGTGTACTGTGACAGACCAGGTGACAACACTACTCTAAGTCGCGAGGGCCCCGCTGAGGTGTGCTGGTGCTGGGTGCGCAGAGTCCTGGTGATATTGGTCCCTCAGAGGAGTCGTCTGGCTGTTCGTTCTGGATCGTGGGGAGGGAGGTGCTCAATGGTCCTGTGGGAGAGTAAAGGCATGGTTTAGACATCTGATATTGATGTAGCAGACACAGCCTTTTGAGCACATGATACAACGCGATTCTCTATGAACATCATATGCCATTGCTTTCTGAGAGGGATGAAACTCTATTATGTCACCAGCTTCCTCTAGTGTGCCCATCTCTCCATCACCCACTTCCAGGTCCTCACCACCTCCAACAATCTCGTTTGCAGCCTCCTCAGCACTTGTCAACGTTCCGAGGGTTGGTGTCCCTCCTCCAGTCAGTGCTCTCTCCATCTTATTGTGGGCTATCTTTTCCTGCGAGGGACACAAGTGGTGTTTCAGCCACAGTGATGGAGTGAGTGTGATTAATCCCTCCCATAGAAGCTTTGAGGGAGATGCAGATGGGGTAAGGTGCCAAGAGGAAGCTAGCTCCCTGTGCGTTGTTAGTTGTTGTCACTGCAGGACAGTGAGAGCGAGTCTAAGGGGTGCATAGGCAGGATGCTGAAGTGATTCAGTGCAGAGTCAGAGATGGATAGGAAAGGGTACAAGGGAAGTAAGAGTAAGGTGGGATGTGAAGGAGGAGGCTTACAACGAAGAGTTCTGGTGATGAGAAGAGAAGGGAAGCAGAGTGAAGGCCGGTGAGACGGAATACTTACATTTGATGTTCTCACAAGATCATTAAACCTTTTTCAGCACTGGATCCATGAGTGTGCATAAATGGACCTTGCTCTCACCTCCTGAGCAATGCACAGCCAGGCTGCCTTGGTCTGCTGAGGAGGCTTCCTCCGGCCATCAGGAGGGAAGAGAATCTCCCTGCGCCCTCTGACAGCATCCACAGAACTTGGAGGGACTCATCATTAAACTGAGGAGCTGCCTTGCCTCTGGTAGAAGTCATTGTGGATGGAGCAACATCACTGAGTCTCAGAATCCAGAGGAGAAAGGCTTGGGCTGGAAGGCAGCTTTAAAAGCAGCTGTTATTGTGACATCATCAGAGGCGGCCAGCCAACCCGATCCCACTGGTTGGACCGGCCAGCGGCCCATTGAAATTAACAAGCTCATTGAATCAAAATCGCAACTCTGCAGCTGATCCCGCCGGAAGCAGCTCCCGAACACGCCCACCACGCAACCCGACTCCAACCCGCCTCGGGAATTAAAATCCAGCCCATAATCTCCCTCAGAGAGTCTTCCTGCTATCACGGTTTCTCCAACAGTGCAACTCCCTTCGGCCTCATCTCCACCGCTGACCCTTGCTCCCCGTTTCTTCTCTCTCTGGGACAATGGTGCATCTGCACCTATCTTGCTCCCTTCTGGCGTCTTTGTCTCCCCGCTCCCGTCCTGATGCCCCTTTAAGGCTCCTGCCACTTGCACCCTCTCCTTCTCTTGCCCCCTCCTGCTCGCCGAGATGTCCGACTCCCCATCTTTCTTTGGAGTACTTACTTACCCCGCACCCCGCTCCCGCCCCCTCTCCCTCTGTGGACACCAGATTCTTTAGGGAGAGCCGAGCCGTATTATGGCGCGACTCTGCCCTCGACCCGTGCTGCCCGCTGTTGTCTTTGTCCTTTTTCCACTGTACTTGGTGTTTTTTCCACCATCTCCACCATGTTCTCTGCTCCGCAATTTTCTGACTCTTCCTGCGCTCTTTTCTCCTTCCATTCACCAGCTGTGTCCTCTGCCTGCTCCGCTCCTCCGACCATTCCACTCACACCTCCTGCTCCTTCTCCCATCTCCTCGTCACTCAAGGGGCTTCCTCCTGCCGCACCCTCATGTGATATCTTGAGACACAGCATATTTATACAACCGCATAACACGGCTTCCAGTAAGAACTGTACTGCATATGGCTTTATTATTATATACATTAGTAATCCACCTGGTGGCTCTATTACATTTCTCCCTCCTTATTGAAGAAGTTAATCATAGCAAATAATCATTGTACATGACTTGCATGGTATACACAACTCTTGTTTTACATTTCTCAAATGGAACCCATTTTATGTTTCCAAATTCTACTATAGAATTCTGTAACACAAACAAAAGATATGAACTTATTTTCCATATTTACAGATTAAACTTAACCACTGTTTTTCTGTTTCGAAGAGGATACCATCTTCCTTGAACAGAACTTTCAGATCTTGTTGTAGGACTTTGACTCATTCTAGGCTGAGCCTGCGGAGAATTTTTCTCCAAGGGCTGACCTTGATCTACATTTGGACTCTCTACACTCCGGGCCCCTCAGCAACCATCTGGCTGCTGTTTAAGGACCAAAAAGGCCCTAAAACCTGGAGAATAAAAACCCACCACCAACTTTTTACAAACGCACTCCAGCTCCCTGCAGTAATCAAGCAACCAGCAGCACCTGCTCACTCTTAGCCCCTCCCACTGAGAGAGTGCAACCTGCTGAGCCACAACTGACACAGGAGTTTAGAAGATTGTGAGGTGATCTAATTGAAACATACAAGATTCTGAAGGGGATTGACAGGGTAGATGCTGAGAGATTGTTTCCCCTGGCTGGAGAGTCTAGAACTAGGGGGCATAGTCTCAGGATAAGGGATCGGCCATTTAGGACTGAGATGAGGAGGAATTTCTTCACTCAGAGGGTTGTGAATCTTTGGAATTCTCTGCCCCAGAGGGCTGTGGATGCTGAGTCTTTGATTATATTCAAGGCTGAGATCGATAGATTTTTGGACTCTAGGGGAATCAAGGGAAATGGAGATCGGGCGGGTAAGTGGAGTTGAGGTCGATGATCAGCCATGATCTTATTGAATGGCGGAGCAGGCTTGAGGGGCCGAATGGCCTACTCCTGCTCTTATTTCTTATGTTCTTATGCTCACCCCAGGCTGGGTGGAGAGGTAGATTTCCACTGGCAGTCTTTTGATACCTCGCTCCAGTCGTCATTCTTCATGCGTCTCAGCAGGGCTGCTCCACCATGGGGACGGTTCCCTCTTGGCATCTACAATTAAACTTAGTCCCACTGGGCCAGAGAGGGCAAACATGGGGCAGATTCTTCCTCCTGATTACTGTCCGGTGACTCTGGTGCAGTACTGAGTGAGTGCGGCACTGTCGGAGGCATCATCTTTAACGTGAGATGCTGAGCCGAGGTCTCGGCTGGCCTCTCAGGTGAACGTCAATGATGTCCCAAGCAATAGAGTTCTCCTGGTGTCCTGGGGCCAATATTGATCTCTCAGCCAACGTCACCCAAAAACTGATGAACTGGTCTGAGGCGGCCAGCCAACCCGATCCCACTGGTTGGACCGGCCAGCGGCCCATTGAAATTAACAAGCTCATTGAATCAAAATCGCAACTCTGCAGCTGATCCCGCCGGAAGCAGCTCCCGAACACGCCCACCACGCAACCCGACTCCAACCCGCCTCGGGAATTAAAATCCAGCCCATAATCTCCCTCAGAGAGTCTTCCTGCTATCACGGTTTCTCCAACAGTGCAACTCCCTTCGGCCTCATCTCCACCGCTGACCCTTGCTCCCCGTTTCTTCTCTCTCTGGGACAATGGTGCATCTGCACCTATCTTGCTCCCTTCTGGCGTCTTTGTCTCCCCGCTCCCGTCCTGATGCCCCTTTAAGGCTCCTGCCACTTGCACCCTCTCCTTCTCTTGCCCCCTCCTGCTCGCCGAGATGTCCGACTCCCCATCTTTCTTTGGAGTACTTACTTACCCCGCACCCCGCTCCCGCCCCCTCTCCCTCTGTGGACACCAGATTCTTTAGGGAGAGCCGAGCCGTATTATGGCGCGACTCTGCCCTCGACCCGTGCTGCCCGCTGTTGTCTTTGTCCTTTTTCCACTGTACTTGGTGTTTTTTCCACCATCTCCACCATGTTCTCTGCTCCGCAATTTTCTGCCTCTTCCTGCGCTCTTTTCTCCTTCCATTCACCAGCTGTGTCCTCTGCCTGCTCCGCTCCTCCGACCATTCCACTCACACCTCCTGCTCCTTCTCCCATCTCCTCGTCACTCAAGGGGCTTCCTCCTGCCGCACCCTCATGTGATATCTTGAGACACAGCATATTTATACAACCGCACAACACGGCTTCCAGTAAGAACTGTACTGCATATGGCTTTATTATTATATACATTAGTAATCCACCTGGTGGCTCTATTACATTTCTCCCTCCTTATTGAAGAAGTTAATCATAGCAAATAATCATTGTACATGACTTGCATGGTATACACAACTCTTGTTTTACATTTCTCAAATGGAACCCATTTTATGTTTCCAAATTCTACTATAGAATTCTGTAACACAAACAAAAGATATGAACTTATTTTCCATATTTACAGATTAAACTTAACCACTGTTTTTCTGTTTCGAAGAGGATACCATCTTCCTTGAACAGAACTTTCAGATCTTGTTGTAGGACTTTGACTCATTCTAGGCTGAGCCTGCGGAGAATTTTTCTCCAAGGGCTGACCTTGATCTACATTTGGACTCTCTACACTCCGGGCCCCTCAGCAACCATCTGGCTGCTGTTTAAGGACCAAAAAGGCCCTAAAACCTGGAGAATAAAAACCCACCACCAACTTTTTACAAACGCACTCCAGCTCCCTGCAGTAATCAAGCAACCAGCAGCACCTGCTCACTCTTAGCCCCTCCCACTGAGAGAGTGCAACCTGCTGAGCCACAACTGACACAGGAGTTTAGAAGATTGTGAGGTGATCTAATTGAAACATACAAGATTCTGAAGGGGATTGACAGGGTAGATGCTGAGAGATTGTTTCCCCTGGCTGGAGAGTCTAGAACTAGGGGGCATAGTCTCAGGATAAGGGATCGGCCATTTAGGACTGAGATGAGGAGGAATTTCTTCACTCAGAGGGTTGTGAATCTTTGGAATTCTCTGCCCCAAAGGGCTGTGGATGCTGAGTCTTTGATTATATTCAAGGCTGAGATCGATAGATTTTTGGACTCTAGGGGAATCAAGGGAAATGGAGATCGGGCGGGTAAGTGGAGTTGAGGTCGATGATCAGCCATGATCTTATTGAATGGCGGAGCAGGCTTGAGGGGCCGAATGGCCTACTCCTGCTCTTATTTCTTATGTTCTTATGCTCACCCCAGGCTGGGTGGAGAGGTAGATTTCCACTGGCAGTCTTTTGATACCTCGCTCCAGTCGTCATTCTTCATGCGTCTCAGCAGGGCTGCTCCACCATGGGGACGGTTCCCTCTTGGCATCTACAATTAAACTTAGTCCCACTGGGCCAGAGAGGGCAAACATGGGGCAGATTCTTCCTCCTGATTACTGTCCGGTGACTCTGGTGCAGTACTGAGTGAGTGCGGCACTGTCGGAGGCATCATCTTTAACGTGAGATGCTGAGCCGAGGTCTCGGCTGGCCTCTCAGGTGAACGTCAATGATGTCCCAAGCAATAGAGTTCTCCTGGTGTCCTGGGGCCAATATTGATCTCTCAGCCAACGTCACCCAAAAACTGATGAACTGGTCATTCATCTCATTGCTGTTTGTGGGAGCTTGCTGTGCACAAATTGGCTGCCGCGTTTCCTACATTACAACAGTGACTACACTTCAAAAAGTACTTCATTGGCTGCAAAGCGCTTTGGGGTGTCCTGAGGTCATGAAAGGTGCGATAGAAATGCAAGTCTTTTCAAGTGCACGTATATGTTTGTGTGTGTCTGGGTGTTTTTGAGTGCGTGTGTATGAGTTTGTATATTTGTGTGCGAGTGTGTGTGTGTGTGTGTGTACATGACTGTGTGTGCGTGTGTGTGTTTGGAGTGTGTGTGTGAGATTATTTGTGTGTGTTTGGCGTGTGTGTGAAATTATTTGTGTGTGTTTGGCACGTGTGTGTGAGTGTGTCTGTGCGTGTGTGTGTTTGGAGTGTGTGTGAGATTATTTGTGTGTGTTTGGCGTGTGTTTGTGAGTGTGTTTGTGTGTGCGTGTGTTTGGCATGTGTTTGTGTGTGCATGTGTTTAACAAGTCCATTATAAAAGATGTAATAGCAGAGCACTTGGAAAACAGTGACAGGATCGGACAAAGTCAACATGGATTTACAAAAGGTAAATCATGCTTGACTAATCTACTGGAATTTTTTGAGGATGTAACTGGTAGAATAGATAAGGGAGAACCAGTGGATGTGGTGTATTTGAACTTTCAGAAGGCTTTCGATAAGGTCCTGCATAAGAGATTAGTGTGTAAAGTTAAGGCACATGGGATTGGGGGTAAGGTACTGTCTTGGATAGAGAACTGGTTGACAGATAGGAAGCAAAGAGTTGGAATAAACGGGTCTTTTTCCGAGTGGCAGGCAGTGACTAGTGGGGTACCTCAGGGATCGGTGCTAGGACCCCAGCTATTCACAATATATATAAATGATCTAGACGAGGGAACTAGATGTAATATCTCCAAGTTTGCAGACGACACAAAGCTGGGTGGGCGTGTGTGCTGTGAGGAGGATGCAGAGAAACTCCAGTATGATTTGGACAGGTTGGGTGATTGGGCAGATGCATGGCAGATGCAGTATAATGTGGATAAATGTGAGGTTATCCACTTCGGTGGCAAAAACAGGAAGACAGATTATTATCTGAATGGCAATAGATTGGGAAAAGGGGAAGTGCAATGAGACCTGGGTGTCCTTGTGCACCAGTCGTTGAAGGTAAGCATGCAGGTACAGCAGGCGGTGAAGAAGGCAAATGGTATGTTGGCCTTCAAAGCGAGAGGATTCGAGTACAGGAGCAAGGATGTCTTGCTGCAGTTGTACAGGGCCTTGGTGAGACCACACCTTGAGTATTGTGTGCAGTTTTGGTCACCTTATCTGAGGAAGGATGTTCTTGCCATGGAGAGAGTGCAGCGAAGATTCACCAGACTGATACCTGGGATGGCAGGAATGACGTATGAGGAGAGATTGGGTTGATTAGGCTTATATTCGCTGGAGTTTAGAAGAATGAGAGGGGATCTCATTGAAACTTATAAAATTCTAACAGGACTAGACAGACTAGATGCAGAAAGGATGTTCCCGATGGCGGGGGAGTCCAGAACCAGGGGTCACAGTCTAAGGATAAGGGGTAAGCCATTTAGGACTGAGATGAGGAGGAATTTCTTCACCCAGAGAGTGGTGAACCTGTGGAATTCTCTACCACAGAAGGCAGTTGAGACCAATTCATTAAATATATTCAAGAAGAAGTTAGATATATTTCTTAAGGCTAAAGGGATCAAGCGATATGGGGAGAAAGCAGGGACAGGGTACTGAATTTGAATGATCAGCCATGATCTCATGAAATGGCGGAACAGGCTTGAGGGGCCGAATGGCCTACTCCTGCTCCTATCTTCTATGATTCTATGTTTCTATGTGTGTTTGTGAGTGTGTTTGTGTGTGTGTGAGTGAGTGTGTGTTTGGCGTGTGTTTGGCGTGTGTGTGTGAGTGTGTTTGTGCGTGTGTGAGTGAGTGTGTGTTTGGCGTGTGTTTGGCGTGTGTGTGTTTGTGCGTGTGTGAGTGAGTGTGTGTGCGTGCGTGTGTTTGGCGTGTGTGTGTGAGTGTGTCTGTGCGTGTGTGTGAGTGTGTGTGCGTGCGTGTGTTTGGCGTGTGAGTGTGAGTGTGTCTGTGCGTGTGTGTGTGAGTGTGTGTGCGTGCGTGTGTTTGGCGTGTGTGTGTGAGTGTGTGTGTGAGTGTGTGTGTGTGAGTGTGTCTGTGTGCGTGTGTGTGTTGGTTCTGATGAAGGGTCATGGCAGCTGCATACGCTCAGCTTTCTCATGTAGATTCCAGCCACTTGCAGTTTTTGCTGATCTCTTTTTTGTCTCCACTCCTTGAGCCACGTCTGCGTCTCTTCCAGCTCTGAAGAGGTTCTGTTCCCTGTTAAGGGCCCCTGGAGGGGAGGGAGCTCATTTCAGTCTGTCAGAGTACATCATAATCAGATTGCACATAACAGATTGCACTGAAGGGTGTAATTATAGGTATTAAAATACAAGAGGAGCTGGAAGACAGCAATCCAAGAATCATTAATGTTCTCTTGAATTACGTCCAAACTATGAGGAGGCATTTGAAGGATCTATCAGTCCGACAAGGGCCCAGATTAATTACTTGAGTGGAGAATGAGTGGTTCTGAGCCTCAGAAGATAAAAGGGAAGTTTGCGGTGGTTTACTTTTAACGTGTATCAAAATGCCAGCAGCATTCTTCCCAAACCAAATAAAATGTTGACTGCGGGTCATTGACCTGAAACATTGGGCCAAAAATTCATCCCGCTGCGCGAGAGTACGCACTGCGTACTCTCGCGTATTCTCTCTGCAATTGCCGGTTTTCTGCATGCCCTGCGCATGCGCTGAAAACCGGCAATTGCTCTTCTGAAAAGGGGGCGGGTCCTCGGTGCATCGCGTGCGCGCTACAGGCTGCGCGCACGCTGTGCACTTCATGCTTTGGACGCGCAGGTAAGTAGGGAAGATTTTGGAAATGTAAAAAGGAGGAGTAAGACCCGCTTTTAAGAAGGTAAGTAGTGAATTAAGTATTTTTTTGAATTTTTTTTTACAGGTATATCTTTTTTGGAGACTTTAAAGACAGGTAAGTTTATTTTTATAACTTTTTAAAAGATTTTAAATTTTTTCAAAAATTTAATTTTTTATTTAAAATGGTTAATTTAATTAACTATACTTATTTTATTAATGTGATGGTTTTTTTTAAAAATTTAATTGAGGTTTAGCTGTTATTTTGGGGGGGTGTAAGATTCATAGATTTCACAGCACGAAAGTGAAACTTATGAATGGAAGATGGTGTGCTGCCATTGGCTCTAACTGAGTCACGTGATCCCACAGCTCGCACGAATTCACTACGCCGCTGGGATATGCAAGCCCAGCACAGCTGATGTCTGGAACATTAAGTTCGTGCGAGCTGGATCTGAAAAAGCACAAGCGAGGTGAGACATCGCGGGGAAGGCTTACCCCCGCGGGAACAGAGCGAGATCAATTTCTGGGCCATAAACTCTGTCTCTCTCTCCACAGATGCTGCCTGACCTGCTGAGTATTTCCAGCATTTTCTGTTTTTGTTTAAAATGTTGACTGTGTTTTTCTTGGCTTTGAAGAGAGGGCCGTTGCCTTTGTGCTTGTGAATGAAGTTCACAGAGTGCTTACCAGGTCCTGTATGATGTAAGTGCCAGAGAGGCTCTGCAGACAGCACTCTCGGCCCTGGATAGAAGATCGCCCCAGTCAAGGAGTTGAAGACAGAGCCGGGGTTGATGAGGCAGCACACTGCTGTCTCAAGCTGCCATCATTTGCGTATCTTCACTCCTTCCCTCGGAGAACTGTGTGAAGTAGTGGAAGGATTCACGGTCGAACTGGCCACAACCTGAACGCCCCTTCCGTGGACATAACTGAGCTCCCACAACCCAGTCCTTATAGGGCTGTCCCATGAGGAGAGATTGAGTAGAATGGGCCTATACTCTCTGGAGTTTAGAAGAATGAGAGGTGATCTCATTGAAATGTATAAAATTCTTCGAGGGCTTGACAGGGTAGATGCTGAGAGGTTGTTTCTCCTGGCTGGAGTGTCTAGAACTAGGGGGCATAGTCTCAGGATACGGGGTCGGCCATTTAAGACTGAGATGAGGAGAAATTTCTTCACTCAGAGAGTGGTGAATCTTTGGAATTCTCTGCCCCAGAGGGCTGTGGATGCTGAATCGTGGAGTATATTCAAGGCTGAGATCGATGGATCTTTGGACTCTAGGGGAATCGAGAGAAATAGAGATCGGGGGGGAAGTGGAGTTGAGTTCAAAGATCAGCCAGGATCTTATTGAAAGACGGAGCACAGACTGAGTTCAATATTCAATAACCCACCACCCCTGTGCTCGCTGGCCTACGTTTGCTCCCAGTCCACCAGCGCCTCAATTTAAAAATTCTCATCCTCACGTTGAAATCTCTCCATGGTACGATGGGCTGAACGGATTCGGTCAGTGCTGTAAATAATGATGAGTGCAGTGTTCCACGAGCTGCGTGACATCCACACTGTAGGGAGTTGTAACGTTAGTTGTGGTGTCACTGCGATGAGTCAAAGAAACTGTCGGCCTCAGTCTGTGCTGCACTTTATCTGACCACAATATCCGATTTGATTCACTTTCATATACAGCGGCTAAGCTGCCCAAACACCTCCCTGCTGTTATTAGTGTGTGAGCCCGGAGAACTTTACATCTTCCTCGAACTTCATTTCAGAAAATCGATTACTTTGCATTGCCTGCAGGGGTGTGGAGACTGAGACTTCCTGTCGATTCCTTCCCTACCCTCGAGTTGGGGGGTGGCGGGTAAATTCAGCCGTGAAGCGCCCGATCTTTAGGCGCTATGCGGCCAAATAAGGCTCGAAAATGCGCACACGCACCTCCACTGGGAAGCTCACAGGACGCCAGTTTGGTAACAGGGTTAGCGGCGTGCACCTAACGACCACCGACAGCAAGCGGAGCAGGCAGGTTAGGACGACAATCAGTGTGCAACGCTGAAATGACACCAGCACAGCCATTTTCCATAAGAACATAAGAATTAGGAGCAGGAGTTGGTCATTCGGCCCCTCAAGCCTGCCCCGCCATTCAATGAGATCATGGCTGATCATCCACCTCAACTCCACTTTCCCGCCCGATCTCCATATCCCTTGATTCCCCTAGAGTCCAAAAATCTATCGATCTCAGCCTTGAATATACTCAAAGACTCAGCATTCACAGCCCTCTGGGGCAGAGAATTCCAAAGATTCACAATCCTCTGAGTGAAGAAATTCCTTTCTCATCTCAGTCTTAAATGGCCGACCCCTTATCCTGAGACGGTGACCCCTAGTTCTAGACACTCCAGCCAGGGGAAACAACCTCTCAGCATCTACCCTGTCAATCCCCTTCAGAATCTTGTATGTTTCAATGAGATCACCTCTCATTCTTCTAAACTCCAGAGAGTATCGGCCCATTCTACACAATCTCTCATCAAAGGACAGCCCTCTCATCCCAGGAATCAATCTAGTGAACCTTTGTTGCACCGCCTCCAAGGCAAGTATATCCTTCCTTAGATAAGGAGAATAAAACTGTGCACAGTACTCCAGGTGTGGTCTCACCAAGGCCCTGTACAATTGTAGCAAGACTTCCTTACTCCAACCCTCTTGCAATAAAGGCCAACATGCCATTTGCCTTCCTTATTGCTTGCTGTACCTGCATGCTAGCTTTCGGTGTTTATTGCACGAGGACACCCAAATCTCTCTGAACACCAACATTTAAAAGTTTCTCACCATTTTAAAAATATTCTGTTTTTCTATTCTTCCTACCAAAGTGAATAACCTCACATTTCCCTGCATTATACTCCATCTGCCACCTTATTGCCCACTCACTTAACCTGTCTATATCCCTTTGCAGACTCTTTGTGTTCTCCTCACAGCTTACTGTCCCACCTAGCTTTGTATCATCAGCAAACTTGGATACAATACACTCGATCCCTTCATCTAAGTCATTAATATAGATTGTAAATAGCTGAGGCCCCAACACTGAACCTTGCGGCACCCCACTGGTTACAGCCTGCCAACATGAAAACGACCCGTTTATCCCTACTCTCTGTTTTCTGTCTACTAACCAATCTTCTATCTATGCGAATACATTACTCCCAAAACCATGAGCCCTTACCTTGCGTAACAACCTTTTATGTGGCACCTTATCGAATGCCTTTTGGAAATCCAAATTATACTACATCCTTTATCGACCCCAGAGGGCTGTGGAGGCTCAGTCGATGAGAATATTAAAGACTGAGAATAACAGGTTCTTGGATACTAAGCGAATCGAGTGAATGAGGATAGGGCAGGAAAGTGGAGTTGATTCAGAGCCGGAGATCCAGTGTCCACTTGCTGGGACTTTCTGGAGCGAAGTTAAAGCCCCGCACCTCCTGAGCCTGAGGTGGGAATTTCCACACTGAGTCAAAGGCTGTCAGGAGCCTCTCCTACAGAAGAGAGGTGTTTGATGGGACAGTGTAGAGGGAGCTTTACTCTGTATCTAACCCGTGCTGTTCCTGCCCTGGGAGTGTTTGATGGGACAGTGTAGAGGGAGCTTTACTCAGTATCTAACCCGCGCTGTACATGCCCTGGGAGTGTTTGATGGGACAGTGTAGAGGGAGCTTTACTCTGTATCTAACCCATGCTGTTCCTGCCCTGGGAGTGTTTGATGGGACAGTGTAGAGGGAGCTTTACTCTGTATCTAACCTGTGCTGTACCTGCCCTGGGAGTGTTTGATGGGACAGTGTAGAGGGAGCTTTACTCTGTATCTAACCCGTGCTGTACCTGCCCTGGGAGTGTTTGATGGGACAGTGTAGAGGGAGCTTTACTCTGTATCTAACCCGTGCTGTACCTGCCCTGGGAGTGTTTGATGGGACAGTATAGAGGGAGCTTTACTCTGTATCTAACCCGTGCTGTACCTGCCCTGGGAGTATTTGATGGGACCGTGTAGAGGGAGCTTTACTCTGTATCTAACCCGTGCTGTACCTGCCCTGGGAGTGTTTGATGGGACAGTATAGAGGGAGCTTTACTCTGTATCTAACCCGTGCTGTACCTGCCCTGGGAGTATTTGATGGGACCGTGTAGAGGGAGCTTTACTCTGTATCTAACCTGTGCTCTACCTGCCCTGGGAGTGTTTGATGGGACAGTGTAGAGGGAGCTTTACTCTGTATCTAACCCGCGCTGTACCTGCCCTGGGAGTGTTTGATGGGACAGTGTAGATGGAGCTTTACTCTGTATCTAACCCGTGCTGTACCTGCCCTGGGAATGTTTGATGGGACAGTGTAGAGGGAGCTTTACTCTGTATCTAACCTGTGCTGTACCTGCCCTGGGAGTGTTTGATGGGGCAGTGTAGAGGGAGCTTTACTCTGTATCTAACCTGTGCTGTACCTGCCCTGGGAGTGTTTGATGGGGCAGTGTAGAGGGAGCTTTACTCTGTATCTAACCCGTGCTGTACCTGCCCTGGGAGTGTTTGATGGGACAGTGTAGAGGGAGCTTTACTCTGTATCTAACCCGTGTTGTACCTGCCCTGGGAGTGTTTGATGGGACAGTGTAGAGGGAGCTTTACGCTGTATCTAACCCGTGCTATACCTGCCCTGGGAGTGTTTGATGGGACAGTGTAGAGGGAGCTTTACTCTGTATCTAACCCGTGCTATACCTGCCCTGGGAGTGTTTGATGGGACAGTGTAGAGGGAACTTTACTCTGTATCTAACCCGTGCTGTACCTGCCCTGGGAGTGTTTGATGGGGCAGTGTAGAGGGAGCTTTACTCTGTATCTAACCCGTGCTGTACCTGCCCTGGGAGTGTTTGATGGGGCAGTGTAGAGGGAGCTTTACTCTGTATCTAACCCGTGCTGTACCTGCCCTGGGAGTGTTTGATGGGGCAGTGTAGAGGGAGCTTTACTCTGTATCTAACCCGTGCTGTACCTGCCCTGGGAGTGTTTGATGGGACAGTGTAGAGGGAGCTTTACTCTGTATCTAACCCGTGCTATACCTGCCCTGGGAGTGTTTGATGGGACAGTGTAGAGGGAACTTTACTCTGTATCTAACCCGTGCTGTACCTGCCCTGGGAGTGTTTGATGGGGCAGTGTAGAGGGAGCTTTACTCTGTATCTAACCCGTGCTGTACCTACCCTGGGAGTGTTTGATGGGACAGTGTAGAGGGAGCTTTACTCTGTATCTAACCCGTGCTGTACCTGACAGAGTTTGCTACGTGCTGACAAATTTGTGAGTGAAAAAACTCGTTCCACTCACTAGCACCAACATCTTGTATCCAAAAAGCTAAAATTAAGACAAGGGTTTGATTTTGAAGTGTGGAATCTCATGTAATTCTAATGATTATTGGTACAATAGAATATAAATGATTTTTTTTGAGTTGTTACTTTCTGTTCAGACGCTTCAATAGACTATTCACAAACTGTTCTCTAACACATAGCCAGCTTGGACATATTCTTGTCAGTTTTCTGCTTTTGTGCTTTGTAATAAAGAAATAGAGAGATCAAGCAGTGAAGAAACCAGTGAGTTCTTGTGAACATGCAAGCGCTCAGCAGTGATACTTTGGAAAACACTGGTTCGGCCCCAGCTGGAGTATTGTGTTCAATTCTGCACCGCACTTTAGGAAGGATGTGAAGGCCTTGGAGAGAAGTAAAATTTGTGCCACACAAGTGCCAGGCAACAACACTCAAGAAGCGCGACACCATCCAGGACAAAGCAGCCTGCTTGATTGGCACCCCACCCACCGCCTTAAACATTCACTCCCTCCACCACCGGCGCACCGTGGCTGCAGTGTGCACCATCTACAAGATGCACTGCAGCAACTCGCCAAGACTTCTTTGGCAGCACCTCCCAAACCCGCGACCTCTTCCACCTAGAAGGACAAGGGCAGCAGGTGCATGTGAACACCACCACCTCCAAGTTCCCCTCCAAGTCACACACCATCCTGACTTAGAAATATATTGGCCGTTCCTTCACCGTCACTGGGTCAAAATCCTGGAACTCCCTCCCTAACAGCACTGTGGGAGCACCTTCACCACACGGACTGCAGCGGTTCAAGAAGGGCAGCCCACCACCACCTTCTCAAGGGCAACTCGGTACTGGCAATAAATGCTGGCCTTGCCAACGACGCCCACATCCCAGGAACAAATAAAAAAATAGGTTCAGAAGAGATTTACTGGAATGGTTCCAGGGATGAGGGACTTCAGTTATGTGGATAGACTGGAGAAGCTGGGGTTGTTCTCCTTGGAGCAGAGAAGGCTAAGAGGAGATTTGATAGAGGTGTTTAAATTCATGAAGAATTTAGATAGAGTAAATAAAGAGAAACTGTTTCCAACGGCTGAAGGATCGATAACCAGAGGACACAGATTTAAGGTGATTGGCAAAAGAACCAGAGGCGAGATGAGGAAAAACTTTTTTACGCAGCGAGTGGTTAGGATTTGGAATGCGCTGCCTGATAGGGTGGTGGATACAGAGTCAATAGTAGCCTTCAAAAGGGAATTGGATAAATACTTGAAGGAGAAAAATTTGCAGGGATATGGGGAAAGAGTGGGGGAGTGGGACTAACTGGATTGATCTTCGAAAGAGTCGGTGCAGACTCGATGGGCCAAATGATCTCCTTCTGTGCTGCACTATTTAATGATTCTATGATGACTTTTTTTAAATAAGAGGCAGATTAAAGAATCTACCACTGAGAACAAAACACAAAGCCTGAAAAGCAGAGCGGTAATATGATCAGGGGTTGGAGGTGATGTTGATAAACAGCTCCTAGCAGAGTTCTAACATCGCCCCCACCCACCCCCTCTGACTCCTCATTAAATGACCATCTCCGTGCTCCCTCCACACTGTGCGTCACCATGTATACATCTTCAATACACATGGCAGCAGGGATGGAATTTAATTGTAAGGTTGGACTGTCTCCAAAAGAACATTTAGAAGTCATTAAAGGTAGGAAATCTCTACAAATTAGTGACTGATGTAACTGTTACTGTTTCAAAATGTTCCCTGTGTGAGTGAGCTGCCTGCTGTGATCCTTGGCCAATGGAAGAAAGAAAGACTTGCATTTATATAGTGCCTTTCACATCCGCGGGATGTGCCAAAGCGCTTCACTGCCAATGGATTGAATTTATCAAACGCAATCACCGTGTTGTTTTGTAAGCAAACTCCGAAGCCAATTTGCGCACAGCAAGGTCCCACGAGCAGCAATGAGACAAATGACCAGTTCATCTGCTTCTGGCGGTGTTGGTTGAGGGATGAATCTTAGCACTGGGCCAGGATGGTCCCAGTTTCCATGCCTGGTTTGTGCGGCGCACGCTGATAGAATCATAGAATCATAGAATAGTGCAGCACAGAAGGAGGCCATTCGGCCCACCGAGTCTGCGCCGGCTCTTTCGAAGATCAATCCAGTCAGTCCCACTCTCCCGCTCTTTCCCCACATCCCTGCAATTTTTTCTCCTTCAGGTATTTTTTATCCAATTCCCTTTTGAAGCTGCGATTGACTCGATCCACCGCCCGATCAGGCAGCGCGTTCCAGGTCCTCACCACTCGCTGCGGAAAAAAGATTCTCCTCATCTCGCCTCTGGTTCTTTTGCCAATCACCTTAAATCTGTGTCCTCTGGTTATCGACCCTTCAGCCACTGGAAACGGTTTCTCTTTATTTACTCTATCAAAACCCTTCATGATTTTGAACACCTCTATCAAATCTCCTCTTAGCCTTCTCTGCTCCAAGGAGAACAACCCCAGCTTCTCCAGTCTATCCACGGAACTGCAATCTCTCATCCATGGAACTATTCTAGTAAATCTCTTCTGAACCCTCTCCAAAGTCTGCACATTCTTCCTGAAGTGCGGTGCCCAGAATTGAACACAATACTCAATCCGTTTTGTTATTTTGGTGATGCTAATGTGATTGCAGCAAGCGCACTGAGTTCAGTTGGGTGAGATCTCAGCTGGGGACATTGGTGGAGGTGTCACAGCTGGATTCAGTGCCCTCTACATTAGAGAGAGACAAAATCAATCACTGTTCCCACTCCCGATCACCACCCAGCGACCCTTGCTTGAAAAGGTGTGCATGTGTGGATATCGGGCGAGGACAGGAATGGCCTCACCCACTATGGCCTCTACTTTCGAACAGCACCCCAACACTCACTGCCTCGGCTGAAGCTTAGGTGAGTTGTTGATGAATAGCCGGTGTCTTTGGAGTCCCCAGCAAGTCAGTGCCTTCAGGGAAGGGAGCAACAGGGAGAGCGAACAAAAATGAAAAAACGTATCAGTCCAGACTCTCGTGTTTGGCGGCTGCTTGTGTGGCTGAGTGGGATTTCTGCGGGCCGGACTGATGCACCGCAGAGGCTGGCCAACTTCTTGCAGGCAGCCTCATCCAATGAGTTATTTTTTCGGCAGGGTCCCAGCCAGGGTTCCACATGCAGCCGGACGTCTGCCATGTAGGGGGAGTGTGAGCGGAGACAATCCCCACAGCTGCACCACTCGGCAAGTGCCTAAGACACAAGAATTAGGAGCAGGAGTCGGCCATTCGGCCCCTCGAGCCTGCTCCGCCATTCAATAAGATCATGGCTGATCTTCTATCTCAATTCCACTTTCCTGCACTACCCCCATATCCCTTGATTCCCTTAATATCCAAAAATCTATCGATCTCTGTTTTGAATATACCCAATGACTGAGACTCCACAGCCCTCTGGGGTCGAGAATTCCAAAGATTCACCACCCTCTGAGTGAAGAAATTTCTCCTCATCTCAGTCCTGAATGGCCGACCCTTTATTCAGAGACTGTGACCCCTGGTTCTACACTCCCCGGCCAGGGGAAACATCCTCCCTGCATCTACCCTGTCAAGCCCTGTAAGAATTTTGCATGTTTCAATGAGATCACCTCTCATTCTTCTAAACTCTAGAGAATATAGGCCTAGTCTACTCAATCTCTCCTCATAGGACAATCCCCCCATCCCAGGAATCAGTCTGGTGAACCTTTGTTGCGCTCCCTCTATGGCAAGTATATCCTTCCTTAGGTAAGGAGACCAAAACTGTACACAATACTCCAGGTGTGGTCTCACCAGGGCCCTATATAATTACAGTAAGACATCTTGGGAGAGAAATTCGGTATTGCCCCGTTTGGGGCGCAATTATCGGCCGGGCGCAAAGTTTAGCACCTGGCACTAATTATCGCCTCCGACTGCAAACTTGGCTTCTATCGCCCCTGGAGGTGATTGGAGCGTTAAATCAAGCGCTACACACCTCTCTTAAGGCGCTAACGCCGAGGAAAGATGTCAGAGTGCAGCCCCCACAGTCTCTTCTAAATTGATGCAAGGAAGATCAAATCAAAATGAACCTGCAAAGTGCTGCTCAGTACCCAAAACTCCTCAACACAGCATTGAATCTCTCCAGAAGTCTCTCTCTCTCTCTCGGAATGTGTGGTGCAAAAATGTCGCCGAAAAAAAAGGCAGGAACCGGTCGCCTTTAAATAGCGCTCCCCCAGTCCCTTCCCGACTGCAAAACGCTCCCCTCAACCTGTCGTTGCTAGCGGCAGGCGGTAAGGCAGGGGGCACCACTCAATATCCGGTCCGGGGCGCTACCGGGGCGTTGCACGCTCAACTGACGTCACGATCTGCGGGCGCAGGAGATCATGGCGGTAGTGTTTAGCGCCGCCGCAAAATGTCTGGTCAATTTCGCGAGCGGCGCAAAGATCGCTGCACCCGGGCGTTAGTTGCTTTGCGCCCCATTAGCGCCCTCTTAAGGCGCTAACGGGAGGTGCAAACCAACCGAATTTGTCCCCCTTTACTCTTATACTCAAATCCTCTTGTAATAAAGGCCAAAATACCATTTGCTTTCCTAATTGCTTGCTGTACCTGCATGGTAACTTTCAGTGATTCGTGTACAAGGACACCCAGGTCCCTCTGAACACCAACATTTCCCAATCTCTCACCATTTAAAAAATATTCTACTTTCTATTTTTCCTACCAAAGTGGATAACTTCACATTTCTTCACATTATATTCCATTTGCCATGTTCTTGCCCACTCACTTAGCCTGTCAATATCCCCTTGAAGCCTCTTTGCATTCTCCTCACAACTTACATTCCCACCCAGCTTTGTATCATCAGCAAACTTGGATATATTACATTTGGTCCCCGCATCCAGATCATTGATGTAGATTGAGAATAGCTGAGGCCCAAGCACTGATCCTTGCGGTACCCCACTAGTTACAGCCTGCCAACCCGAAAATGACCCGTTTATTCCTACTCTTTGTTTTCTGTCTGTTAACCAATCCTCAATCCATGCTAGTATATTACCCCCAATCCCATGAGCCCTAATTTTGTTTAATAACCTCTTGTGTGGCACCTTATCGAATGCCTTCTGAAAATCAAAATACACCACATCCACTGGTTCCCCCTTATCTATTCTGCTAGTTACAACCTCAAAAAACTCTAACAGATTTGTCAAACATGATTTCCCTTTCATAAATCCGTGTTGACTCTGCCCAATCCTATTATTATTTTCTAAGTGCCCTGTTACCACGTCCTTAATAATAGATTCTAGCATTTTCCCCACTACTGATGTCAGGTTAACTGGTCTGTAGTTCACCGTTTTCTCTCTCCCTCCTTTCCTAAATAGTGGGGTTACATTTGCTACCTTCCAATCCGTGGGAACTGTTCTAGAATCTATGGAATTTTGGAAGATGACAGCCATTGCATCCACTATCTCTATAGCCACCTCTTTCAAAACCCTAGGATGTAGGCCATCAGGTCCAGGGGATTTATTGGCTTTCAGTCCCATTAATTTCTCCAGTACTATTTTTCTACTAATATCTTCTTCCGTGAAGACAGACACCAGGGGTTGGATTTTGTGAATGGAGACGTGCTGGAGGCGGGACTGCTGCTTGTCGGGTCTCAGTCCCGCCTCCATCAACCTCTGGCTAACCAGTGGGATTTTCCCCTGATTGACCTTGTTAAGCCCGCCCTGCAGGCTCAGCAGGCCAATTAGGGGGAAGTTACTGACAGAGTATGTCAACGTCTGACGTGCAATCTGTCAAGACTTCTTGAAAGAAGAAATGTCAGCGTTTGACAGCTCTGTAAAGTTGTCAAACACTGACATTGTGTGTAGTTTGATGTGTTCAGGACTCATCAAACCTTACAACTTTTCAGAAATCACCTGGCTGTTGGTTCGGAGGATCCAACAGCCAGTCTGTGAAATCTATAATGAAGATGTCGGGACTCCGGAACCACCGCGGCTGAAGGCTGTAGGCAGAAACAAAGGTAAGTGAACATTTTATAACACTTTACTCACCTCACATACTTACCACTCCACACTTGCACCCATCGCTCACCTCTACATTGCACTTTCAGACCCCTCTGACCCCCGCAGACCTCCTACTCAACTCCTCCAACCCGGCGGGGTTCTCCGAGGTCGGGAAGCCTTCACCTGAAAAGGTAAAATGGGACTAATCCTTTTTTCTGCCTGTTAACTACCTGTTAACAGGCAGTTAAAAGGATTTAATCCCTTTCCCACCTCGAGGAGACGGGACCCGGGGCAGGTCGGCTTCCCGCCTCCTGGCAAAAGGGCACGGAGGCGGGATGGGGGTGGGTTTGCCAGCAGCCCCCACATTCTGCAACTTTACCGGCAGTCCCGCCTCCATACCTGCTTCCTCGGGGCTGGAAAAATCCAGCCCAAAGTATTTGTTTAGTTTCTCTACCATTTCCTTATTCCCCATTATAATTTCTCCTGTCTCAGCCTGTAAGGGACCCACATTTACCTTCGCTAATCTTTTCCTTTTTACATACCTATAGAAGCTTTTACAATCTGTTTTTATGTCTCTCGCTAGTTTACTCTCAAATTCTATTTTCCCTTTCTTTATCAATTTCTTGGTCCTCCTTTGCTGAATTCTAAAATCCTCCCAATCCTCAGGCTTACTGCTCTCTTTGGCAACATTATAAGCCTCTTCCTTTGATCTAATACTATCTTTAACTTCTCTTGTTAGCCATGGTTGGACCACATTTCCTGTGAGGTTTTTGTGCCTTAAATGAATGTATATTTGTTGTAAATTATGTATTCGTTCTTTAAATGCGAGCCATTGCTTCTCTAAAATCATACATTTTAATGTAGTTTCCCAATCTATCTTGGCCAACTCGCCCCTCAAACCTACCTAGTTTGCTTTGTTTAGATTTAAGACCCTAGTTTTGGATTTAACTCAATCACTTTCAAACTCAATGTAAAATTCAATCATATTATGGTCACTCTTCCCTAAAGGCCCCTTTACTACAAGGTTATTAATTAACCCTTTCTCATTACACAATACTAGATCTAAAATAGCCTGTTCCCCAGTTGGTTCCTCAACATACAGATCTAGAAAACTATCTTGTATACATTCCATGAATTCGTCCTCCACACTATCACTGTAAATTTGGTTTGCCCAGTCTATATGTAGATTAAAGTCCCCCATGATTACTGTATTACCCTTGTTACATGTGCCTCTAATTTGCTGATTTATACTCTGCCCTACATTACAACTACTGTTTGGGGGCCTATAAACAACTCCCACCAATGTTTTCTGCCCCCTGCTGTTTCTTAGCTCCACCCAAACTGATTCTACTTCTTGATTTTCGGAGCTAAGATCCTCTCTCTCTACTGTCTTTATCCCATCCTTTATTATCAGGGCTACACCTCCTGCTTTTACCTTTTGCCTATCTCTTCTAAAAGTTAAGTATCCTGGAATATTTAGTTCCCAACCTTGGCCACTTTGCAACCACATCTCCGTTATGGCTATTAGATCAAACCTGTTCTTTCTATCTGCGCTATTAATTCATCTATTTTGTTGCGAATGCTTCGCGCATTCAGATATAGTGTCTTTAGCTTTGACTTATTTCTATTTTTCCCTGATGTCACCTTAGTCACTGATGCCTTATTACCTTTGTTACTCTCTCTGTCCCTTCCTGACCCACTCTGCTTATTTTTACCCAGAACTCTACTCTGCTCTAGAGCCTTGACATTTCTATCACTGCTTTTAAATTTACTCTTTCCTGAATCCTCCCACCACCCCTTCATTAGTTTAAAGCCCTGTCTACTGCCCTAGTTATTCGGTTCGCCAGGACACTGGTCCCAGCCTGGTTTAAGTGGAGCCCGTCCCAATGGAACAGCTCCCTCTTTCCCCAGTACTGGTGCCAGTGCCCCATGAACTGAAACCCCTTCCTCCCACACCACTCTTTGAGCCACGCATTTAAACCACTAATCTGTTTGTCCCATTGCCAATTGGCGCGTGGCTCAAGTAACAATCCAGAGATTATTACCTTTAAGGTTCTGCTTTTTAATTGGGATCCTAGCTCCTCAAACTCCCTCAGCAGAACTTCATTCCTAGTTCTACCTATGTCGTTGGTTCCTACGTGGACCACGACAACTGGATCCTCCCCCTCCCACTCCAAGTTCTGCTCCAGCCGTGAGGAGATGTCTTTAACCCTGGCACCGGGCAGGCAACACAACCTTCGGAACTCTCGGTCGCAGCTGCAGAGAACAGTATCTATCCCCCTGACTATACTGTCCCCTACCACAACTACATTCCCTTTCACTCCCCCCACTTGAATGGCCTCCTGCGCCATGGTCAGTTTGCTCATCCATCATGCAGGCTTTTCCCTCATCCACACAGGCAGCAAGAACCTCATACCTGTTGGACAAGGGCAAAGGCTGATGCTCCTCCAGCACTTGCACCTGGGGTTCCCATACCTGCCTGAGTTGCAGTCACACCCTCCTGTCCCTGACCACTAACCAGACCTGTACCACTACCTAACCTAAGGGGTGTGTCTGCCTCATGGATCAAAGTGTCCAGGCAACTCTCCCCATCCCTGATGCCCCGCAATGTCTGCACCTCAGACTCCAGCTCAAAAACTCTGAGCTGAAGTTCCTCAAGATGCAGGCACTTACTGCAAATGTGGTTGTCTGGGATCACAATGCTCTCCACAAACTCCCACATGCTGCAGTTGCAGCACACCACCTGCACTGCCATCCCTCAATGACCTTGATTTATTTAATTAAATTTAAATAGATTTGCGATTAGGTAACTCAATTTACAGTGTAGTTTCTTGAATACTTACTTGATCCAGATTAAGTTAAGGGTACTGAAATTCAATATCTACCTGTAACACAAAGCACTACCACTACAAAAAGCAGCAACTCCTTCCCCCGCTTCTCATGGCCCCTCGAGCCTGCTCCACCATTCAATAAGATCATGGCTGATCATCGACCTCAACTCCACTTTCCCGCCCGATCTCCATATCCGTTGATTCCCCTAGAGTCCAAAAATCTATCGATCTCAGAATATAATCAAAGACTCAGCATTCACAGACCTCTGGGGCAGAGAATTCCAAAGATTCACAACCCTCTGAGTGAAGAAATTCCTCCTCATCGCAGTCTTAAATGGCCGACCCCTTATCCTGAGACTATGTCCCCTAGTTCTAGACTCTCCAGCCAGGGGAAACAGCCTCTCAGCATCTACCCTGTCAAGCCCCCTCAGAATCTTGTATGTTTCAATGAGATCACCTCACAATCTTCGAAACTCAAGAGAGAATAGGCCCAATCTACTCAAACTCTCATCATAGGACAGCCCTCTCATCCCAGGAATCAATCCAGTCCCACAGCTTAAAAGAGATGTTCTCCCTCCAGGCTGTGCATAGGCGCCTGGCATGTACAGTACCGTGTGTCAGGAGGGTCGCGTCAATCCATCGCACTCTCTAAACGGGCCTTTTCATTTTCAAGAGGCCTTCACTGTCCCTAGCAAGGCTCCTGTAGCAGTAATGACAGCCCCCAGTGGATCAGCTGTATGGATATCGGGGGTGTGGGGGGAGAAATGGACAGGAGCATGGGGGGGGGGGGCATTTTTGAACTGTTGTAATGTAGGAAATGCAGCAGCCAATTTGCGCACAGCAAGCTCCCACTAACAGCAATGCAATAACGACCTGATCATCTGTTTTTAGTGAGGTTGGCTGAGGGATAAATATTAACCAGGACACCGGGGAGAACTCCCCTGCTCTTCTTCAATTAGTGCCGTGGGATCTTATACGTCCACCTGAGACGGCAGTCGGAGTCTCGGTTTAACGTCTCATCACTCAGTACTGCCCCTCCGACAGTGCAGTGCTCCCTCAGTACTGCCCCTCCGACAGTGCAGTGCTCCCTCAGTACTGCCCCTCCGACAGTGCGGCGCTCCCTCAGTACTGCCCCTCCAACAGTGCAGTGCTCCCTCAGTACTGCCCCTCCGACAGTGCAGTGCTCCCTCAGTACTGCCCCTCCGACAGTGCGGCGCTCCCTCAGTACTGCACCTCCGACAGTGCGGCGCTCCCTCAGTACTGCCCCTCCGACAGTGCAGCGCTCCCTCAGTACTGCCCCTCCGACAGTGCAGTGCTCCCTCAGTACTGCCACTCCGACAGAGCAGCACTCCCTCAGTACTGCCCCTCTGACAGAGCAGCACTCTCTCAGTACTGCCCGTCCGATAGTGCAGCGCTCCCTCAGTACTGCCCGTCCGACAGAGCAGCACTCTCTCAGTACTGCCCCTCCGACAGTGCAGCGCTCCCTCAGTACTGCCACTCCGACAGTGCGGCGCTCCCTCAGTACTGCCCATCCGACAGTGCGGAGCTCCCTCAGTACTGCCCCTCCGACAGTGCGGTGCTCCCTCAGTACTGCCCCTCCGACAGTGCAGTGCTCCCTCAGTACTGACCCTCCGACAGTGCGGCGCTCCCTCAGTACTGCCCCTCCGACAGTGCGGAGCTCCCTCAGTACTGCCCCTCCGACAGTGCGGCGCTCCCTCAGTACTGCCCCTCCGACAGTGCAGAGCTCCCTCAGTACTGCCCCTCTGATAGTGCAGCGCTCCCTCAGTACTGCACTGGAGTGTCAGCCTGGATTTTTGTGCTCAGTTCTCTGGAGTGGGACTTGAACCCACAACCTTCTGACTCAGAGGCAAAGGTGCCGCCCGCTGAGCCACGGCTGACTCCCAGGTTTCAATGAGCGTCTTAAAGGAGCCGAGATGTGATGAGGTGGAGAGGATTCGGTCCCAGGGCGGAATGCTGGGTGCAGGAGATTTAACAGCCTGTATGCAGTGGGAAAATTAATTCAGTCTTTTCTGGCCTACGGCCTTCAGTCTTTTCTTGGGTTCGTCACGGTCTTGGAGAAATTGCTGCTGGGAATGATTTGAACTGTCCCTGGTCCTGTGCAGCATCTGTCAGCCAGGTGTTGTGTAACTCGGAACTTTTGAGATTAAGAAGAAGAGAAGTTTGCTTTCATGAAATAGGATTCTATCCAGGGACACGAGAAATGCTTTTAATCAGTCCCAGGATTTGCAGTGTGGGAAAATAAGTGGGACACAGCTTGCTTTTTGGTAATATCTGCTGCATAATTTCCAACGAATTCAATGTTCCCAGCACATTCCGATTTGAATCATGTACCTGTGAAGTTTCAAATTGAAAACCTCAGACTTTAAAGACTGTCAGAGTGAGGTATATCATTTGACTCTTTGATGGGCACAGTGTAGAAGGAGCTTTACTCTGTATCTAACCCGTGCTGTACCTGCCCTGGGAGTGTTTGATGGGACAGTGTAGAGTGAGCTTTACTCTGTATCTAACCCGTGCTGTACCTGCCCTGGGAGTGTTTGATGGGACAGTGTAGAGGGAGCTTTACTCTGTATCTAACCCGTGCTGTACCTGCCCTGGGAGTGTTTGATGGGACAGTGTAGAGGGAGCTTTACTCTGTATCTAACCCGTGCTGTACCTGCCCTGGGAGTGTTTGATGGGACAGTGTAGAGGGTGCTTTACTCTGTATCTAACCCCTGCTGTACCTGCCCTGGGAGTGTTTGATGGGACAGTGTAGAGGGAGCTTTACTCTGTATCTAACCCGTGCTGTACCTGTCCTGGGAGTGTTGATGGGACAGTGTAGAGGGAGCTTTACTCTGTATCTAACCCGTGCTGTACCTGCCCTGGGAGTGTTTGATGGGACAGTGTAGAGGGAGCTTTACTCTGTATCTAACCCCTGCTGTACCTGCCCTGGGAGTGTTTGATGGGACAGTGTAGAGGGAGCTTTACTCTGTATCTAACCCCTGCTGTACCTGCCCTGGGAGTGTTTGATGGGACAGTGTAGAGGGAGCTTTACTCTGTATCTAACCCGTGCTGTACCTGCCCTGGGAGTGTTTGATGGGACAGTGTAGAGGGAGCTTTACTCTGTATCTAACCCCTGCTGTACCTGCCCTGGGAGTGTTTGATGGGACAGTGTAGAGGGAGCTTTACTCTGTATCTAACCCGTGCTGTACCTGCCCTGGGAGTGTTTCATGGGACAGTGTAGAGGGAGCTTTACTCTGTATCTAACCCCGTGCTGTACCTGCCCTGGGAGTGTTTCATGGGACAGTGTAGAGGGAGCTTTACTCTGTATCTAACCCCGTGCTGTACCTGCCCTGGGAGTGTTTGATGGGACAGTGTACAGGAAGCTTTACTCTGTATCTAACCCGTGCTGTACCTGCCCTGGGAGTGTTTGATGGGACAGTGTAGAGGGAGCTTTACTCTGTATCTAACCCGTGCTGTACCTGCCCTGGGAGTGTTTGATGGGACAGTGTAGAGGGAGCTTTACTCTGTATCTAACCCGTGCTGTACCTGCCCCGGGAGTGTTTGATGGGACAGTGTAGAGGGTGCTTTACTCTGTATCTAACCCGTGCTGTACCTGCCCTGGGAGTGTTTGATGGGACAGTGTAGAGGAAGCTTTACTCTGTATCTAACCCGTGCTGTAGCTGCCCTGGGAGTGTTTGATGGGACAGTGTGGAGGAAGCTTTACTCTGTATCTAACCCGTGCTGTAGCTGCCCTGGGAGTGTTTGATGGGACAGTGTGGAGGGAGGTTTACTCTGTATCTAACCCCGTGCTGTACCTGCCCTGGGAGTGTTTGATGGGGACAGTGTAGAGGGAGCTTTACTCTGTATCTAACCCGTGCTGTACCTGCCCTGGGAGTGTTTGATGGGACAGTGTAGAGGGAGCTTTACTCTGTATCTAACCCGTGCTGTACCTGCCCTGGGAGTGTTTGATGGGACAGTGTAGAGGGAGCTTTACTCTGTATCTAACCCGTGCTGTACCTGCCCTGGGAGTGTTTGATGGGACAGTGTAGAGGGAGCTTTACTCTGTATCTAACCCGTGCTGTACCTGCCCTGGGAGTGTTTGATGGGACAGTGTAGAGGGAGCTTTACTCTGTATCTAACCCCGTGCTGTACCTGCCCTGGGAGTGTTTGATGGGACAGTGTAGAGGGAGCTTTACTCTGTATCTAACCCGTGCTGTACCTGCCCTGGGAGTGTTTGATGGGACAGTGTAGAGGGAGCTTTACTCTGTATCTAACCCGTGCTGTACCTGCCCTGGGAGTGTTTGATGGGACAGTGTAGAGGGAGCTTTACTCTGTATCTAACCCGTGCTGTACCTGCCCTGGGAGTGTTTGATGGGACAGTGTAGAGGGAGCTTTACTCTGTATCTAACCCGTGCTGTACCTGCCCTGGGAGTGTTTGATGGGACAGTGTAGAGGGAGCTTTACTCTGTATCTAACCTGTGCTGTACCTGCCCTGGGAGTGTTTGATGGGTCAGTGTAGAGGGAGCTTTACTCTGTATCTAACCTGTGCTGTGCCTGCCCTGGGAGTGTTTGATGGGACAGTGTAGAGGGAGCTTTACTCTGTATCTAACCCGTGCTTGACCTGCCCTGGGAGTGTTTGATGGGTCAGTGTAGAGGGAGCTTTACACTGTATCTGACCCGTGCTGTACCTGCCCTGGGAGTGTTTGATGGGACAGTGTAGAGGGAGCTTTACTCTGTATCTGACCCATGCTGTACCTGCCCTGGGAGTGTTTGATGGGACAGTGTAGAGGGAGCTTTACTCTGTATCTGACCCATGCTGTACCTGCCCTGGGAGTGTTTGATGGGACAGTGTAGAGGGAGCTTTACTCTGTATCTAACCCGTGCTGTACCTGCCCTGGGAGTGTTTCATGGGACAGTGTAGAGGGAGCTTTACTCTGTCTCTAAGCCCGTGCTGTACCTGCCCTGGGAGTGTTTCATGGGACAGTGTAGAGGGAGCTTTACTCTGTATCTAACCCCGTGCTGTACCTGCCCTGGGAGTGTTTGATGGGACAGTGTAGAGGGAGCTTTACTCTGTATCTAACCCGTGCTGTACCTGCCCTGGGAGTGTTTGATGGGACAGTGTAGAGGGAGCTTTACTCTGTATCTAACCCGTGCTGTACCTGCCCCGGGAGTGTTTGATGGGACAGTGTACAGGAAGCTTTACTCTGTATCTAACCCCGTGCTGTACCTGCCCTGGGAGTGTTTGATGGGACAGTGTAGAGGGAGCTTTACTCTGTATCTTACCCATGCTGTACCTGCCCTGGGAGTGTTTGATGGGACAGTGTAGAGGGTGCTTTACTCTGTATCTAACCCGTGCTGTACCTGCCCTGGGAGTGTTTGATGGGACAGTGTAGAGGAAGCTTTACTCTGTATCTAACCCGTGCTGTAGCTGCCCTGGGAGTGTTTGATGGGACAGTGTGGAGGAAGCTTTACTCTGTATCTAACCCGTGCTGTACCTGCCCTGGGAGTGTTTGATGGGACAGTGTAGAGGGAGCTTTACTCTGTATCTAACCCGTGCTGTACCTGCCCTGGGAGTGTTTGATGGGATAGTGTAGAGGGAGCTTTACTCTGTATCTAACCCGTGCTGTACCTGCCCGGGAGTGTTTGATGGGACAGTGTACAGGAAGCTTTACTCTGTATCTAACCCGTGCTGTACCTGCCCTGGGAGTGTTTGATGGGACAGTGTAGAGGGAGCTTTACTCTGTATCTAACCCGTGCTGTACCTGCCCTGGGAGTGTTTGATGGGACAGTGTAGAGGGTGCTTTACTCTGTATCTAACCCGTGCTGTACCTGCCCTGGGAGTGTTTGATGGGACAGTGTAGAGGAAGCTTTACTCTGTATCTAACCCGTGCTGTAGCTGCCCTGGGAGTGTTTGATGGGACAGTGTGGAGGAAGCTTTACTCTGTATCTAACCCGTGCTGTAGCTGCCCTGGGAGTGTTTGATGGGACAGTGTGGAGGGAGGTTTACTCTGTATCTAACCCCGTGCTGTACCTGCCCTGGGAGTGTTTGATGGGACAGTGTAGAGGGAGCTTTACTCTGTATCTAACCCGTACTGTTCCTGCCCTGGGAGTGTTTGATGGGACAGTGTAGAGGGAGCTTTACTCTGTATCTAACCCGTACTGTACCTGCCCTGGGAGTGTTTGATGGGACAGTGTAGAGGGAGCTTTACTCTGTATCTAACCCGTGCTGTACCTGCCCTGGGAGTGTTTGATGGGGCAGTGTAGAGGGAGCTTTACTCTGTATCTAACCCGTGGTGTAATTGCCCTGGGAGTGTTTGATGGGACAGTGTAGAGGGAGCTTTACTCTGTATCTAACCCGTGATGTAATTGCCCTGGGAGTGTTTGATGGGACAGTGTAGAGGGGGCTTTACTCTGTATCTAACCCGTGCTGTACCTGCCCTGGGAGTGTTTGATGGGACAGTGTAGAGGGAGCTTTACTCTGTATCTAACCCGTGCTGTACCTGCCCTGGGAATGTTTGATGGGACAGTGTAGAGGGGGCTTTACTCTGTATCTAACCCGTGCTGTACCTGCCCTGGGAGTGTTTGATGGGACAGTGTAGATGGAGCTTTACTCTGTATCTAACCCGTGCTGTACCTGCCCTGGGAGTGTTTGATGGGACAGTGTAGAGGGAGCTTTACTCTGTATCTAACCCGTGCTGTACCTGCCCTGGGAGTGTTTGATGGGACAGTGTAGAGGGAGCTTTACTCTGTATCTAACCCGTGCTGTACCTGCCCTGGGAGTGTTTGATGGGACAGTGTAGAGGGAGCTTTACTCTGTATCTAACCCGTGCTGGACCTGCCCTGGGAGTGTTTGATGGGACAGTGTAGAGGGAGCTTTACTCTGTATCGAACCCGTGCTGTACATAAGCTGGGAGTGTTTGATGGGACAGTGTAGAGGGAGCTTTACTCTGTATCGAACCCGTGCTATACATAAGCTGGGAGTGCTGAATGCTGACATCTACTTCATCTGAAATACATTTCTACTTCACATTCTTGCCAAGTACTGTAAACAACTGAAAATCTAACCACTTTTTGCTGCCAGCATCATTATTTGAATTCAGGAGAATCTGCTGCTGAGCTGAACCTATTCCAGATGAACTGAGTGTCCAGGATCCTCTCACGGACAATCCTCTCACGGACAATGCCAAACTCTGAAAATCAGAATAAAAACCACAAACCACAAAAAAGGGAGATCCATTATCTTTGCTCTTTTGTCATCCTTTCTTCTGACCAGGAATGTTTCGAAGATCAGCTCTTGTATACTTTGTAAATTAACAACATTATTCTGGTTGTGTGTGTTGCACAAGATGTCCCAGCTATCCATTGCCCCGGTGACCCTCGCCCACTCTCTGCATCGTGCAGCTGCCAACACACTTGGTGCAATCTTTGAACTGCTGCCCGTCCAACTCCAGTCCCGGGCCGAGAGATTCCCGAACTGACCGCCACGAGTTACCGCCGCAGTCCTGGCGAAAGCCGGCCGCCGCCACTCATCCGCCCTTCTCTGGCACGAGACGTGGCGGCCGCTATTTTGTCGAGGGCCTTAGCGCTGCCGGTGGCGCTGGAAATGCAAATACGGCGAGAGTGAACTTGGACGTTTGCGCTGAGTTTAGCGCTGGGTCCTGAGCTCGCTCTGAAGAGCGAGCGTACAGCAGACTGACAGTGACCCTGTCAGCGCTTCTTCAAGGGACACACACACATCTTTTAAGTGTGTTTGCATGTAAGCATTGGGACTTGATTTTTTATATTTTACTGAAGTAGTGGCTTGGTGCAATACATGTTAAAACATTTTTGAAGTGTGCAGGGAGTGTTGCTGGATGCCTGCAAGGCCTCGGATGGTAATGGAAGGCCTTTGACAAGGCAAAAAATGCTGGAAATACTCAGCAGGTCAGGCAGCACCCGTGGCGAGAGAAACAGAGTTGACGTCTCAGGTCCAATTCAACTATAACACTGGCATCTATCCGACAATGGGGAAAACTGCCCAGGTATGTTCTGTCCACAAAAAGCAGGACAAATCCAATCCGGCCAATTACCGCCCCATCAGTCTACTCTCAATCAGCAGCAAAGTGATGGAAGGTGTCATTGACAGTGCTATCAAGCGGCACTTACTCACCAATAACCTGCTCACTGATGCCCAGTTTGGGTTCCGCTAAGACCACTCGGCTCCCGACCTCATTACAGCCTTGGTCCAAACATGGACAAAGGAGCTGAATTCCAGAGGTGAGGTGAGAGTGATTGCCCTTGACATCAAGGTAGCATTTGACCGAGTCTGGCATCAAGAATCCTAGTAAAACTGAAGTCAATGGGAATCGGGGGGAAAACTCTCCACTGGCTGGAGTCATATCTAGCACAAAGGAAGATGGTTCTGGTGGTTGGAGGTCAATCATCACAGCCCCAGGATATCACTGCAGGAGTTCCTCAGGGCAGTGTCCTCGGCCCAACCATCTTCAGCTGCTTCATCAATGACCTTCCCTCCATCATAAGGTCAGAAGTGGGGATGTTCGCTGATGACTGCACAGTGTTCAGCGCCATTCGCAACTCCTCAGATAATGAAGCAGTCCATGCCCGCATGCAGTAACACCTGGATGAATTCAGGCTTGGGCTAGCGCCTGGCGCTAATTATCGCCACCGACTGCAAACTTGACTTTTATCGCCCCTGGAGGTGATTGGAGCGCTAAATCAGGCGCTTCACACCTGTCTTAAGGCGCAAAGGCCGAGGAGCGAGGCGCTACCTCAGAGCGCTGGCGAAGCTCATGTAATGTCATTCAGCAATGGAACAGACACACAATGGCACGGGCCAGTTCTTAAAGGGGATGGTTAATCTTGCTTTCCATCCACATCCTACTCATTGCAGACTTGAATCTCGGCCTGGAGAGACCTGCACATCAAATCTGCTGGAAAGAACAATGGAGTGTACGAGGCAAAGAGCTCAGAGTGCAGCCCCCACAGTCTCTCCTAAATCGATACAAGGAATGGCAAATCAAAATGAACCTGCAAAGTGCTGCTCAGTACCCAAAACTCCTTCACACAACGTTGAATCTCTCCAGAAGTCTCTCTCTCTCTCTCTCAGAATGCGTAGTTCAAAAATGGCACCAACAATAAAAGGCAGGAAGCGGTCACCTTTAAATAGCGCTCCCCCTTTCCCTTCATGACTGCAGAACGCTCCCCTCAACCTGTCGTTGCTAGCGTCAGGCGGTAAGGCAGGGGGCGCCACTCAATATCCGCTCCGGGGCGATACCGGGGCGCTGCGCACTCGACTGACGTCACGATCTGCCGGCGCAGGAGATCGTGGTGGTAGTGTTTAGCACCGCCGCAAAATGTCTAGTTAATTTCGCGAGCGGCGCAAACTTCGCCGCGCCTGGGCGCTAGATGCTTTGCGCCACATTAGCGCCCTCTTAAGGCGCTAACGGGAGGCGCAACCAACTGAATTTTTCACCCTCACTCCCTCCACCACCGGCGCACCGTGGCTGCAGTGTGTACCATCTACAAGATGCACTGCAGCAACTCGCCAAGGCTTCTTCGGCAGCACCTCCCAAACCCGCGACCTCTTCCACCTAGAAGGACAAGGGCAGCAGGCGCCTGGGAACACCACCACCTCCAAGTTCCCCTCCAAGTCACACACCATCCTGACTTGGAAGTATATCGCCGATCCTTCATCGTCGCTGGGTCAAAATCCTGGAACTCCCTCCCTAACAGCACTGTGGGAGTACCTTCACCACACGGACTGCAATGGGTCAAGAAGGCGGCTCACCACCACCTTCTCCAGGGAAATTACGGGATGGGCAATAAATGCCGGCCTTGCCAGCGACGCCCACATCCCAGGAACGAATAAAAAAAAGGTCGAGATGGTGCCTGACCTGCTGAGTATTTCCAGCATTTTATGCTTTTATTTCAGATTCATAGCATCCGCTCGCAGAGGGAAGAGGAAGACACAGAAGAGGAGGAAGCAGCAGGAAGGATGAAACCCAGGCAGCCCCTTTCTGGCCGAGATATCCAGGATGGAATCATCCGCCTGTCATCCCAGTGACCACAACCCCAATTCCCCTTCCAACATTAGTCCCACAGCTGACCTTCCCTCTGTTACTGACCATCACAGCATCCTCTTGGCCACGAAGCTGAAATAAAAGCCACCACAAAGCAAACTTTCCAATCCAACTTTATACATCGATCCATCCAACGTGACATCAAGAAATCACAGCAGACCCGAGCGGGGGAGGAGAAGGCCCAGGACACAGTGGTGCTGAGCGGGGGAGGAGGAGGCCCAGGACACAGTGGGCCTGAGCGGGGGAGGAGGCCCAGGACACAGCGGACCCGAGCGGGGGAGGAGAAGGCCCAGGACACAGTGGAGCTGAGCGGGGGAGGAGGAGGCCCAGGACACAGCGGACCCGAGCGGGAGAGGAGAAGGCCCCGGACACAGCGGACCCGAGCGGGGGAGGAGGAGGCCCAGGACACAGCGGACCCGAGCGGGGGAGGAGAAGGCCCAGGACACAGCGGACCTGAGCGGGGGAGGAGGAGGCCCAGGACACAGCGGACCTGAGCGGGGGAGGAGAAGGCCCAGGACACAGCGGACCCGAGCGGGGGAGGAGAAGGCCCAGGACACAGCGGACCTGAGCGGGGGAGAGGAGGCCCAGGACACAGCAGACCCGAGCGGGGGAGGAGGCCCAGGACACAGCGGACCCGAGCGGGGGAGGAGAAGGCCCAGGACACAGTGGACCTGAGCGGGGGAGGAGAAGGCCCAGGACACAGCGGAGCTGAGCGGGGGAGGAGGCCCAGGACACAGCAGACCCGAGCGAGAGAGGAGGCCCAGGACACAGCGGACCCGAGCGGGGGAGGAGAAGGCCCAGGACACAGCAGACCCGAGCGGGAGAGGAGGAGGCCCAGGACACAGCGGACCTGAGCGCGGGAGGAGAAGGCCCAGGACACAGCGAGCCTGAGCGGGGGAGGAGGAGGCCCAGGACACAGCGGGCCTGAGCGGGGGAGGAGAAGGCCCAGGACACAGCGGGCCTGAGCGGGGGAGGAGAAGGCCCAGGACACAGCGGGCCTGAGCAGGGGAGGAGGAGGCCCAGGACACAGCGAACCCGAGCGGGGGAGGAGAAGGCCCAGGACACATCGAACCTGAGCGGGGGAGGAGGCCCAGGACACAGCGGGCCTGAGCGGGGGAGGAGAAGGCCCAGGACACAGCGGGCCTGAGCGGGGGAGGAGAAGGCCCAGGACACAGCGGACCTGAGCGGGGGGGGAGGAGGCCCAGGACACAGCGGACCCGAGCGGGGGAGGAGGCCCAGGACACAGCAGACCCGAGCGGGGGAGGAGAAGGCCCAGGACACAGCGGACCTGAGCGGGGGAGGAGGCCCAGGACACAGCGGACCCGAGCGGGGGAGGAGAAGGCCCAGGACACAGCGGACCTGAGCGGGGGGGGAGGAGGCCCAGGACACAGCGGACCCGAGCGGGGGAGGAGAAGGCCCAGGACACAGCGGACCCGAGCGGGGGAGGAGGAGGCCCAGGACACAGCGGGCCTGAGTGGGGGAGGAGGCCCAGGACACAGCAGACCCGAGCGGGGGAGGAGGCCCAGGACACAGCGGACCCGAGCAGGGGAGGAGAAGGCCCAGGACACAGCGGAGCTGAGCGGGGGAGGAGGCCCAGGACACAGCAGACCGAGCGGGGGAGGAGGCCCAGGACACAGCGGGCCTAGCGGGGGAGGAGGAGGCCCAGGACACAGCAGACCCGAGCGGGGGAGGAGGAGGCCCAGGACACAGCAGACCCGAGCGGGGGAGGAGGAGGCCCAGGACACAGCAGACCCGAGCGGGGGAGGAGGAGGCCCAGGACACAGCAGGACCCGAGCGGGGGAGGAGGAGGCCCAGGACACAGCAGACCCGAGCGGGGGAGGAGAAGGCCCAGGACACAGCGGGCCTGAGCGGGGGAGGAGAAGGCCCAGGACACAGCGGACCTGAGCGGGGGAGGAGAAGGCCCAGGACACAGCGGGCCTGAGCGGGGGAGGAGAAGGCCCAGGACACAGCGGGCCTGAGCGGGGGAGGAGAAGGCCCAGGACACAGCGGGCCTGAGCGGGGGAGGAGAAGGCCCAGGACACAGCGGGCCTGAGCGGGGGAGGAGAAGGCCCAGGACACAGCGGGCCTGAGCGGGGGAGGAGAAGGCCCAGGACACAGCGAAACCGAGCGGCGGAGGAGGAGGCCCAGGACACAGCGGACCTGAGCGGGGGAGGAGGCCCAGGACACAGCGGAGCTGAGCGGGGGAGGAGAAGGCCCAGGACACAGCGGGTCAGAGCGGTTGAGGAGGAGGCCCAGGGCACAGCGGGTCAGAGCGGTTGAGGAGGAGGCCCAGGACACAGCGGGTCAGAGCGGTTGTGGAGGAGGCCCAGGACACAGCGGTTCAGAGCAGGGGAGGAGGAGGCCCAGGACACAGCGGAGCTGAGCGGGGGAGGAGGAGGCCCAGGACACAAAGAAAAAGGAGTGACGTCACAGGACAGCAGCTAGGTGATTGGTTGGTGAGTATTAGGTTTTTTTTCTTTAAACTAAGACCTGAGGAACTTTAACTATTACGTTAATAAATAGTAACTTAACTAGATAAACTATCAATAATCATTTGATTAAAAACTTTAAATAATTAAATAAGAAAATAAATAAATAAAGAAGTCTCGAGATGGCAGGGCAGCTGTGTGTCGGGACTGTAGTGTGTGGGAGTCTGTGGACAGCGAGACTGTCCCAGATTCCCACATCTGCAGGAACTGTCTCTGCCTTCAGTCACTCCAGCTCAGAGTCATTGAACTGGAGTGCGAGTTAGAAACACTCCAAACATCAGGGAGGGGGAGGAATTTCTGGACAGTTTTATCCAGAATACAGTCCAGAAGAAAGCAGAGGTTCAGGAATGGGAGGGTGTGACTGTTAGGGAGACGGTTGGCGGGGATTTAGGAGAGGTTGAGAAGGAGATCCCGCAGACACTGGTCCTGTCCAACAGGTACGATGTACTCGCTACCTGTGAGGACAAGGAGAAAGACTGCAGGGAGGACAGCCACGATGTAGACCAAGGCACTGTGGCTCAGAAGGCTGTCCAAGGTGGGGAAGAGCAGAATAGAAGTGTGGTAGTGATAGGGGACTCTATAATTAGGGGTATAGATAGCGTCCTCTGCAGCCAAGACCGAGAGTCCTGAAGGGTGTGTTGCCTACCCCGGAGCCAGGATAAGGGATATCTCACGGCGGCTGGAGAGGAACTTGGAAAGGGAGGGGGTAAATCCAGTTGTCGTGGTCCATGTTGGAACAAACGACATAGGTAGGATCAGGGAGGAGGTCCTGCTGAAAGAGTATCAGGAGTTAGGCTCTAAATTAAAAAGTAGGACCTCGAGGCTCTGGATTATTGCTCGAGCCACGTGCAAATTGGCGTAGAAGCAGTCAGATCAGGAGAATTAACACGTGGCTAAAGGGCTGGTGTGCGAAAGAGGAGTCCCTTTTCATGGGACACTGGCACCAGTTCTGGGACAGGAAGGAGCTGTACCGATGGGACGGGCTCCTCCGGAACTGGGATGGGACCCGTGCCCTTGTGGAAAGGGTAAATAGGGAGGTGGCAAAGGCTTTAAACTAGTAAGATGGGGTGGGAGGGATCTACAAGAAATGAAACCAGCCTAAATATAAACAAAACAGGAAAGGAGAGCATAGGAAAGAGTAAAGTAAGGGAGGACATTGATGGCCAGGAAATAAATAGAGTTATAGAACAGGAGTTTAAAAAGATAGTTAAAAATAAAGTGAAAGGAACTGCAAGTAAAAATGAGTTAAACTGTCTGTACAGCAATGCACACAGTGTCTGTAATAAAACAAGGGAGCTGGAGGCAATCATGCGTTGCAATGGAACCAGACATAGTAGGGATTACTGAGATAAAAACAGAAAATGCTGGAAATACTCAGCAGGTCAGGCAGCATCTGGAATACTGCATAAAGTTTTGGTGTCCTTACTTAAGGAAAGACATCCTTGCTCTTGAGGCAGTGCAAAAAAGGTTCACTCGGTTAATCCCAGGGATGAGGGGGTGGTCATATGAGGAGAGGTTGGGTAGATTGGGACTCTACTCATTGGAGTTCAGAAGAATGAGAGGCGATCTTATTGAAACATATAAGATTGTGAAGAGGTTGGATCGGGTGGATGCGGGGAGGATGTTCCCGATGACGGGTGAGACTAGAACTAGGGGACATAGTCTTAGAATAAGGGGCTGCTCTTTCAAAACTGAGATGAGGAGGAACTACTTCACTCAGAGGGTGGTAGGTCCATGGAATATGCTGCCACAAAAAGCTGTAGAAGCTACATCATTAAATAAATTTAAAACAGAAATAGACAGTTTCCTAGAAGTAAAGGGCATTAAGGGTTACGGGGAGCGGGCAGGAATTTGGACATGAGTCTAGGTTCGGATCGGTCATGGCCCTGTGGGTAGTGGAGCGGGCCCAGGGACCGTGTAGCCTGATTCTGCTCCTATTTCGTGTGTGCAATTCTGTTAGATGCAGGAGATGGTTCTGTGATAGTAGATTGGCGGTTAGGATCAGATCAGCCATGATCTTATTGAATGGCGGAGCAGGCTCGAGGGGCCGATTGGCCTACTCCTGCTCCTATTTCTTATGTTCTTATGTTCTTATCTGTGGAGCGAGAAACAGCGTTAACGTTTCTGAGAAAAAAAATAAAAATAAAAAAATAAATGGGAAAAAAAGGATGGGGCAGAGGTTTCTCTCTCTCACATGGCAGCTGTCAATTATTCTGCCATTTACACTTCATCAAGAGCCATTTTTTGTCTCTTAACCTGTTCCATTACCATCTCCTTTTGCCTTGCACCATCTCTTAATCTCCCTTAATGTCTCTTAATCTCTCCTGCCTTCCACCCTATCACGGACCTTCCCTTTTGTTCTTTCCTCCCCTCCCCCCTTTCCCTGCCCCTGCACTTGCTTAAAAACCTGTTCCATCTCCAGCTTTTTCCAGTTCTGACGAAGGGTCATCGAGCTGAAACGTTAACTCTGTTTCTCTTTCCACAGATGCTGCCTGACCTGCTGAGTATTTCCAGCATTTTCTGTTTTTATTTCAGATTTCCAGCATCCGCAGTATTTTGCTTTTGTATTAGGGATTACTGAGACATGGCTACAGAAGAATCCGGACTTGGAATTAAACATTGCAGGGTATAACATATTTAGAAAAGATAGAGAGGGGAAAAGGGGAGGTGGAGTAGCTGTACTTATTAGGGATAACATAATGGCAGTAGAAAAAAATGACACAGATATCAGCAAGACATAAATAGAATCCATGTGGATAGAGATAAAAGATAATAAAAGATCAATCACACTAATAGGCGTAGTCTACAGACCACCTAATAGTGGAAGGGAGGTGGAGGAAGAAATATGCAGACAAATAAGGGAAATGAGTAAAAAACATAGAATAATCATCCTGGGGGATTTCAACGACCCCGATATTAATTGGACAGAAGAGGTAGGTAAAGGGGATAAGGGAATGGAGTTCCTACAATGTGTACAGGACTCCTTTCTAACCCAATATGTAAAAAGCCCAACAAGGGAGGATTCGCTATTGGATCTAGTAATGGGGAATGAATCAGAGCAGATAAGAGAAGTAAAATTAGGGGAACATCTAGGCAATAGTGACCATAATATAATACGCTTTAAGATAATAATTGAGAAAGACATAAGTATGATGAAGACCAGGGTAATAGATTGGAGAAAAGCTGATTTTGAGGGGCTGAGAATAGAACTTGGGAAAATAAAATGGACAACAATATTGGCAAACAATGATGTAGAACAGCAATGGGAAACATTTAAAACGGTGTTCAACAGAGTCCAGGAAAAATATATTCCACTAAAAAACAAGAACAATCTAAACACTAATGAGACACCGTGGATGAATAAAGCCATAAGGGAAAAATTGAGGGTAAGGAAAGAGGCATACATTAACAGGGAGGACAGCAGAGGAGAGCATGATAAGGGAGAATATGAAGAGATTAGGAGAGAAGTCAACAAAACAATTAGGAAGGCAAAGAGGAACTATGAAATTCAATTATCAAGGAACATAAAACAAAATAGTAAAATATTTTATAGGCACGTAAATAAAAAAAAGGAAGGTTGGGATGGGAATTGGGCCACTAAGGGATGGACAGGATAATACCACACGCAACGATAGAGATATTAAATAATTACTTTGCTTCAGTATTTACCAGGGAGATAGAACAGCTGGAGATGGCATCGGATGAGGAGATTAGTAACGAGATAACTGCATTTAAAATAAAACAAGGAGATATATTAAACTCAAAGAGGATAAAACCCCTGGCCCGGACGGATTACACCCGCGCATTTTAAAAGAATCTAGGGAAGAGATAGCAGAGGCATTACTACACATATTTAATAATTCGTTAGAAAAAGGTGTAGTGTCAGAGGACTGGCGGATAGCTAACGTAATACCGATGTTTAAGAAGGGAGATAGAACATAATTGGCAAATGAAATTCAACACAGATAAATGGAGGTATTAAATTTTGGTAAGAAAAATAGGGAGGTCACATATTACTTGGAAAATAAGAATCTAAATGGGGTAGAGGAGCAAAGGGATCTCAGAGTAAAAATACACAAATCACTAAAAGTATCGACACAGGTTAACAAGGCCATAAAAAAAAGCAAACCAAGCACTAAGGTTTATTTCTAGAGGGATTGAATTGAAAAGTAGTGAAGTTATGCTAAACTTGTATTGAACCTTGATTAGACCACACTTGGAGTACTGTGTACAATTCTGGTCGCCATATTATAAAACGGATATAGAGGCACTGGAGAAGGTGCAGAGAAGATTTACAAGGATGATACCAGAAATGTGAGGGTATACCTATCAGGAAAGGATGAACAGGCTGGGTCTCTTTTCTCTTGAATTATGAAAGGGTTTGACAGAGCCGGGGCCAATGTCCTCACTGGGAGGTTTGCCGGTGCTGTTGGGGAGAGTTTAACTAATTTGGCAGCGGGATGGGCACCGGGATGTAGCATTAGAAAGGGGAAATAAAGTGCTCAAAGGATGGGGAGAGGCAGATAGCACTAGAGTAAGAAATAGTACGGAATTAGGTGGGGTCAGACTAAGAGCGAAAACAGGATGGTCTAAGATAGGTTTACAGTGCATGTGTGTGAACGCACGAAGCGCGGTAAAGAAGGTTGGTGAGCTGCAGGCAAAAATAGCCACATGGGAATATGATGTTGTGGCAATAACTGAGACCTGGCTCAAAAAAGGGCAGGATTGGGTATTAAATATTCCTGGTTATAAAGTGTTCAGAAAAGATAGGGAAGGAAAGATAGGAGGTGGTGTGGCAGTATTGGTTAAGGAGAATGTTACAGTGCTGGAGAGGGAGGATGTCCTGGAGGGGTCAAGGACAGAATCTATTTGGTTAGAGTTGAGAAATAATAGAGGTGCCATTACACTACTAGGTGTATTCTATAGACCAACAAATAGTGGGAAGGATATAAAGGAGAAAATTTGTAGGGAAATTACAGAGAGGTGCAAGAACTATAGAGTAGTGATAATGGGGGACTTCAATTATCCTAATATAGACTGGGATAGTAATAGTGTAAAGGGCAGAGAGGGGGAAGAATTTCTGAAGTGTGTTCAGGAGAACTTTCTTGATCAGTACGTTTCCGGCCCAATGAGGAAGGAGGCATTGCTGGACCTGGTTCTGGGGAATGAGGTGGATCAAGTGTCAGTCGGGGAACATTTCGGGAATAGTGATCATAGAATCATAGGGGGAAAAATTCGGTAGATTTGCGCCTCCCGTTAGTGCCCTAAGCGAAATTCAGCAGGAGGTTAATGGCGACGGTCATCGCCGTGCGCAGCGCCCCGCTCGCGCCCCGGCCGCGATCTTCGGTAGCGCCCCCCTGACTTACCGCTGGACGCTATGTCCAACAGGGTCAGGGGGGCCTACCTGCGACAGGGGCAGTGCTAATTAAAGGCGAGGTGCCGAGCGGCCATTTTTGTTGCTGGCCGCCTGCCAGCACCTGCCCCCGTTGCCGTCCCCGGCCCCTGTGAAGCCCCCCCCCCCCCCCCGCGAAGTGCTGGCTGCGCTCCATGAGCCCGGCACTTCTCTTGAGTGCCGGGCTCTTTTGCTGGCACTCCCGATCCCCGGGGGCCCAGCTGGGCCCCGGGTCGCGCTGCGCAAGGCCCCTCCCCTTTAAGAAGAGGAGGAAGGCCTGCAGTACCGCGGCGCGACATAGCGCCGCGATATTCCCTCGCAGCGCCCCAAGAGGGAGGCGGGGCGCTACCAGTAGAGCCCCGTTTCCCTCTTGGGGCTCTACCGATGAATTTCAGCCACGGGGGCGCTAATTTTTTCGGGGCACTAAAAGTAGCGCCCCGGCAAAGTTAGCGCCCCAGAGGGGGCACGAATCAATTTTTCCCCCATAAGGTTTAGATTAGCTATGGAAAAGGACAGGGAGCAATCTAAAGTAAAAATACTTAATTGGAGGAAGGCAAATTTCAATCGGTTGAGAACGGATCTGGCCCGGGTAAACTGGAATCAAAGATTGGCAGGCAAAACTGTAATGGAACAATGGGCTGCCTTTAAAGAGGAGATGGTTCGGGTACAGTCGAGGTACATTCTCACGAGGGGGAAAGGTAGGGCGACTAAAGTCAGAGCTCCCTGGATGACGAAAGAGATAGAGAGTAAGATGAAGCAGAAAAAGGGGGCATATGACAGATGTTAGGTTGAGAATACAAATCAGAATCAGGCTGAATATAGAAAGTTCAGAGGGAAAGTGAAAAAGAAAATAAGAGGGACAAAGAGAGAGTATGAGAATAGATTGGCAGCTAACATAAAAAGGAATTTAAAAGTCTTCTATAGACATATAAATAATAAACGGGTAGTAAGAAGAGGGGTGGGGCCAATTAGGGACCAAAAAGGAGACCTACGCATGGAGGCAGAGGGCATGGTTGAGATAATAAATGAGTACTTTGCATCTGTCTTCACCAAGGAAGAAGATGCTGCCAAAGTCATAGTGAAAGAGGAGGTAGTGGAGATACTGGATGGGATAAAAATTGATAAAGAGGAGGTACTAGAAAGGCTGTCGGTACTTAAAGTTGATAAGTCACCAGGACCGGATGGGGTGCATCCTAGGATGCTGAGGGAGGTAAAAGTGGAAATCACGGAGGTACTGACCATAATCTTCCAATCCTCCTTGGATACGGGGCTGGTGCCAGAGGACTGGAGAATTGCGAATGTTACACCCTTGTTCAAAAAAGGGTGTAAGGATAAACCTAGCAATTACAGGCCAGTCAGTTTAACCTCGGTAGTGGGGAAGCTTTATAAACGATAATCCGGGACAAAATTAACAGTCACTTGGACAAGTGTATATTAATTAAGGCAAGCCAGCACAGATTTGTTAAAGGCAAATCGTGTTTAACTAACTTGATTGAGTTTTTTGATGAGGTAACAGAGATGGTTGATGAGGGTAATGCAGTTGATGTAGTGTACATGGATTTCCAAAAGGCGTTTGATAAAGTGCCACATAATAGGCTTGCCAGCAAAGTTGAAGCCCATGGAATAAAAGGGTCAGTGGCAGCATGGATACAAAATTGACTAAGCGACAGGAAACAGAGAGTAGTGGTGAACGGTTGTTTTTTGGACTGGTGTTCCCCAAGGGTCGGTTCTAGGACCACTGCTGATATATATTAATGACTTGGATGTGGGTGTACAGGGCACAATTTCAAAACTTGCAGATGACACAAAACTTGGAAGTATATTGAACAGTGAGGAGAGTGACAGACTTCAGGAAGACAGAGACAGGCTGGTGAAATGGGCGGACACATGGCAGATGAAATTTAACGCAGAGAAGTGTGAAGTGATACATTTTGGTAGAAAGAATGAGGAGAGGAAATATAAACTAAATTGTACAATCCTATAAAAGGGGGGTGCACGAACAGAGAAACCTGGGGGTATGTGTGCACAAATCGTTGAAGGTGGCAGGGCAGGTTGAGAAAGCAGTTACAAAGGCTTACGGGATCCTGGGCTTCATAACTAGAATTGAGAGGTCGCACAACACCAGGTTATAGTCCAACAGTTTTATTTGAAATCACAAGCTTTCGGAGCTATCGATTGCTCCTTCCTCAGGTGAAGTAAATTAGATACAGAATCGCCAAAGCATATATAGATAGAGAACAAAGCATGTGTACCTTACAATTGCAGACCACTAAATTAAATCATCCTGACTATCTGCCGAGGTGTGATAAAGTTAATTAAGTCAGCCAGGAAGGTACCACATCAAAGACATAGCAAGATACAACTGAGACAATGAGGTGTAGTCGCAGGGGTTCTAACGTGTCAAAAGCTGCCGTCTGTATGTAAAACGAAAAGCTTTAAAATTTTTACTTTTCTACTGGGAAAATGTTTACTTTTTTACTGGGAATCACATCTGTGAACAAGCCAACGACGACTCGAGTCCGGATCACGTCATGTATCGTGACATAAACCCAAGATCCCGATTGAGACCGTCTTCATGAGTGCGGAACTTGGCTATCAGTTTCTGCTCGATGATTTTGCGTTGTCGTGTGTTTCTAAGGTTGCCTTGGAGAACGCTTACCCGCAGATCCGAGGCTGAATGTCCTTGACTGCTGAAGTGTTCCCCGACTGGGAGGTAACAATCCTGCCTGGCGATTGTTGCGCGGTGCTCGTTCATACGTTGTCTCAGTGTCTGCATGGTCTCGCCGATGTACCATGCCGCGGTGCATTCTTTCCTGCAACGTATGAGGTAGACAACGTTGGCCGAGTCACATGAGTATGTACCATGTACCTGGTGGGTAGTGTCCTCACGTGTGATGGTGGTATCTGTGTTGATGATCTGGCATGTCTTGCAGAGTTTGCCATGGCAGGGTTGTGTGGTGTCGTGGTCGCTGTTATCCTGAAAGCTGGGTAATTTGCTGCGAACGATGGTACTTCTGAGGTTAGGCGGCTGTTTGAAGGCAAGTAGTGGAGGCGTGGGGATGGCCTTAGCGAGGTGTTTGTCGTCATCGATGACATGTTGAAGGCTGCGAAGAACATGGCGTAGTTTCTCCGCTCCGGGGAAGTACTGGACGACGTAGGGTACCCTGTTGGTTGTGTCCCGTGTTTGCCTTCTGAGGAGGTCTATGCGATTTTTCGCTGTGGCCCGTCGGAACTGTCGATCGATGAGTCGAGCGTCATATCCCGTTCTTACGAGGGCGTTTTTCAGCGTCCGTAGGTGTCCATCGTGTTCCTCCTCGTCTGAGCAGATCCTGTGTATTCGCAGGGCTTGTCCATAGGGGATGGCTTCTTTAACATGGTTAGGGTGGAAGCTGAAGAAGTGGAGCATCGTGAGGTTGTCCGTGGGCTTGCGGTAGAGTGAAGTGCTGAGGTGTCCGTCTTTGATGGAGATTCGTGTGTTCAGGAATGAGACCGATTCTGAGGAGTAGTCCATGGTGAGTTTGATGGTGGGATGGAACTTGTTTATGTTATCGTGTAGTCTTTTCAGTGATCCTTCGCCATGGGTCCAAAGGAAGAAACTGTCATCGATGTATCTGGTGTACAGCGTTGGCTGGAGGTCCTGTGCAGCGAAGAAGTCTTGCTCGAACTTGTGCATGAAGATGTTGGCGTATTGGGGTGCGAATTTGGTCCCCATGGCTGTTCCGTGTGTTTGGGTAAAAAAATGGTTGTCGAAGGTGAAGACATTGTGGTCAAGGATGAAGCGGATGAGTTGTAGGATGGCGTCTGGAGATTGGCTGTTGTTGATGTTGAGTACTGAGGCTGTTGCAGCGATGCCGTCATCGTGGGGGATACTGGTGTAGAGTGCCGATACGTCCATCGTGGCAAGGAGTGTTCCTGGTTCAACTGGTCCGTGGGTGCTGAGTTTCTGTAAGAAGTCTGTAGTGTCGCGACAGAAGCTGGGGGTTCCCTGTACGATGGGTTTCAGAATGCCCTCGACGTATCCAGAGAGGTTCTCACACAGGGTTCCATTGCCTGATACGATAGGACGTCCGGGTGTGTTGGCTTTGTGTATCTTTGGGAGGCAGTAGAAGTCTCCCACGCGGGGAGTACGTGGGATGAGAGCGCGTAGGATGTTTTGAAGGTCTGGATCGAAGGTCTTGATCAGTCTATTGAGTTGGCGGGTGTGTTCTTTGGTCGGATCTGCGGGTAGCTGTCTGTAGTGTTCCTGGTTGTCCAGTTGTCGGTATGCTTCTTTACAATAGTCCGTTCTGTTCTGTATGACGATGGCTCCTCCTTTGTCCGCTGGTTTGATGACAATGTTGCGGTTGGTCTTGAGAGCGTGGATGGCGTTGCGTTGTGCTCGGGTGACATTCTGGACTGTGCGGTTGGTCTTGAGAGCGTGGATGGCGTTGCGTTGTACACATGCTTTGTTTTCTATCTATATATGCTTTGGCGATTCTGTATCTAATTTACTTCACCTGAGGAAGGAGCAAATCGATAGCTCCGAAAGCTTGTGATTTCAAATAAAACTGTTGGACTATAACCTGGTGTTGTGCGACCTCTCAATTTTGTCCACCCCAGTCCAACACCGGCATCTCCGCTTCATAAATAGAGGCATAGAGTACAAAAGTGTGGAAATTATGATGAACCTGTATAAAACACTGGTTCAGCCCCAACTGGAGTACTGTGTCCAATTCTGGGCACCACACTTTAGGAAGGATGTGAAGGTCTTAGAGAGGGTGCAGAAAAGATTTACAAGAATGGTTCCAGGAATGAGGGACTTCAGTTACGTTGATAGACTGGAGAAGCTGGGGTTGTTCTCCTTGGAGCAGAGAAGATTGAGAGGAGATTTGATAGAGGTGTTCAAAATCATGAGGGGTCTGGACAGAGTAGATAGAGAGAAACTGCTCCCATTGGCGAGAAACAGAGGACACAGGTTTAAGGTGATTGGCAAAAGAACCAAAGGCGACATGAGGAAAAACTTTTTTACTCAGCGAGTGGTTATGATCTGGAATGCACTGCCTGAAAGGGTGGTGGAGGCAGACTCAATCGTGGCTTTCAAAAGGGAATTGGATAAGTATCAGAAGGAAAACAATTTGCAGGACTACGGGGAAAGGGCGGGGGAGTGGGACTAACTGAGTGCCGGCACGAGCTCGACGGGCCGAATGGCCTTCATCCGTGCCGTAACCATTCTATGATTCTAGGATTCTAAGGGGTAGAAATTAGGTCGCGCCCCATTTGGGGCGCAAATATCGTCCGCGCGCAAATATTAGCGCCTGGCGCTAATTATCGGCACTGACATGAAACTTCACTTTTACCGCCCCGGGAGGTGAGTGGAGCGCTAAATTAGGCGCTGCACACCTCTCTTAAGGCGCAAAGGCCTAGGAGTGAGGCGCTAACTCAGCGCACGAGCGCAGCGCAGCTGCTGCCAGTTAGCGAGGGAACACAGACACACTGGCGCCGGACACTTCTTAAAGCAGGGGGGGCCACTTGCTCCCCAGCCACACCCTGCTCATTGCAGCCTTGAATCTCAGCCTGGAGAGACCTGTAATCCATTTTGCTGCCAAGCATGGAGAGGGTGAGAGAACGCGCTCATCGCTTCACCGAGCGGGCCTTGGATGCTCTGGTTGACGCAGTGGAGCGCAGACGATGCATGCTGTTCCCGGAGAGTGGCAGGAGGCCTTTGCCACGCGAGTTCAGAAGAGTGTGGAGGGAGGTGGCTCAGAGCGTCTCCTCCAGGAGCATGGTGCCCAGGACCCATGTCCAGTGCCGCAAAAAGTTCAACGACCTCACTCGGGTCGTCAGGGTGAGTGGCTTTTTCTCAATACCTCTCCATCCCTCCATCTCAACCTCACTCTATGGCCAGAGGGTCTTAAAACCCCAATGCACAACACTCATGCAACACCTATGGCCCTTTCATCAAACACACACACACATTCCACACTTTGCATACAGTAAGGGCTATTCACCTATGGGAGGCACATCAGGCAAGACCATGGCTGCATACAGTAAGGGCTATTCACCTATGGGAGGCACATCAGGCAAGACCATGGCTGCATACAGTAAGGGCTATTCACCTATGGGAGGCACATCAGGCAAGACCATGGCTGTATATTGACTCAGATGCTGTCCTTTTTCTTGCAGGCTAAGCTGGCTCATAATCGGAGACAGCAGCAACGGACGGGTGGAGGGCGGCTTCAGCTGCAACCCCTCAGCGATCTGGAGGAGCGCGTCCTCAGGATTGTGGCAAGCCGGGTGATCGGTCCCGTCGCCACTGGAGACGCCGACCCCGTTGTGGACAGCAATGGTAAGGTCATCACCTTTTTGTCCTCTGTCCTTCCACTTGTCCCTCACAATACCAGCCTTTGACACTTTCAATCCAACTTGCTAACTCGCTGCACTTATTCCTCCCTTACTGCCACCCTGTCCTCACGCTAAAGCCACTCTTGTACCTCCCTGCTTTCAGATGGTGATTCACCAGCTGAGGAGATGGTCCCTGAAGCTGCCACTGGGAGTGATGCTGCAGCTGAGGAGGAAGAGGAAGCCGGAGCATCAGTGCCACCCTCTCCCGAGGAAGCCCATGGCCACACTGGGAACACGCCTTCCCCGGAGGGGAGCAGGGGGGAAGGGGCTGATGATGGTGAAGTTCCAGGACCCAGCGGGCTGCAGCAACGCCATGGGGGGGGGGAGGGAAGAACGGGAGCCTTCTCCCCAGAGGGAGAGTATGCCAGACACTCCTAATGCAATGGACGCAGAGGAGGAGCGGCTGATTGCAGAAATGAACAGCCAGGCGGTGGTCATGCACACTGAGCTCATGGGTGCAGTGGGAAGGGTGCCCGAATGCATTGAGGCACTGGCAAGGAGTGTGGAGCACTTCGCTGTAGCACAGGCGGATGCCACACTAAAGCTTACTGCTGCAATTCAGTCACTGGCTGCCAGGAACCCATCTGAGCCTGCTCTCATGCAGACTCAGATTGAGGCCACGCGAGCACTGACTGCTGCCATCCTCGATGGTTCGTGCACATGTCCCCGGGGCTGTCACCGCGCCGCAGCAGGCCAGCAATCTGTTCTCCGGCAAATTGCTCCGGATGCTGAAGTGCTGCCCCGTGGGAGTGCCAGTGTGTCGGGTGAGCAGGGAGTTGCTGTCCTCTCTCACGATGACAGCATTCCTGCTGCCAACACTGTCACTTCTCCACTGCACTTGCCACCGCCTGTAGGACAGACTGCTGCCGCCCATGCAGAGTTGGTGCAGTCTGCAGCCGGGCCCTCCAGGCCCAGAAGTGGTCGAGGCCGTCCTTCAGGGGCATCTGCAGTGTCAGGGTCTGACGAGCAGCAGCCTTCCACCAGCCTTGCTGCAGCCACTGAGGTCCCATTACGGAGGAGCAGTAGGGTTAGAAGGGGGGAAGTGCGCAAGGGAAGGAGATCACCCTCGAAGGGCAAAAAGTAGGAGGTGTGCCAAAATGCTGGTCATTTTTTTATTAAAGGCCGAGGTTCATGGCCCAACTTTTGTTTAGTGTTTTGGACATTATCTCCAGGTTGTGAGAACCAGTTATGTTATTGACTGTTTTTTTGTGTTTATTTCTATGAGTTTGTCATGAGGAATTGACACACACAGAGTTTGTACAATAAATAAGTTTCTGTATTCAAAATATACATGGCTGGTGGTTGGAATTATTGGTGCCTTGGCCGGCTTAGGGGTTGCGTGCTGGGTTGATTCGTGTTTGTAGCACTGGCAGGGGCCCTAGAAGCGGCTTGCTATTAGTCGTTGACGGACGGCCCTTGCAGTTTGACCATTGTGGGTCGCCCTCCTGCCTTGGTGCTGCTGCTGATCATCGTCCTCGGCCTGTTCCTCCTCTTCCTCCTCCTCCTCTTGTGGTGCTGCAAGGCCTGGTGGCATTGGCTGCGTCCTGAGGATTGCCATGTTGTGCAACATGCAGCACACCACTACGAATTTGGAAACTTGCTCAGGCGAGTACTGCAGGGCTCCTCCGGAATGGTCCAGACAGCGGAATCGTTGTTTGAGCACGCCGATTGTGCGCTCAATAATGTTCCTCGTTGCTTGTTGGCTTTCCTGGTACCGCAGCTCAGCAGGGGTGTTTGGCGCACGGAGCGGTGTCATCAGCCAGGTGCTCAATGCGTACCCCTTGTCCCCCAGAAGCCAACCAACTGGCTGATGCGGTGCCTCGAAAATTTCTGCCACAGTACTCTGGCGCAGGATGAAAGCATCGTGGCAGCTGCCCGGATAGTGGGCATTGACAGCGAGAATCACCTGTCTGTGGTCACAGACCAACTGCACATTCAAGGAATGGAACCCCTTTCTGTTCCGGAACTCCTCTGCATTCTCTCGCGGAGCACGCAAAGCCACATGCGTGCAGTCAATGGCGCCCTGCACCATGGGGAAGCCCGCTACCCTCGCAAAGCACATAGCACGGTCATGCTGCTTGTCTGGGGTCATAGGGAAGGAGATGAAGTCTCGTCTCCTTGTGAAGAGGGCATTGGTGACCTGCCGGATGCAGCGATGCACCGCAAACTGGGAGATATTGGCGAGGTCCCCAACAGCAGCTTGGAATGAGCCAGTGGCGTAGAAGTTCAAAGCCACTGTGACCTTCACTGCCACCGACAGAGACGTCCTGGACCTCAGCTGAGGCTGCAGATCTGGCTGCAGCAGGTGGCAGAGCTCAGTGACCACCTCCTTGCTGAATCGCAGCCTTCGCAAACACAGCTCCTCGGACATGTGGATGTAGGAGAGCTGTTCACGATATACCCTGGGAGGGTAAGCTCTCCTGTACATGCGCCTGATGGGCCTCCTCCATCTGGCCATCATTGCCACTCTCTGTCTGCGTCTCACTCTCCTCCGATTGAGCTGGAGCAGGACGACGCCCCCAATCATTGCAGCCCCCATCTTCTCTTTGCCAGAAAAGTAATGAGGTACAGCAACGAAAGTAGCAGCAAAGTTCGGATGAACTAGGCAAAACTACCTCACAAAGCGTTGAGTCAATGTAGAAGTCTCTCTCTCTCTCTCTCCGAATCTCTCTCTCTCTCTCAGAACGAGTGGTGCATAAATGTCGACCACAGAAAAAGACAGGAAGAGGCCCCCTTTAAATAGCGCCCCCCCCAGCCCCACACCGATTGATAACGTTCCAGTCTTCCGGTCGTTGGAAGCGCCAGGCGGTAAGGCAGGGGGCGCCACTCAATTTCCGCTCCGGGGCGCCCCAAGGGCGTTGCACCACGGAATGACGTCACAATCTGCGCGCGCAGGTGGTCGCAGCGGTAAGTTTTAGCGCCGCCGCACAATCTCAAGTTAAGTTCTCGAGCGGCGCAAACAGCGCTGCGCCCGGGCGTTAGCGCCTTAACGCCCCATTAGCGCCCATTTAAGGCGCTAACGGGAGGCGCAACCAACTGAATTTTTACCCCTAAGTCTCTGGAGTGGGAGTTGAACCCACAGCCTTCTGACTCAGACGTGACTGAGCCACAGCCAACACGCTTGTGGTATGCTGCCTCCCTGGTGCCAAGGTGAAGGACATCACGGAACAGGTGGAAAAAGTTTTGGAAAGGGAGAGGGAGCGGTCAAAAGTCGTGGTCCACACTGGAATGAATGACATCGGTAGCAGTGTGTCTGAGGCGCTGCAGAAGTAGTTCAAGGCTAGGCACTGGATGGAGGAGAAAGGTGGTAATCTCTGAATTTCTTCCTGTGCCGCCTGCTGGCCAGCCTAAAGAGAGGAGGATGCGTATGTTCGTGCCAAACGGCCTTAAACTGAACCAACATTTAAAACAAATGATTTCTGAGGGTGCAAGCGTCGCTGACAATTTATTGCCCATCCCGAGCTGCCCTGAGACGATGGTGGTGGCGAGCCGCCTTCTTGAACCGCTCGTTCGCAGTTTGATACAAACTGAGGGGCTTGCTCGGCTATCTCGGAGAACAAGGTCGTGTGGGACTGGAGTTACATGTAGGCCAGACCGGGGAAGGACATCAGGGTCCTTTCCCTAAAGGGCATCAGTCAATCAGTTGGTTTATGGTCACTTTTATTTCCAAATTTTTAAACTGAATTCAAATTCGCAAACTGCAGTGGTGGGATTTGAACTCATCTGAGGGGGATTGACAGGGTAGATGCTGAGAGGTTGTTTCCCCTGGCTGGAGTGTCTAGAACTAGGGGGCATAGACTCAGGATAAGGGGTCAGCTGAGATGAGGAGGAATTTCTTCACTCAGAGTGTTGTGAATCTTTGGAATTCTCTGCCCCAGAGGGCTGTGGATGCTGAGTCTTTGACTATATTCAAGGCTGAGATTGATAGATTTTTGGACTCTGGGGGAATCAAGGGATATGGGGAATAACAACAGAAAACGCTGGAAAAACTCAGCAGGCCAGGCAGCATCCGTGGAGAGAGAAAGAGAGTTAACGTTTCAGGTCGATGACCTTTCATCAGGGATATGGGGATTGGGCGGGAAAGTGGAGTTGAGGTGGATGATCAGCCATGATCTTATTGATGGTGGAGCAGGCTCGAGGGGCCGTATGGCCGACTCCTGCTCCTAATTCTTATGTTCTTATGTTCTTATGAACTCACATTCTCGTGATTACTTGTCCCGTAACATCATCGCCGCACTACCGGTACCTCTTGCAGAGAGGATGCACCAAACAGTGGCAAAGGATTCAAACTAATATGGCTGGGGGTGGGTAAAGTCTTGGGCTGCGATTTCGCCTACCGAGACGGCTCCGGTGTGGCTGGGGTCAGTGGCGGGGTGCGACCCCGCTGCTGGCTCCATCCCGCTCTGTGAAATGATTTTACGCTGATTGGGCTTGTTAAGCTCCGCCCAGCGTGTTTCCCATCCAATTGAAGGAAGCGGGTCTGATGACGTCATTTGATGACGCATCATCAGCCGGTTTCCTTAATGCGCAAATTTATTTTGACATTTGTTTGGTCAGCGTTCTACAGCATTGAGGTGGTATGGGCAATAAATGCTGGCCTTGCTAGCAACGCCCACATCCCATAAATGAATAAACAAAAACACTGACAAGCACTGCACAGAGGTGCACGGCTGCACCCAGGCTCTCCCATGACTCCCTCCATATGCTTATGGAGAGAGTCACAGCACGCAGGGAGGTTCTCTTCACTTCCACTGGGCGGAAGAGACCTCCCCAGGAGACCAACGCAGCCTGGTTGCACATTGCACAGGAGGACACAAGCAGGGATGTGGTCAGGAGGACCAGGCTGCAGTGGCGCAAACCTTTCAATGATCTCAGTAGATCACAAAACGTTTCTGCAAAGCCACACTCAACCTCATCCTGCTGTGCCTCTCATCACATCCCCATCACTCTGCCGTCCCTACCCTCCTGTACAGCGTCAAGTGAAGTAAATCTGGCCATGGTGAGGCCATCCCTGGCGTCCCGGGCAGCAATGTGCTCGAGTGCTGATGCCCTGTGTCCTGTGCAGCATCAGTTGATTGTGGAGAAGGTTGGTGTTGTTGTTGGTGCTGCTGGTGTGCCTGGTGTTTGCTGGTGTAGGGGTTGATCGTGGTGGGATTCTGAGGACCAAGTTGAGATAGTTTCAAGGGCACCGATGCTGATGGAATAGATGGCAGGTGAGGTTGAGATGACAGAGCGATCTGTCAATGGTGAGAGAGGTTGTTCCAATGAGATGACACTGGATAGAGAGTTTGCTCCAAACACTCGCAACCTGCATAAAGCTCAATCTGTCTTCCAAATGCAGTAAGCAACAGCTTCTAACCTTGGAAAGTGAACAGCTATGAAATGGGAGCTTTTATAGACCATTTGCAGTGGTCAAGTTAGTAAATCATCCCATGCTGACACAACACCCGACCTCCTGACCTGACGTGATCCCCGAGCAGTGGGGAAGCCGTGGGCGAACTCTTCAAATCTAAAGGTGAGCTTAAAACAGTTTTTAAGTGCCTGTTAACCATCTACCTAATGATTTAAATTGCCTCCCCTGCCGCTTGGTGTCTGGTCTATCCTGCGATGACAGACCCGACACCTGGGAGACTAGCGTGGAGGCGGGTTGACAGCGAGATTCCTACCCACTGTCAAAAAAAATATTTTCGCAGCCGACCTGCCACCAAATGCGCCCCCTGACCCCCCGAAAAATTCCACCCTTGGTTTCAGACTAGAGAGGGAGAGTAAGGTTAACAAACTTAACAATGTTGGAAAGATGTGATTGCACTGGAGAGGGTGCAGAGGAGATTTACGAGGATGTTGCCGGGACTGGAGAATTTTAGCTGAGGAAAGATTGGACAGGCTGGGGTTGTTTTCTTTGGAACAGAGGAGGCTGAGGGGAGACTTAACTGAGGGGCCTAGATAGAGTGGACAGGAAGGACCTATTTCCCTTAGCAGAGAGGTCAATAACCAGGGGGCATAGCTTTAAAGTAATTGGTAGAAGGATTAGAGGGGAGTTGAGGAGAACTTTTTTCACCCAGAGGGTGGTGGGGGTCTGGAACTCACTGCCTGAAAGGGTGGTAGAGGCAGAAACCCTCATCACATTTAAAAAGTACTTGGATGTGCACTTGAAGTGCCGTAACCGACAGGGCTACGGAGCCAAGAGCTGGAAAGTGGGATTAGGGTGGATAGCTCTTTGTCGGCCGGCGCGGACACAATGGGCCGAATGGCCTCCTTCCGTGCTGTAAATTTCTGTGATTCTGTGGCTCTAACAAAGCTCGTGCAATAGAAGCAGAAAGCCTGGTTGGAATAAATAGTGAAAAAATCCTATCAGAGCAGAAAGGGAAAGAAGCAGGCCGTGAGGTCGTGAGAAATAAAACACTTCCTGCTGTAGAAGAGGCAAAAGGACGTTAAAAAATTAAATGAGAAAAGCATGAAAAATATAAGGGGCCACGTTTCAAAAACTAGGAGGCAGGATTGAGCGGTATGTATAGGAATGAAAAGAAAAAGAAAGACTTGCATTTCTATAGCGCCTTTCACGACCACCGGACGCTTTACAGCTTTTCAGGTGGACGTAAAAGATCCCATGGCTCTATTTTGAAGAAGAGCAGGGGAGTTATCCCCAGTGTCCTGGGCCAATATTCACCTGACGAAGGAGCAGCGCTTCGAAAGCTTGTGATTTCAAATAAAGCTGTTGGACTATAACCTGGTGTTGTGCGACTTCTCACTTTTGTCCACCCCAGTCCAACACCGGCATCTCCGCATCATATCCCTCAATCAACATCACTAAAACCAGATGATCAGGTCATTATCGCATTGCGGTTTGTGGGAGCTTGCTGTGCGCAAATTGGCTGCCGCGTTTCCTACATTACAGCAGTGACTACACTTCAAAACAGTACTTCATTGGCTGTAAAGCGCTTTGAGACGTCCGGTGGTCGTGAAAGGCGCTATAGAAATGCCAGTCTTTCTTTCAATGAAGTACTTTTTGAAATAAAAACAGAAAATGCTGGAAACACTCAGCAGGTCAGGCAGCATCTGTGGAGAGAGAAACAGAGTTAACAGTTTCAGGTCGATGACCCTTCGTCAGAACTGGAAAAAGTTAGAGACGTAACAGGTTTTAAGCAAGTGTAGGGGCAGAGAAAGGGGGGAGGGGAGGAAAGAACGAAAGGGAAGGTCATAGAGTCATAGGGGGAGAAATTCAGTATCGCCCCGTTTCGGGCGCAATTATCGGCCGGGCGCAAAGATTAGCGCCTGGCGCTAATTATCGCCTCCGACTGCAAACTTGGCTTTTATTGCCCCTGGAGGTGATTGGAGCGCTAAATCAGGCGCTACACACCTGTCTTAAGGTGCAAAGGCCGAGGAGCGAGGCGCTAACTCAGAGCGCTGGCGAAGCTCATGTGATGTCAGTCAGCAATGGAACACAGACACAATGGCACGGGCCAGTTCTTAAAGGGAAGGGTTGATCTTGCTCTCCATCCACATCCTGCTCATTGCAGCCTTGAATCTCGGCCTGGAGAGACCTGTACATCAAATCTGCTGGATAGAACAATGGAGAGGCCCAGGGAAAGAACTCAGAGTGCAGCCCCCACAGTCTCTTCTAAATCGATACCATGAAGAGCAAATCAAAATGAACCTGCAAATTGCTGCTCAGTACCCAAAATTCCTCAACACAGCTTTGAATATCTCCAGAAGTTTCTCTCTCTCTCAGAATGCGTGGTGAAAAAATTTCGCAGACAAAAAAAGGCAGGAAGCGGTCACCTTTAAATAGCGCTCCCCGTCCCTTCCCAACTGCAAAACGCTCCCCTCAACCTGTCGTTGCTAGCGGCAGGCGGTAAGACAGGGGGCGCCACTCAATATCCGGTCTGGGACGCTACCGGGGCGTTGCACGTTCGGCTGACGTCACGATCTGCGGGCGCAGGAGATCATGGCGGTAGTGTTTAGCTCTGACGCAAAATGTCTAGTCAATTTCGTGAGCGGCGCAAACATGGCCGCGCACGGGCGCTAGTTGCTTTGTGCCACATTAGCGCCCTCTTAAGGCACTAACGGGAGGCGCAAACCAACCGAATTTTTCCCCCATAGAGTCTTTGGGCTGGATTTTCAATGACCCGTGGAGTCGGGTTTGGAGGCGGGGGGGGGGGGTGGTGGGTGGGGGTTAAAGTTGCAGATTCGGGGGTCCCGACCCCATCCCAACTCCAACCCGCCTCCATGCCAGTTTCTCTGGTGGCGGGTACCCGACCTGGTCTGAGACCCGACTCCCCGAGGCGGGAAGGGATTACTGACAATTAACTGCCTGTTAACAGGTTGTTAACAGGCAGTTTTTGGCATAATCCCTATTTTTTTTTTTAAAGTGTGGGCTTCCCGACAGGTGGCAACCACTCCAAGTTATCGGGTCGGGCCGTGGGTCTGCAGGGGTTGGAGGGGTCGATATGTCCGGTGGGCAGGTGAGTGATGGGTGCATGTGTGCAGAGGTAAGTGTGTAAGGTAAGTGCTAAGTGTTGAAAAAAGTTTTACTTACCTTAACTTCCTCCTGCAGGTGTCAGCCCTTCAGTTCTCGGGAGTCAGAAATCTCATCGGCACAGAAAGCAGGAAAGCCGTGGACCTGTCAGAAACGGCAGCCTTCTGTTTTCTGTGCTGGAATGATTTCTAACTCAGCCTGAAAGGAAGGACTGAAGTTAGAAATCATATTGTGAGTGTTTGACAGCTTCACAGAGCTGTCAAATGCTGATATTTCATCTGTCAAAAGCTCTTGACAGATGAAATGTCAGTCTGTGACGTCACCTGTTGCCGGGTGGCCCTTAATTGGCCTGCTGAGCCCACTGGGCGGGCTCAACAAGGTCAATCAAGTGAAAATACAGTGGGTTGGCCACATCTCGATGGAGGCGGGTTCACAAGCCAGAATGTGTGATTCCCGACCCCAACCCGACTCCAACTTCAAAATCCAGCCCATAGAGTCATAACGGCACAGAAGGAGGCCATTTGGCCCATCGAGTCCGTGCCGGCTCTCTGCAGAGCAATCCAGTCAGTCCCTTTCCCTGCTCTATCCCCGTCTCCGCTTCCACCACCTCCATCAGCAGCGAATTCCAGGTCCTCACCACTCACAGTGTAAAAAAGTTTTTCCTCACATCCCCCCTGTATCTCTTGCTCAAAACCTTAAATCTGTGTCCCCTAGTCCTTGTACCATCAACTAGTGGGAACAGCCTTTCCTCGTCTAGCCTATCCAAATAATCTTGTACACCTCTATCAAATCACCCCTCAACCTCCTTTGCTCTAATGAAAACAAATCCAGCTGCTCCAACCTTTTAGCTGAGATCCCCCATCCCCAGAACCATTCTGGTAAATCTCCTCTGCACCCTCTCAAGAGCCTTCACATCCTTCCTAAAGTGTGGTGACCAGAACTGGACGCAATACTCCAGTTGTGGCCTAACCAGCGCTTTATAAAGGTTCAGCATAACTTCTCTACTTTTGTACTCAATGCCTCTATTTATGAAGCCCAAGATCCCATATGCTTTGTTAACCACTCTCTCAATATGTCCCGCCACCTTCAGGGACCTATGCACATTAACTCCCAGGTCCCTCTGTCCCTGCACACTCTTTAAAACTGTGCCATTAAGTGTATATTGCCTCTCCCTGTTCCTTCTGCTAAAATGCATCACCTCACACTTTTCTGTATTAAATTCCATCTGCCACTTGTCTGCCCATTCTGCTAGCCTTTCTATGTCCTGTTGCAGTCGATTGGTATCATCATCACTGTTTGATACCCGCCCCAAGTTTGGTGTCATCGGCAAATTTAGAAATTCTACCCTGTATTCCAATATCCAGGTCATTTATATATATATCAAAAAAAGCAGTGACCCCAGCACTGACCCTTGGGGAACACCACTATCTATCATCCTCCAGTCTGAAAAACAGCCATTTACCACAACTCGCTGTTTTCTGTCCTTAAGCCAATTCCTTATCCAAGCTGCCACTGACCCACCTATTCCATGAACCTCAATTTTGTTAACCAGTTTTCTATTTGGTACTTTGTCAAACGCCTTCCTAAAATCCATGTAGACAACATCCATTGCATTCCCTTCATTAATCCTCCCTGTTACTTCATCAAAAAATTCAATTAGATTAGTCAAACACGATCTGCTTTTTACAAATCCGTGTTGGCTCTCCTTAATCAGCTTAAACCTCTCCAAGTGCCTGTTAATTCTTTCCTTGATTATTGTTTCTAAAACTTTACCCACCACTGATGTTAAACTGACCGGCCTGTAGTTACTAAGATTGTCCTTACACCCTTTCTTGAACAATGGTGTCACATTTGCCACTTTCCAATCCTCAGGCACCTCCCCCACATCTAGGGTTGATTGGAAAATTATGGCAAGCCCTTCCACTATCTCCTGCCCCAATTCCCTTCACAACCTGGGATGCAAGCCAACTGGACCAGGTGACTTGTCCACTCTAAGCATACCCAGCCTTTCTAGTACATCCTGTCTATCAATTTTCACCCCTTCCATTGCTTCTACCTTTTCCACTTCTACCAATATTTTGTCAGCATCCACCTCCTGAGTAATCACCGATACAAAGTACTCATTGAGTATTCTAGCCTTGCCCTGTGCCTCTAAGCATATATCACCTTCTTTGTCTCTAATAGGCCCCACCCCGCCTCTTACTACCCGCTTACTGTTTACATGCCGGTAAAACATTTTTGGGTTCCTTTTTATGTTAACCGCCATTCTACTCTCATATTCTCTCTTTGCCAATCTTATTTTCATCTTCACTTCCCCTCTCAACTTATTGTATCTGTTCTGGTTCTCCCTTGAAGAATTCACCTGACATGCATCATACACCCTCTTTTTTTGTTGCATCATCTTCTCTATCTCCCGCGTCATCCAAGGAGCCCTTGCTTTGGTTCCTTTACCCTTCCCTCTTGTTGGAATGCACCTAGCCTGTACTTGGAACATCTCCTCCTTAAAGATCACCCATTGTTCCGTTACAGTTTTTCCTGTCAGTCTTTGGTTCCATTTTACCCTGGCTAAATCCTTTCGCATCCCATTGAAGTTAGCCCTATTCCAGTTTAGAAGTTCCACTCTAGATTGTTCCTTGCTCCTCTCCATTGCTAATCTAAATCTTATGATACGATGATCACTCATACCCAAGTGTTCTCCCACAGACACTTGGTCGACCTGGTGCACCTCATTCCCCAGCACCAGATCCAGCAATGCCTCCTTCCTAGCTGGGTTGTGATAGGGTGGAAGGCAGGAGTGATTAAATGACAAAAGGGATGATGATGCAAGGCCAAAGGAGATGGTAATGGGACAAGTAAAGAAACAAAAGATAAGTCTAGAAGAGGTGTAAATGGCAATGGCAGAATCATCAACAGCTGCCATCTGAAAAAATAGAGGCAGAGGTTATGGTCTGAAATTGTTGAACTCGATGTTGAGTCCAGAAGGCCGTAAAGTGCCTAAGAGCTTATGTTGAGCTTCATTGGAACAGTGTAAGAGGCCGAGGACCGAGAGATCAGAGTGGGAGTGGAGCGGAGAATTAAAGTGACAGTCGACCAGAAGCTTGGGGTCACCCTTACAGACTGAACGGAGGTGTTCCGCAAAGCTTTTTGAAGTGTAGTCACTGTTGTAATGCAGGAAACGCGGCAGCCAATTTGCGCACAGCAAGCTCCCACAAACAGCTATGTGCTAATGACCAGATAATCTGTTTTTAGTGATGTTGGTTGGAGGATAAATATTGGCCAGGACACTGGGGAGAGCTCCCCTGCTCTTCTTCGAAATAGTGCCATGGGCTCTTTTACGTCCACCCGAGAGAGCAGACGAAGCCTTGGTTTAACGTCTCATCTGAAAGACGGCACCCATGACAGTGCAGCACTCCCTCAGTACTGCACCTCCGACAGTGCAGCACTCCCTCAGTACTGCCCCTCCGACAGCACAACACTCCCTCAGCACTGGCACTGGGAGTGTCAGCCTGGATTTTTGTGCTCAAGTTGTGCAGAACATACTCAAAACAGAATTGGAGCATTAATAACTATGAAGGGATAGGATACAACAGCAAAATACTGCGGATGCTGGAAATCAGAAATAAAAACAGAAAATGCTGGAAACACTCAGCAGGTCAGGCAGCATCTGTGGAGAGAGAAACAGAGTTAACGTTTCAGGTCAATGACCCTTCATCAGAACTGGAAAAAGTTAGAGATGGAACTGATTTTAAACAAGTGTAGGGGCAGGGAAAGGGGGGAGGGGAGGAAAGAACAAAAAGGAAGGTCTGTGATAGAGTGGAAGGCCGGAGAGATTAAATGACAAAAGGAATGATGGTGCGAGGCAAAAGGAGATGGTAATGGGACAAGTAAAGAAACAAAAGATGGGTCTAGAAGAGATGTAAATGGGAATGACAGAATCATTACCAAGAGCAGCTGTCTGAACAAATGGGAGCGGTGGTTGTGAGCTGCAATTGTTGAACTCGATGTTGAGTCCGGAAGGCTGTAAAGTGCCTGTCATTTTAATTCTCCGCTCCACTCACGCTCTGACCTCTCTGTCCTTGGCCTCCTACACTGTTCCACTGAAACTCAACGGAAGTTCGAGGAACTGGACTCGAAATCGAGTTCAACAATTTCAGATCATAACCACTGCTGTCGTTTCTTTGGACAGCAGTGACAGCTGGTAATGGTTGTGCTGTTCCCAGTTACACCTCCCCCACGGTACTGGCTGAGGAAAAGCAGCAAGTTTCTTACATAAAGAACATAAGAACATAAGAAATAGGAGCAGGAGTAGGCCATTTGGCCCCTCGAGCCTGCTCCGCCATTTAATGAGATCATGACTGATCTGATCTTGGGCTCAGCTCCATTTCCCTGCCCGCTCCCCATAACCCTTCATTCCCTTATTGTTCAAAAATCTGTCTATCTCCACCTTAAATGTATTTAATGACCCAGCCTCCACAGCTCTCTGGGGCAGAGAATTCCACAGATTTACGACCCTCTGAGAGAAGAAATTCCTCCTCATCTCAGTTTTAAAAGGGCGACCCTTTATTCTAAAACTGTGCCCCCATGTTCTAGATTTCCCCATGAGGGGAAACATCTTCTCTGCATCTACCTTGTCGAGCCCCCTCAGTATCTTATATGTTTCGATAAGATCACCTCTCATTCTTCTAAACTCCAATGAGTATAGGCCCAGCCTGCTCAACCTTTCTTCATAAGTCAACCCCCTCATCTCAAGAATCAACCGTGTGAACCTTCTCTGAACTGCCTCCAATGTAAGTATATCCCTCCTTAAATAAGGAGATCAAAACTGTACGCAGTACTCAAGGTGTGGTCTCACCAATACCCTGTACAGTTGTAGCAGGACTTCCCTGCTTTTATACTCCAACCCCCTTGAAATAAAGGCCAACATTCCATTTGCCTTTTTGATTACTTGCTGTACCTGCATGCTAACTTTTTGTGTTTCATGCACAAGGACCCCCGGATCCCTCTGTACTGCAGCATTTTGTAATCTCTCTCCATTTAAATAATAATTTGCGTTTTTATTTTTCTTACCAAAGTGGATAACCTCACACTTTCCCACATTATACTCCATCTGCCAAATGTTTGCCCACTCACTTAGCCTGTCTATATCCCTTTGCAGATTCTTTGTGTCCTCTTCGCAACTTGCTTTCCCACCTATCTTTGTATCATCAGCAAATTTGGCTACCTTGGTCCCTTCATCCAAGTCATTAATATAGATTGTAAATAGTTGAGGCTCCAGCACTGATCCCTGTGGCACCCCACTAGTTACCGTTTGCCAACCGGAAAATGACCCATTTATCTCTGTTTTCTGTTAGTTAGCCAATCCTCTATCCATGCTAATATATTACCCCCAACCCCGTGAGCTCTTATCTTGTGTAGTAACCTTTTATGTGGCACCTTATCGAATGCCTTCTGGTAATCTAAATACACCACATCCACTGGTTCCCCTTTATCCACCCTACTCGTTACATCCTCAAAGAACTCCAGCAAATTTGTCAAACATAATTTCCCTTTCCTAAAACCATGCTGACTCTGCTTGACTGTATTATGATTTTCTAAATGTCCTGCTATTGCTTCCTTAATAATGGACTCCAGCAATTTCCTAACGACAGATGTTAGGCTAACTGGTTTATAGTTTCCTGCTTTCCGTCTCCCTCCCTTCTTAAATGGGGTGTTACATTAACGGTTTTCCAATCCGCTGGGACCTCTCCAGAGTCCAGGGAATTTTGGTATATTGCCACCAATGTATCCACTATCTCTGCAGCTACTTCTTTTAAGATCCTAGTATGCAGGCCATTGGGTCCAGGGGACTTGTCCACCTTTAGACCCATTATTTTACCGAGTACATTTTCTTTAGTGACAGTGATTGTTTTAAATTTCCCCTCCCTATAGCCCCTTGATTATGTATTATTGGGATGTTGTTAGTATCTTCTACTGTGAAGACTGATACAAAATATTTGTTCAAAGTCTCTGCCATTTCCCTGTTCCCCATTATTAATTCCCCAGTCTCATCCTCTAAGGGACCAACGTTTACTTTAGCTACTCTCTTCCTTTTTATATACCTGTAGAAGGTCTTACTATCTGTTTTAATGTTTCTTGCCAGTTTACTCTCATAATTCATCTTCTCTCTCTTTATTTTTTTTTAGTCATCCTTTGCTGGTTTTTAAAAATTTCCCAATCCTCTGGTCTCCCACCAATCTTGGCAACATTGTATGCCTTCGTTTTCAATTTGATACCATCCTTTACTTCCTTAGTTAGCCACGGATGGTGCTCCCTTCTCTTAAAATCTTTCTTTCTCACTGGAATATATTTTTGTTGAGAGTTATGAAATATCTCCTTAAACGTCCGCCACTGCTTATCAACTGTCTTACCCTTTAATCTATTTTCCCAGTCCACTTTAGCCAACTCTGCCTTCATGCCTTTGTAATTGCCTTTATTTAAGATCAGGACACTGGTTTGAGACCCAACTTTCTCACCCTCCAATTGAATTTGAATTTCAACCATGCAATGATCACCCTTTCCTAGAGGATCCTTTACTATAAGATCATTTATTAATCCTGTCTCATTACACAGTAGCAGATCTAAGATAGCCTGCTCCCTGGTTGGTTCCACAACGTATTGTTCTAGGAAACCATCCCAGATACACTCTATGAACTCTCCCTCAAGTCTACCTTGGCCAATTTGATTTGTCCAATCAATATGAAGATTAAAATCGCCCATGATTATTGCTGTACCTTTCTTACAAGCCTCCATTATTTCTTGATTTATACTCTGTCCAACAGTATAGCTACTGTTAGGGGGCCTAACTGTAGGGGAAACTGTTCAACCTCCATTGCCTCCAGTCCAGATCCAAGGTCGTCCCATCCTCTGTCATCGAATTACAGTATGCAGATGACACTTGCGTCTGCGCACACTCAGAGGTCGAACTCCAAACCATCGTCAACACCTTCACCGAAGCGTACGGGAGCATGGGCCTTACACTAAACATCCGTAAGACAAACGTCCTCTACCAACCTGCCCCGCCACACAGTACTGCTCCCCGATTATCAAAATCCACAACGAGGCCTTGGACAACGTGGATCACTTTCCATACCTCGGGAGCCTACTGTCAACAAGGGCAGACGTCGATGATGAAGTCCAACACCACCTTCAGTGTACCAGTGCAGCCTTCGGTTGCCTGAGGAAGAGAGTGTTTGAAGACCAGGACCTCAAACCCAGCACCAAGCTCATGGTCTACAGAGCAGTAGTGATACCCACCCTGCTGTATGCTTCAGAGACATGGACCATGTACAGCAGGCACCTCAAAGCACTGGAGAGGGACCACCAACGCTGCCTGCGCAAGATTCTGAAAATCCATTGACAGGATAGGCGCACCAACGTCAGTGTTCTCGCTCAGGCCAACATCCCCAACATCGAAGCTTTGACCACGCTCGATCAGCTCCGATGGACGGGCCACATCGTCCGCATGCCCGATGCGAGACTCCCAAAACAAGCGCTTTACTCGGAGCTCCGACATGGCAGGAGAGCCCTAGGTGGGCAGAGGAAATGCTTCAATGACACCCTCAAAGCCTCCTTGAAAAAGTGCAACATCCCCACCGACACCTGGGAATCCCTGGCCCAAGACCGCACAAAGTGGAGGAGAAGCATCCGGGAAGGCACCGAATAACCTCGAGTCTCTTCGCCGGGAGCAAGTGAAAGCCAAGCGCAGGCAGCGCAAGGAGCGCACGTCAACCCAAGCACCCCACCCACCCGCCCCTTCAACCACCGTCTGCCCCACCTGTGACAGAGACTGTAGGTCCCGAATTGGACTCATCAGTCACCTGAGAACTCATTTTTAGTGTGAAAGCAAGTCATCCTCAGTTCCGAGGGACTGCCTAAGAAGAAGATAGACTACGCCCACCAGTGACTTCTTTCCCTTATTATTTCTTATCTCCACCTCAACTGATTCTACATCTTGATCTTCTGAGCCAATATCATTTCTCACTACTGCACTGATCTCATCCTTTATTAATAGAGCTACCCCACCTCCTTTTCCTTTCTGTCTATCCTTCCGAAATGTCAAATACCCCTGAATATTCAGTTCCCACCCTTGGTCACCTTGCAACCACGTCTCTGGAATGGCTATCAGATCATACCCATTTGTATCTATTTGTGCCGTCAACTCATCTATCTTGTTACGAATGCTGCGTGCATTCAGATAAAGAGCTTCCTTCTAGTATTCCGGCCAAAAATCCCTCTCTCCACCAAAGTCCATAACTAACTGCTGTCTCAGGATGAGTGGCACGGTGCGATAACACAAGTCTTTTGAGGAAGATTGAAGAAAACCATCAAGAGGCACCTGACATTTCTCTTCACATAAAAGGCTTGATTATCTTTGGGTTATTTAAGTGTTGTCCAGAAATAAGTTCACCTTCTGGTAAAAGCTCTGACGACTTTTCAACTGGATTGAAGCCCTTTTTCTACTGACTGGAATGAAGGTTCCTCGAGTAAGGAGTTGCCTTACATGGGCTGAAAACTGCGAGAAAACCGTCGAGAAAATACAAAGGGAAAAACACTGTGTTGTCACGGGCAATCTGCTGATGATCTCCAGGTGCTGCGGATTTATTTCAGGCTGGGCTATTAAGCTGACAGACGCGACACACTTTCCACCTCCGAATGCGAATCTGGCAAGCGTCTCATGACTTCTTTATCTGGAGATAATGCAGCTGGATCGAAAAAGAGCCTAACCCCCATCTACAACTAACCATCAAAGACTGACTCTGATGTTTAAACTGAGTTCCGGACTCGTTTGGTTCAAACTAATAAAGGATGACAGGCCCCAACAGTTGGCTCGGATGAGTGTTACAAGGAGTTACCAGGCAGAACTTGCCTGTGGTAATGGCCAAGATAATGAAGCCGTCATTAGATTTGAGAAATTCGATATCTAGAAAGGTAGGATGCGCGCTTTGTTGTGTTTGACTTGGGGGCTGAGAGTAGGAACGAGGAGTTAGGCACAGGCCTTTCAACACAGGAACCTGGCTTCACATTCATTCTAGGTTAAGAATATAAGAATTAGGAGCAGGAGTCGGCCATTCGGCCCCGCGAGCCTGCTCCGCCATTCAATAAGATCATGGCTGATCTTCGACCTCAACTCCACTTTCCCACCCGATCTCCATATCCCTTGATTCCCCTAGAGTCCAAAAATCTATCTATCTCAGTCCTGAATATATTCAACGGTCCAGCATTCACAGCCCTCTGGGGCAGAGAATTCCAAAGATTCACAACCCTCTGAGTGAAGAAATTCCTCCTCATCTCAGTCTTAAATGGCCGACCCCTTATCCTGAGACTATGCCCCTAGTTCTAGGCTCTCTACCCAGGGGAAACAACCTCTCAGCATCTACTCTGTCAATCCCCCCTCAGAATCTTGTATGTTTCAATGAGATCACCTCTCATTCTTCTAAACTCCAGAGAGTGTCGGCCCATTCTACACAAAAATGGAGTATCCACCAAACGATCAACAGCGGAAGTGATGAAGTCCCGAGTGGAATACAGGTCATACCGGGCGCTGGTGAGACCACACCTGGAGTACCGCGGACAGTTTTGGTCTCCTTATTTAAATGGGATATACTTGCACTGGAGGCAGTTCAGAGAAGGTTCACGAGGTTGATTCCGGAGTTGAAGGGGTTGTCTTATGAAGAAAGGTTGAGCAGGTTGGGCCTATACTCATTGGAGTTTAGAAGAATGAGAGGGGATTTTATTGAAACATAAGATTCTGAAGGGGCTTGACAGGGTAGATGGAGAGAGGATGTTTCCCCTCGTGGGGAATCTAGAACTAGGGGTTATAGTTTCAGAATAAGGGGGCACCCATTTAAAACGGAAATGAGGAGGAATTTCTTCTCTCAGAGGGGGGTGAATCTTTGGAATTCTCTTCCCCAGAGAGCTGTGGAGGCGGAGTCATTGAATATATTTAAGGTGGAGATAGACAGATTTTTGAACGATAAGGGAGTCAAGGGTTAAGGGGAGCGGGCGGGAAAGTGGAGTTGAGGCGAAAATCGGATCAGCCATGATCTTATTGAATGGCGGAGCAGGCTCGAGGGGCCGAATGGCCGACTCCTGCTCCTATTTCTTATGTTCTTCTGTCATCATTAGCGCAAGGTTCACAGGTGTTGCTTTAGCCACGCCCAACGGAGAGCGTGTTCAAAGTCAGCAACAGTCAGAGAAGTGTTTTAACTAAAATTCGAGCTGTGCTTCCTTTGAGTGAGGCTCCCTACCGAGAGCATAAAATTGGAGGATTTTACTCTGTATCTAACCCGTGCTGTACCTGCCCTGGGAGTGTTTGATGGGACAGTGTAGAGGGTGCTTTACTCTGTATCTAACCCGTGCTGCACCTGCCCTGGGAGTGTTTGATGGGACAGTGTAGAGGGAGCTTTACTCTGTATCTAACCCGTGCTATACCTGCCCTGGGAGTGTTTGATGGGACAATGTAGAGGGAGCTTTACTCTGTATCTAACCTGTGCTGTACCTGCCCTGGGAGTGTTTGATGGGACAGCGTAGAGGGAGCTTTACTCTGTATCTAACCCGTGCTATACCTGCTCTGGGAGTGTTTGATGGGGACAGTGTAGAGGGAGCTTTACTCTGTATCTAACCACGTGCTGTCCCTGCCCTGGGAGTGTTTGATGGGGACAGTGCAGAGGGAGCTTTACTCTGTATCTAACCCGTGCTATACCTGCCCAGGGAGTGTTTGATGGGACAGTGTAGAGGGAGCTTTACTCTGTATCTAACCCGTGCTGTACCTGCCCTGGGAGTGTTTGATGGGACAGTGTAGAGGGAGCTTTACTCTGTATCTAACCCGTGCTGTACCTGCCCTGGAGTGTTTGATGGGACAGTGTAGAGGGAGCTTTACTCTGTATCTAATCCCGTGCTGTACCTGCCCTGGGAGTGTTTGATGGGACAGTGTAGAGGGTGCTGTACTCTGTATCTAACCCGTGCTGTACCTGCCCTGGGAGTGTTTGATGGGACAGTGTAGAGGGAGCTTTACTCTGTATCTAACCCTTGCTGTACCTGCCCTGGGAGTGTTTGATGGGACAGTGTAGAGGGAGCTTTACTCTGTATCTAACCCATGCTGTACCTGCCCTGGGAGTGTTTGATGGGACAGTGTAGAGGGAGCTTTACTCTGTATCTAACCCGTGCTGTACCTGCCCTGGGAGTGTTTGATGGGACAGTGTAGAGGGAGCTTTACTCTGTATCGTATCCCGCGCTGTACATAGCCTGGGAGTATTTGATGGGACAGTGTAGAGGGAGCTTTACTCTGTATCTAACCCGTGCTGTACCTGCCCTGGGAGTGTTTGAAGGGACAGTGTAAAGGGAGCTTTACTCTGTATCTAACCCGTGCTGTACCTGCCCTGGGAGTGTTTGATGGGACAGTGTAGAGGGAGCTTTACTCTGTATCTAACCCGTGCTGTACCTGCCCTGCGAGTGTTTGAAGGGACAGTGTACAGGGAGCATTACTCTGTATCTAACCCGTGCTGTACCTGCCCTGGGAGTGTTTGATGGGACAGTGTAGAGGGAGCTTTACTCTGTATCTAATCCGTGCTGTACCTGCCCTGGGAGTGTTTGATGGGGCAGTGTAGAGGGAGCTTTACTCTGTATCTAACCCATGCCGTACCGGCTTTGGGAGTGTTTGATGGGACAATGTAGAGGGAGCTTTACTCGGTATCTAACCCGTGCTGTACCTGCCCTTGGATTGTTTGATGGGACAGCGTAGAGGGAGCTTTACTCTGTAGCTAACCCGTGCTGTACCTTCCCTGGGAGTGTTTGATGGGACAGTGTAGAGGGAGCTTTACTCTGTATCTAACCCATGCAGTACCTGCCCTGGGAGTGTTTGATGGACAGTGTAGAGGGTGCTTTACTCTGTATCTAACCCGTGCTGTACCTGCCCTGGGAGTGTTTGATGGGACAGTGTAGAGGGAGCTTTACTCTGTATCTAACCCGTGCCGTACCTGCCCTGGGAGTTTTTGATGGGACAGTGTAGAGGGAGCTTTACTTTCATCTAACCCGTGCTGTCCCTGCCCTGGGAGTGTTTCCATGGGACAGTGTAGAGGGAGCTTTACTCTGTATCTAACCCGTGCTGTACCTGCCCTGAGAGTGTTTCATGGGACAATGTAGAGGGAGCTTTACTCTGTATCTAACCCGTGCTGTACCTGCCCTGGGAGTGTTTGATGGGACAGTGTAGAGGGAGCTTTACTCTGTGTCTAACCCGTGCAGTGCCTGCCCTGGGAGTGTTTGATGGGACAGTGTAGAGGGATCTTTACTCTGTATCTAACCCGTGCAGTACCTACCCTGGGAGTGTTTGATGGGACAGTGCAGAGGGAGCTTTACTCTGTATCTAACCCCTGCTGTACCTGCCCTGGGAGTGTTTGATGGGACAGTTTAGAGGGAGCTTTACTCCGTATCTAACCTGTGCTGTACCTGCCCTGGGAGTGTTTGATGGGACAGTGTAGAGGGAGCTTTACTCTGTATCTAACCCGTGCTATACCTGCCCTGGGAGTGTTTGATGGGACAATGTAGAGGGAGCTTTACTCTGTATCTAACCTGTGCTGTACCTGCCCTGGGAGTGTTTGATGGGACAGCGTAGAGGGAGCTTTACTCTGTATCTAACCCGTGCTATACCTGCCCTGGGAGTGTTTGATGGGGACAGTGTAGAGGGAGCTTTACTCTGTATCTAACCCCGTGCTGTCCCTGCCCTGGGAGTGTTTGATGGGGACAGTGCAGAGGGAGCTTTACTCTGTATCTAACCCGTGCTATACCTGCCCAGGGAGTGTTTGATGGGACAGTGTAGAGGGAGCTTTACTCTGTATCTAACCCGCGCTGTACCTGCCCTGGGAGTGTTTGATGGGACAGTGTAGAGGGAGCTTTAGTGTGTATCTAACCCGTGCTATACCTGCCCTGGGAGTGTTTGATGGGACAGTGTAGAGGGAGCTTTACTCTGTATCTAACCCGTGCTGTTCCTGCCCTGGGAGTGTTTGATGGGACAGTGTAGAGGGAGCTTTACTCTGCATCTAATCCTTGCTGTACCTGCCCTGGGAGTGTTTGATGGGACAGTGTAGAGGGAGCTTTACTCTGTATCTAACCCGTGCTGTACCTGCCCTGGGAGTGTTTGATGGGACAGTGTAGAGGAAGCTTTACTCTGTATCTAATCCATGCTGTACCTGTCCTGAGAGTGTTTAATGGGACAGTGCAGTGTGAGCTTTACTCTGTATCTAACCCGTGCTGTACCTGCCCTGAGAGTGTTTGATGGGACAGTGTCGAGGGAGCTTTACTCTGTATCTAACCCGTGCTATACCTGCCCTGGGAGTGTTTGATGGGACAGTGTAGAGGGAGCTTTACTTTGTATCTAACCCGTGCTGTACCTGACCTGGGAGTGTTTGGTGGGACAGTGTCGAGGGAGCAATACTCTGTATCTAACCCTTGCTGTACCTGCCCTGCGAGTGTTTGATGGGACAGTGTAGAGGGAGCTTTACTCTGTATCTAATCCGTGCTGTACCTGCCCTGGGAGTGTTTGATGGGACAGTGTAGAGGGAGCTTTACTCTGTATCTAACCCATGCTGTACCTGCCCTGGGAGTGTTTGATGGGACAGTGTAGAGGGAGCTTTACTCTGTATCTAACCCGTGCTGTTCCTGCCCTGGGAGTGTTTGATGGGACAGCGTAGAGGGAGCTTTACTTTGTATGTATCCCGCGCTGTACATAAGCTGGGAGTATTTGATGGGGCAGTGTAGAGGGAGATTTACTCTGTATCTAACCCGTGCTGTACCTGCCCTGGGAGTGTTTGAAGGGACAGTGTAAAGGGAGCTTTACTCTGTATCTAACCCGTGCTGTACCTGCCCTGGGAGCGTTTGATGGGACAGTGTAGAGGGAGCTTTACTCTGTATCTAACCCGTGCTGTACCTGCCCTGCGAGTGTTTGAAGGGACAGTGTACAGGGAGCATTACTCTGTATCTAACCCGTGCTGTACCTGCCCTGGGAGCGTTTGATGGGACAGTGTAGAGGGAGCTTTACCCTGTATCTAATCCGTGCTGTACCTGCCCTGGGAGTGTTTGATGGGACAGTGTAGAGGGAGCTTTACTCTGTATCTAACACATGCCGTACCTGCCCTGGGAGTGTTTGATGGGAAAGTGCAGAGGGAGATTTACTCTGTATCTAACCCGTGCTGTACCTGCCCTGGGAGCGTTTGATGGGACAGTGTAGAGGGAGCTTTACCCTGTATCTAATCCGTGCTGTACCTGCCCTGGGAGTGTTTGATGGGACAGTGTAGAGGGAGCTTTACTCTGTATCTAACACATGCCGTACCTGCCCTGGGAGTGTTTGATGGGAAAGTGCAGAGGGAGATTTACTCTGTATCTAAACCTTGCTGTACCTGCCCTGGGAGTTTTTGATGGGACAGTGTAGAGGGAGCTTTACTCTGTATCTAACCAGTGCTGTACCTGCCCTGGGTGTGTTTGATGGGACAGGTTTGAGGGAGCTTTACTCTGTATCTAAAACATGCTGTAGCTGCCCTGGGAGTGTTTGATGGGGCAGTGTAGAGGGAGCTTTACTCTGTATCTAACCCATGCCGTACCGGCTTTGGGAGTGTTTGATGGGACAATGTAGAGGGAGCTTTACTCGGTATCTAACCCGTGCTGTACCTGCCCTTGGATTGTTTGATGGGACAGCGTAGAGGGAGCTTTACTCTGTAGCTAACCCGTGCTGTACCTTCCCTGGGAGTGTTTGATGGGACAGTGTAGAGGGTGCTTTACTCTGTATCTAACCCATGCAGTACCTGCCCTGGGAGTGTTTGATGGAACAGTGTAGAGGGTGCTTTATTCTGTATCTAACCCGTGCTGTACCTGCCCTGGGAGTGTTTGATGGGACAGTGTAGAGGGAGCTTTACTCTGTATCTAACCCATGCCGTGCCTGCCCTGGGAGTTTTTGATGGGACAGTGTAGAGGGAGCTTTACTTTCATCTAACCCGTGCTGTCCCTGCCCTGGGAGTGTTCCATGGGACAATGTAGAGGGAGCTTTACTCTGTATCTAACCCGTGCTGTACCTGCCCTGAGAGTGTTTCATGGGACAATGTAGAGGGAGCTTTACTCTGTATCTAACCCGTGCTGTACCTGCCCAGGGAGTGTTTGATGGGACAGTGTAGAGGGAGCTTTACTCTGTGTCTAACCCCGTGCAGTGCCTGCCCTGGGAGTGTTTGATGGGACAGTGTAGAGGGATCTTTACTCTGTATCTAACCCGTGCAGTACCTACCCTGGGAGTGTTTGATGGGACAGTGCAGAGGGAGCTTTACTCTGTATCTAACCCCTGCTGTACCTGCCCTGGGAGTGTTTGATGGGACAGTTTAGAGGGAGCTTTACTCCGTATCTAACCTGTGCTGTACCTGCCCTGGGAGTGTTTGATGGGACAGTGTAGAGGGAGCTTTACTCTGTATCTAACCCGTGCTATACCTGCCCTGGGAGTGTTTGATGGGACAATGTAGAGGGAGCTTTACTCTGTATCTAACCTGTGCTGTACCTGCCCTGGGAGTGTTTGATGGGACAGCGTAGAGGGAGCTTTACTCTGTATCTAACCCGTGCTATACCTGCCCTGGGAGTGTTTGATGGGACAGTGTAGAGGGAGCTTTACTCTGTATCTAACCCCGTGCTGTCCCTGCCCTGGGAGTGTTTGATGGGACAGTGCAGAGGGAGCTTTACTCTGTATCTAACCCGTGCTATACCTGCCCAGGGAGTGTTTGATGGGACAGTGTAGAGGGAGCTTTACTCTGTATCTAACCCGCGCTGTACCTGCCCTGGGAGTGTTTGATGGGACAGTGTAGAGGGAGCTTTAGTGTGTATCTAACCCGTGCTATACCTGCCCTGGGAGTGTTTGATGGGACAGTGTAGAGGGAGCTTTACTCTGTATCTAACCCGTGCTGTTCCTGCCCTGGGAGTGTTTGATGGGACAGTGTAGAGGGAGCTTTACTCTGCATCTAATCCTTGCTGTACCTGCCCTGGGAGTGTTTGATGGGACAGTGTAGAGGGAGCTTTACTCTGTATCTAACCCGTGCTGTACCTGCCCTGGGAGTGTTTGATGGGACAGTGTAGAGGAAGCTTTACTCTGTATCTAATCCATGCTGTACCTGTCCTGAGAGTGTTTAATGGGACAGTGCAGTGTGAGCTTTACTCTGTATCTAACCCGTGCTGTACCTGCCCTGAGAGTGTTTGATGGGACTGTGTCGAGGGAGCTTTACTCTGTATCTAACCCGTGCTATACCTGCCCTGGGAGTGTTTGATGGGACAGTGTAGAGGGAGCTTTACTTTGTATCTAACCCGTGCTGTACCTGACCTGGGAGTGTTTGGTGGGACAGTGTCGAGGGAGCAATACTCTGTATCTAACCCTTGCTGTACCTGCCCTGCGAGTGTTTGATGGGACAGTGTAGAGGGAGCTTTACTCTGTATCTAATCCGTGCTGTACCTGCCCTGGAAGTGTTTGATGGGACAGTGTAGAGGGTGCTGTACTCTGTATCTAACCCGTGCTGTACCTGCCCTGGGAGTGTTTGATGGGACAGTGTAGAGGGAGCTTTACTCTGTATCTAAACCTTGCTGTACCTGCCCTGGGAGTGTTTGATGGGACAGTGTAGAGGGAGCTTTACTCTGTATCTAACCCATGCTGTACCTGCCCTGGGAGTGTTTGATGGGACAGTGTAGAGGGAGCTTTACTCTGTATCTAACCCGTGCTGTTCCTGCCCTGGGAGTGTTTGATGGGACAGCGTAGAGGGAGCTTTACTTTGTATGTATCCCGCGCTGTACATAAGCTGGGAGTATTTGATGGGGCAGTGTAGAGGGAGATTTACTCTGTATCTAACCCGTGCTGTACCTGCCCTGGGAGTGTTTGAAGGGACAGTGTAAAGGGAGCTTTACTCTGTATCTAACCCGTGCTGTACCTGCCCTGGGAGCGTTTGATGGGACAGTGTAGAGGGAGCTTTACTCTGTATCTAACCCGTGCTGCACCTGCCCTGCGAGTGTTTGAAGGGACAGTGTACAGGGAGCATTACTCTGTATCTAACCCGTGCTGTACCTGCCCTGGGAGCGTTTGATGGGACAGTGTTGAGGGAGCTTTACCCTGTATCTAATCCGTGCTGTACCTGCCCTGGGAGTGTTTGATGGGACAGTGAAGAGGGAGCTTTACTCTGTATCTAACACATGCCGTACCTGCCCTGGGAGTGTTTGATGGGAAAGTGCAGAGGGAGATTTACTCTGTATCTAAACCTTGCTGTACCTGCCCTGGGAGTTTTTGATGGGACAGTGTAGAGGGAGCTTTACTCTGTATCTAACCAGTGCTGTACCTGCCCTGGGTGTGTTTGATGGGACAGGTTAGAGGGAGCTTTACTCTGTATCTAAAACATGCTGTAGCTGCCCTGGGAGTGTTTGATGGGGCAGTGTAGAGGGAGCTTTACTCTGTATCTAACCCATGCCGTACCGGCTTTGGGAGTGTTTGATGGGACAATGTAGAGGGAGCTTTACTCGGTATCTAACCCGTGCTGTACCTGCCCTTGGATTGTTTGATGGGACAGCGTAGAGGGAGCTTTACTCTGTAGCTAACCCGTGCTGTACCTTCCCTGGGAGTGTTTGATGGGACAGTGTAGAGGGAGCTTTACTCTGTATCTAACCCATGCAGTACCTGCCCTGGGAGTGTTTGATGGAACAGTGTAGAGGGTGCTTTATTCTGTATCTAACCCGTGCTGTACCTGCCCTGGGAGTGTTTGATGGGACAGTGTAGAGGGAGCTTTACTCTGTATCTAACCCATGCCGTGCCTGCCCTGGGATTTTTTGATGGGACAGTGTAGAGGGAGCTTTACTTTCATCTAACCCGTGCTGTCCCTGCCCTGGGAGTGTTTCATGGGACAATGTAGTGGGAGCTTTACTCTGTATCTAACCCGTGCTGTACCTGCCCTGAGAGTGTTTCATGGGACAATGTAGAGGGAGCTTTACTCTGTATCTAACCCGTGCTGTACCTGCCCTGGGAGTGTTTGATGGGACAGTGTAGAGGAAGCTTTACTCTGTGTCTAACCCCGTGCAGTGCCTGCCCTGGGAGTGTTTGATGGGACAGTGTAGAGGGATCTTTACTCTGTATCTAACCCGTGCAGTACCTACCCTGGGAGTGTTTGATGGGACAGTGCAGAGGGAGCTTTACTCTGTATCTAACCCGTGCTGTACCTGCCCTGGGAGTGTTTGATGGGACAGTTTAGAGGGAGCTTTACTCCGTATCTAACCTGTGCTGTACCTGTCCTGGGAGTGTTTGATGGGACAGTGTAAAGGGAGCTTTACTCTGGATTTAACCCGTGCTGTCCCTGCCCTGGGAGTGTTTGATGGAACAGCGTAGAGGGAGCTTTACTCTGTATCTAACCCGTGCTGCACCTGCCCTGGGAGTGTTTGATGGAACAGCGTAGAGGGAGCTTTACTCTGTATCTATCCCGCGCTGTACATAAGCTGGGAGTATTTGATGGGGCAGTGTAGAGGGAGATTTATTCTGTATCTAACCAATGCTGTACCTGCCCTGGGAGTGTTTGATGGGACAGTGTAGAGGGAGCTTTACTCTGTATCTAACCTGTGTTGCTCCTGCCCTAGGAGTGTTTGATGGGACAGCGTAGAGGGAGCTTTACTTTGTATCTATCCCGCGCTGTACATAAGCTGGGAGTATTTGATGGGGCAGTGTAGAGGGAGATTTATTCTGTATCTAACCAATGCTGTACCTGCCCTGGGAGTGTTTGAAAGGACAGTGTACAGGGAGCTTTACTCTGTATCTAACCCTTGCTGTACCTGCCCTGGGAGCGTTTGATGGGACAGTGTAGAGGGAGCTTTACTCTGTATCTAACCCATGCTGTACCTGCCCTGGGAGTGTTTGATGGGACAGTGTAGAGGGAGCTTTACTCTGATCTAACCCGTGCTGTACCTGCCCTGGGAGTGTTTGATGGGACAGTGTAGAGGGAGCTTTACTCTGTATCTAACCCGTGCTATACCTGCCCTGGGAGTGTTTCATGGGACAATGTCGAGGGAGCTTTACTTTGTATCTAACCCGTGCTGTACCTGCCCTGGGAGCGTTTGATGGGACAGTGTAGAGGGAGCTTTACCCTGTATCTAATCCGTGCTGTACCTGCCCTGGGAGTGTTTGATGGGACAGTGTCGAGGGAGCTTTACTCTGTATCTAACCCGTGCTCTTCCTGCCCTGGGAGTGTTTGATGAGACAGCGTAGAGGGAGCTTTACTCTGTATCTATCCCGTGCTGTACT
>CM059425.1:264158401-264362987 GCA_030390025.1 Squalus acanthias
TTCCCCCCCCCTCCACTCCTCCGACCCCGATCTTCTCTCCCCCCCTCCACTCCTCCGGCCCCGATCTTCTCTCCCTCCCCCCTCCACTCCTCCGACCCCGATCTTCCCCCCCCCTCCACTCCTCCGACCCCGATCTTCCCCCCCCCTCCAATCCTCCGACCCCGATATTCTCTCCCTCCCCCCTCCACTCCTCCGACTCCGCTCTCCCCCCCCCCCCTCCAATCCTCCGGCCCCGATCTTCCCCTGCACCCAATCCTCCGACCCTGATCCTCTGCCCCCTTCCTACCCGATCCTTCTATGGGCCCCGACCACCCCCCGGCCCCCACCCAATCCCTCCCTCCCTCCTCTGTGTGGCCTAGTGCCGCAGGCCTACCCACCCGCAGTCAACCAGCATCTCCATCTGGCTGGCTGCGGGCGGGAAACAGAGGCTTCAGATGCAAATCAGGCCCTGCCGGTAAAGTCCCGTTCTCCCGGGTTTCCCGTCCGCCTCGGAGTTCTCCGGCCCCCAGCCCACCTTCCCCATGAAAATCCAGCCCACTAGGACAGGCGGCCAAAAGCTTGGCCAGAGAGGTAGGTTTCAAGGAGTATCTTCAGGGAGGAGAGGCAGCGAGGTTTAGGGAGTGAATTTTCCTTCTCCCACCTAAGCGGAGCAGGTTCGAGGGGCCGAATGGCCTACTCCTGCTCCTATCTTCTATGTTTCTATGTTTCTAAGCTGTGACTGCGGGAGGGAGCGGGGTAGGTGAAAGGTGAGTGCTGAGCTGGGAGGCTGCTGCAGTATGCCCCGTGTCCCCTGGATTATAATTCTTATTTTAGGAGAGCTGCAATTGCTCCACTCTCACAGAATACTACAGCACAGAAGGAGGCCATTCGGCCCACCGAGTCTGCGCTCACTCTTTCGAAGATCAATCCAGTCAGTCCCACTCTCCCGCTCTTTCCCCAGATCACGGCAATTTTTTCTCCTTCAGGTATTTTTATCCAGTTCCCTTTTGAAGCTGCGATTGACTCGATCCACCGCCCTATCAGGCAGCGCGTTCCAGGTCCTCACCACTCGCTGCGGAAAAAAGATTCTCCTCATCTCGCCTCTGGTTCTTTTGCCAATCACCTTAAATCTGTGTCCTCTGGTTATCGACCCTTCAGCCAATGGGAACAGTTTCTCTTTATTTACTCTGTCTAAATCTTCATGAATTTAAACACCTCTATCAAATCTCCTCTTAACCTTCTCTGCTCCAAGGAGAACAACCCCAGCTTCTCCAGACTATCCACGGAACTGAAGTCCCTCATCCCAGGAACCATTCTAGTAAATCTCTTCTGTACCCGCTCCAAAGCCTTCACATCCTTCCTAAAGTGCGGGGCCCAGAATTGGACACAATGCTCCAGCTGGGGCCGAACTAGTGTTTTATACAGGTTTAGCATAACTTCCTGGCTTTGTACTCTCTACCTCTCTTTATAAAGCCCAGGATGCTTTATTAACTGCCTTGTTAACCTGCCCTGCCACCTTCAATGATTTGTGTGCATACAACCCCAGGTCTCTCTCTGTTCCTGCACCCCCTTTAAAATTGCACCATTTAGTTTATATTGCCTCTCCTCATTCTTCCGACCAAAATGCATCACCTCACACTTCTCTGCGTTGGATTTTATCTGCCACATGTCCGCCCATTCCACCAGCCTGTCTATGTCTTCTTGAAGTCTATTACTATCCTCCTCACTGTTTGTCCCTATCTTCACTCAGTACATAAAATAATATTTCATCCTTAAGGCTTTACTAATTGTGATAGGGGGTGGGTGGGGGGGAAGCGTTTGGATGCTCTCGGATCAGTTATTACCACTGCCGAGGTGTCCTTTCCCTGGCTCCGCTCAGGGCCCCGTGGAATTGCACGGGCTAATGCAGCCCCTGCCTCACACTTCTCCACATTGAACTGCGTCTGCCATAGTTTTGCCCACCCCCTTAGTTGGTCTATGGGCCTTTGTAACTTCCTCCTCCCGTCTACGTAACTTACTGTCCCTCCCAACTCAGTGTCATCGACAAACTTGGATTATACAGCTGTCTGTTCCTTCACCCAATGGTGAAGAGCAGAGGCCCCAGGACAGACCCCTGGGGAACACCACTCATCACATCTCACCACAGAACTTTACAGTCGCAAGTTCTTCCCCATTCGCGGTCTCCTGGCTCCCAACCAATTACCAACCATGGCATCAGCTTGCCTCCAATTCCGTGAGCTTTACACACCGAGAGTTGTGAGGCTGTGAATTCACTTCCAGGGTTAGTGATTGAGGCAGAAACAGTATCAACACTGGGGGTCAGACTGGAGAGGGGGCTGAAGGAAAAGGGGTTGAAGGGAGATGGGGACAGGGTCACTGACCTCCTCACTATTTGTGCGCACAAAATGGCTGCTACATTTACCCACGTTAATTGCACTTCAAAATAAGTCATTGTACATGAGAAATAATGAGGCACTTTATAATCACAAGTTCGTCTTCCTTAGGGAGCAGAATTGCCAGAAGATGATCAGGGAACATGGAGAAGTTTGCACCCCGAGATTACACGGCACAGAAACAGGCCATTCAGCCCAACCAGTCCGTGCCGGCGTTTATGCTCCACTCGAGCCTCCTCCCATCTTTCCTCATCTAACTCTATCAGCATAACCCTCTATTCCCTTCTCCCTCATATGCTTGTCCAGCCTCCCCTTAAATGTATCTATACTATTCGCATCAACCACTCCCTGTGGTAGCGAGTTCCACATTCTCACCACTCTCTGGGTAAAGAAGTTTCTTCTGAATTCCCTACTGGATTTCTTGGTGACTATCTTATATTGATGGCCTCTAGTTTTGCTCTTCCCCACAAGTGGAAACATTCTCTCTGTATCCACTCTATCAAAACCTTTCATCATTTTAAAGACCTCTATTAGGTCACCCCTCAGCCATCGCTTTTCATGAGAAAGGAGACCCAGCCTGTTCATCCTTTCCTGATAGGTATACCATCGCATTTCTGGTATCATCCTTGTAAATCTTCTCTGCACCCTCTCCAGTGCCTCTATATCCTTTTTATAATACGGCGACCAGAATTGTACGCAGTCCTCTCAGTGTGGTCTAACCAAGTTCAGTACGATTTCCGAGGACAGGATACATTATGGTTAGCTATCCATGGAAGTTGGAGCTGTGAATGATCGAATACACATTCATCACTGCACCACATGGGATGGGATAGATACTGTCTGACGAAGGGTCATCGACCTGAAACATTAACTCTGTTTCTCTCTCCACAGGTGTTGCCAGACCTGCTGAGAGTTTCCTGCATTTTCTGTTTTTATTTCAGATTTATAGCAAGCGTAGTATTTTGCTGTTGTATTGTTGTAGATACTGTCTGGGATTGGCAAAGCTCCCCCTCCCTCAACAACCTGGATTTCCAGGGAGCAGACACATGCTGACAGGACCGAGCTAGAGAACACGGATAGCAGAGCTCAATATCTATTGACATTGCTTAGGACCACAGAGATCTTTGGGAATTCTCAACTCTGCTGTCTGGGAGGACCGCACGCCCGTTGTAGAAATTGCCCGATTCAGTGGGATGAAAATTGGACGAGTTCCACAATGGACGGATGACCCACTCCACCACATTACCAACCAGGTGGACATGACCACCAATGGGTCATATTTATAACGCATCAGCAGGTTAGCACAATGCACATTAATGTACCGCCTTTAATATAGCAAACATCCCAATGTCCCTCACATTGGGGGCCAGACTAAGAGGGGGATAATAGGGGAGGTGGCTGATGAGGTATATTTTAGGGAGGTGTACATGCATCTGTTTAGGGGCACAGTAGCATAATGGTTATTTACTTGACGAGTAATCCAGAGGCCTGGACTAATGATCTGGAGACATGAGTTCAAATCCCACCACGGCAGCTGGGGAATTTAACTTCAGTTAGTTAAATAAATCTGGAATAAAAAGCTAGTATCAGTAATGGTGACCGTGAAACTATCGGATTGTTGTAAAAACCCATCTGGTTCACTAATGTCCTTTATGGAAGGAAATCTGCCGTCCTTACCTGGTCTGGCCGATATGTGACTCCAGACCCACAGCAATGTGGTTGACTCTTAACTGCCCTCTGAAATGGCCCAGCGAGACACTCAGTTGTATAAGGCAGCTCACCACCACCTTCTCGAGGGCAGTTAGGGATGGGCAATAAATGCCAGCCTGGCCAGCGATGCCCACATCTTGTGAATGATTTCAAAACTAATCTATTGCCACCACCTTTCCACGTTGCGTACTGTTCCAATGGATCCAGAAAGGTGGCCGCCCCCACACAGTTAACAGAGAGCAGCGACTGCGTAATTCATGATCAATGATACCAGATGCCCAAATCCTAGCACTCCAATCACTAGACCATCGAACCATCATGATAAAATAAATAGCCCTGTGCTCACAGCCAATTGCTCTGATAAGATGCCAGCGCCGGAAAGCATCCCATAAATACTGCCAGTTATTTTTATAATTGCATGAGATATTACAAGCACAGTAATTGTCTCCAGATAGTTCTGCTGAAGCTCATGTGTTGTTGGCTGAAGGAGAAATGACTTGTCAACAGGTTTCGAAGGATTCAGCTGCACAGAATCGGCTGGAGCTGTTGCGGCTCCCAATACCCGGGGTGGGGAATTGAATTCCATGTATGCGAAGGCCCAATGCTGAGCCTGATCTGCCAGGCACTGTCTTCAGCTTCTTAGGCAGTCCCTCGGAACCGAGGATGACTTGCTTCCACACTAAAAATGAGTTCTCAGGTGGCTGATGAGTCCAATGCGGGACCTACAGTCTCTGTCACAGGTGGGGCAGACGGTGGTTGAAGGGGCGGGTGGGTGGGGTGCTTGGGTTGACGTGCGCTCCTTCCGCTGCCTGCGCTTGGCTTCCACTTGCTCCCGGTGAAGAGACTCGAGGTGTTCGGCGCCTTCCCGGATGCTTCTCCTCCACTTTGTGCGGTCTTGGGCCAGGGATTCCCAGGTGTCGGTGGGGATGTTGCACTTTTTCAAGGAGGCTTTGAGGGTGTCCTTGAAGCGTTTCCTCTGCACACCTGGGGCTCTCTTGCCGTGTCGGAGCTCCGAGTAGAGTGCTTATTTTGGGAGTCTCGTATCGGGCATGCGGACGATGTGGCCCGTTCATCGGAGCTGATCGAGCGTGGTCAAAGCTTCGATGCTGGGGATGTTGGCCTGAGCGAGAACACTGACGTTGGTGCACCTATCCTGTCAATGGATTTGCAGGATCTTGCGGAGGCAGCATTGGTGGTACCTCTCCAGTGCTTTGAGGTGCCTGCTGTACATGGTCCATGTCTCTGAAGCATACAGGAGGGCGGGTATCACTGCTGCTCTGTAGACCATGAGCTTAGTGCTGGGTTTGAGATCCTGGTCTTCAAACACTCTCTTCCTCAGGCAACCAAAGGCTGCACTGGCACACTGAAGGCGGTGTTGGACTTCATCATCGACGTCTGCCCTTGTTGACAGTAGGCTCCCGAGGTATGGAAAGTGGTCCACGTTGTCCAAGGCCTTGTCGTGGATGTTGATAATCAGGGGGCAGTACTGTGTGGCGGGGGCAGGTTGGTAGAGGACCTTTGTCTTATGAATGTTTAGTGTAAGGCCCGTGCTCTCGTATGCTTCGGTGAAGGTGTTGACAATGGTTTGGTGTTCGACCTCCGAGTGAGCGCAGACGCAAGCGTCGTCTGCATATTGTAATTTGATGACAGAGGATGGACGACCTTGGATCTGGACTGGAGGCGACGGAGGTTGAACAGTTTCCCGTTTGTTCTGTAGATTAGCTCCACTCCAGCGGGGAGCTTACTGAGGGTGAGATGGAGCATTGCAGCCAGGAAGATCGAGAAGAGCGTTGGTGCGATGACACAGCCTTGCTTGACCCCAGTTCGTACGTGAATTGGGTCAGTGGTGGATCCGTTGGTCAGGATCACTGCTTGCTTGTCGTCATGAAGCAGGCGGAGGATGGTAACAAACTTTTGAGGGCAGCCGAATTTGAGGAGGACACTCCATAATCCTTCACGGTTGACAGTGTCAAAGGCCTTTGTGAGGTCAAAGAAGGCCATGTACAGCGGTTGATGCTGTTTCCTGCATTTCTCTTGTAGTTGATGCGCGGTGAAGATCATGTCCATTGTGCCCCTTAGTGGGCGGAATCCGCATTGCGACTCTGGGAGGAGCTCTTCAGCCACTGGGAGAAGGCGATTGAGGAGGATTCTTGCGACGACTTTCCCTGTGGCAGACAGCAGGGAAACTCCTCTGTAATTACTGTAATCGGACTTGTCACCTTTCTTGAAGATGGTCACGGTTACGGCATCTCTGAGATCCCCTGGCATGCTCTCCTCCTTCCAAATAAGAGAAATTAGTTAATGTATTCGCGCCAGTAGTGCTTCTCCGCCATGCTTTAACGCCTCGGCAGGGATTCCATCTGCTCCTGAGGCCTTGTTGTTCTTCAGTTGTCGAATTGCCTTTTCAACCTCATGCCGGGCTGGGGTTGTGCTGAGGTGGTGGCGGGTAGCATGCTGCGGGATGGAGTTGAGGACACTCGCGTCGAAGACAGAGTCTTGGTTAAGGAGATCTTCGAAGTGTTCCTTCCAGCGGGCACTGACTGCCTCCCTGTCCTTGAAGTGTAGTCTTCAGCACCTCTCTAGTGTCAGTGTGCACAAATTGGCTGCCGCGTTTCCGACATTACAACAGTGACCACACTTCAAAAGTACTTCATTGGCTGTAAAGCGCTTTGGGAGGTCCTGAGATCGTGAAAGGCGCTATAGAAATGCAGGTCTCTCTTTCTTTCTTTTTGTTTCTTGCTCTCGACTCATACTGGGCTAGAACTCCTTGGGCATTCTCTGAAGCCTCCCCGCAAATGACCATACTTTATTTCTGCCCACAGGCAATGCCTGGTGGCAGGCGATTTCTCCATGGGAGGAGGAGGCACTGATATCACAGATAGAATCATAGAATCATAGAATGGTTACAGCACGGAAGAAGGCCATTCGGCCCATCAAGCCCTCTCAGCAAGAGCACTTCAGCTAGTCCCACTCCCCCGCCCTTTCCCCGTAGCCCTGCAAATTTTTCTCCTTCAGGTACTTATCCAATTCCCTTTTGAAAGCTGTGATTGAGTCTGCCTCCACCACCCTTTCAGGCAGTGCATTCCAGATCCTAAACACTCGCTGCGTAAAAAAGCTTTTTCTTATGTCGCCTTTGGTTCTTTTGCCAATCACCTTAAATCTGTGTCCTCTGGTTCTCGACCCTTCTGCCAATGGGAGCAGTTTCTCTCTATCTACTCTGTCCAGACCCCTCATGATTTTGAACACCTCTATCAAATCTCCTCTCAATCTTCTCTGCTCCAAGGAGAACAACCCCAGCTTCTCCAGTCTATCCACGTAACTGAAGTCCCTCAATCCTGGAATCATTCTCATAAATCTTTTCTGCACCCTCTCTAAGGCCTTCACATCCTTCCCAAAGTGCGGTGCCCAGAATTGGACACAATACTCCAGTTGGGGCCGAACCAGTGTTTTATAAAGGTTCATCATAATTTCCACACTTTTGTACTTATGCCTCTATTTATGAAGCCCAGGATCCCGTAAGCCTTTTTAACTGCTTTCTCAACCTGCCCTGTCACCTTCAACGATTTGTGCACATGTACCCCCAGGTCTCCCTGTTTATGCACCCCTTTCGCTTATATTGCCTCTCCGCATTCTTCCGACCAAAATGTATCACTTCGCACTTTTCTGCGTTAAATTTCATCTGCCATGTGTCCGCCCATTCCATCAGCCTGTCTATGTCTTCTTGAAGTCTATCACGATCCTCCTCACTGTTCACTTTAATTCCAAGTTTTGTGTCATCTGCAAATTTTGAAATTGTGCCCTGTACACCCAAGTCTAAGTCATGAATATATATCAAGAAAAGCAGTGGTCCTAGAACCGACCCCTGGGGAACACCACTGTATACCTTCCTCCAGTCCGAAAAACAACCGTTCATCACTACTCTCTGTTTCCTGTCACTTAGCCAATTCCGTATCCATGCTGCCACTGTCCCTTTTATTCCACGGGCTTCAACTTTGCTGGCGAGCCTATTATGTGGCACTTTATCAAACGCCACATCAACCGCATTGCCCTCATCAACCCTCTCTGTTACCTCATCAAAGAACTCCATCAAGTTAGTTAAACATGATTTGCCTTTAACAAATCTGTGCTGGCTTGCCTTAATTAATCCACACTTGGCCAAGTGACTGTTGATTTTGTCCCTGATTACTGTTTCTAAAAGCCTCCCCACTACCGAGGTTAAGCTGACTGGCCTGTAGTTGCTGGGTTTATCCTTACACCCTTTTTTTGAACAATGGTGCAAACATTTGCAATTCTCCAGTCCTCTGGCACCACTCCCGTATCTATGGAGGATTGGAATATTATGGCCAGTACCTCCGCGATTTCCTCCCTCAATTCCCTCAGTATCCTAGGATGCATCCCATCCACTTCTGGTGACATATCTACTTTAAGTACAGCCAGTCTTTCTAATACCTCCTCTTTATCAATGTTTATCCTAACAAGTGTCTCCACTACCTCCTCCTTCACTGTGTCTATGGCCATGATGCGGAGATGCCGGTGTTGGACTGGGGTGGACAAAAATGAGAAGTCGCACAACACCAGGTTATAGTCCAACAGTTTTATTTGAAATCACAAGCTTTCGGAGCGCTGCTCCTTCGTCAGGTGAAGTGAAGGAATACGAATCGGCAAAGCATATATAGACAGAGAACAATGTGTTTCTGACTGCCCTCCATCACACCTCGGCAGAGATACAATCCGTCAGGAAGGCATTACATCAAAGACACAGCAAAATACAGCTAAGACAATGAGGTGGGGTCACAGGGGGTCCAACGTGTCAAATGCTGCAGTCTGTATGGTTAAGCTTTCGACTTTTTTAAAAAACTGGAAATCACACCTGTAAACAAGACAACAACGACTCGAGTCTGGATGACTCTACGTCATGTAGCGTGACATGAAACCAAGATCCCGGTTGAGGCCGTCCTCATGGGTGCGGAACTTGGCTATCAGTTTCTGCTCGATGATTTTGCGTTGTCGTGTGTCTCGAAGGCCGCCTTGGAGAACGCTAACCCGAAGATCGGATGCTGAATGTCCTTGACTGCTGAAGTGTTCCCCGACTGGGAGGTAACAATCCTGCCTGGCGATTGTTGCGCGGTGTCCATTCATATGTTGTCTCAGTGTCTGCATGGTCTCGCCGATGTACCATGCCGCGGTGCATCCTTTCCTACAACGTATCAGGTAGACAACGTTGGCCGAGTCACATGAGTATGTACCATGTACCTGGTGGGTAGTGTCCTCACGTGTGATGATGGTATCTGTGTTGATGATCTGGCATGTCTTGCAGAGGTTGCCGTGGCAGGGTTGTGTGGTGTCGTGGTCGCTGTTCTCCTGACAGCTGGGTAATTTGCTGCGAACGATGGTACTTTTGAGGTTAGGCGGCTGCTTGAAGGCGAGTAGTGGAGGCGTGGGGATGGCCTTAGTGAGGTGTTCGTCGTCATCGATGACATGTTGAAGGCTGCGAAGAACATGGCGTAGTTTCTCCGCTCCGGGGAAGTACTGGATGACGTAGGGTACTCTGTTGGTTGTGTCCCGTGTTCGCCTTCTGAGGAGGTCTATGCGATTTTTCGCTGTGGCCTGTGTCTATGGCGGCATCCTCTTCCTTGAAGCTCACTCCATGTCCCACAGATTAGATAGAGATCAGGAGTGGGTCCCTTGGTTTAATTTGCCCTCACTAACCCTCCCCTGTTCCAGAGCTAAGTGGAGGTACTGTGCGGTACGGCAGCAGAAGTAGAGCAACCCGAAGAGTCATCGACCTGAAGCGTTAACTCTGTTTCTCTCTCCACAGCCGCTGCCTGATCCGCTGAGTGTTCCCAGCGGTTGCTGTTTTTATTTCAACAATTGAAGTTTTGACCTTACATCGTGGCCTGGGTGTCAGCCTTTATCCCACCGAGGTTAAGTCAACATCCTCTTTGGCACCAACAGGATCCTCGTAAAATTCTGGAGCAAGGCAACAAGCCGCTCGTATAGAAGTGTTAAACTGTGCTCAGCGCTAGAAAGAATCCTTGTTAGAAACAAATTCCAGGCTTTTCACAGGCAACAACTGCTTCCGGCAGTACGGAGCTGAGTCTCACAGGGAGGGCAGCTCTGAGGTTTCAGCCCCAATTCCTGCTGCACCAACTGATGTCACTGTGGCGTGGAAGGGTTCTCCAGCCTAGCACTGGGCAGTCACGGTACTGGACCAGCAACTCACAGGTACGAGTCAATCCCACCACGGCAATTTGCTAAATTACATTCAATAAGTAATCAAAAATGTTAATGGAATGTTGGCCCGTATCTAAATGGAATTCGAATTCAAAAAGAAAGAACCAAAGCGCCTCACAGCCAATGAAGTACTTTTTGAAGTGCAGTCACTGTTGTAATGTGGGAAAATTGCGCACAGCAAGTTCCCACACACACCAATGTGATAATGACCAGATAAACTGTTTTTAGTGATGTTGATTGAGGGATAAATATTGGCCTCAGGACACCGGAGAGAACTCACCTGCTCTTCGAAATAGAGCCATGGGATATTTTACATCCACCTGAGAGAGGTCATCGACCTGAAACGTTAACTCTCTTTCTCTCTCCACGGATGCTGCCTGGCCTGCTGAGTTTTTCCAGCGTTTTCTGTTGTCATTCAGAGCAGACGGGGCCTTGGTTTAAAGTTTCATCCGAAAGACGGCCCCTCCGACAGTGCTGCACTCCCTCAGTACTGCCCCTCCGACAGTGCTGCGCTCCCTCAGTACTGCAGCTCCGACAGTGCAGTGCTCCCTCAATACTGCCCCTCCGACAGTGCAGCGCTCCCTCAGTACTGCCCCTCCGACAGAGCAGCACTCCCTCAGCACTGCCCCTCCGACAGTGCAGCGCTCCCTCAGTACTGCCCCTCCGACAGTGCAGCACTCCCTCAGCACTGCCCCTCCGACAGTGCAGCACTCCCTCAGCACTGCCCCTCCGACAGTGCGGCGCTCCCTCAGTTCTGTCCCTCCGACAGTGCAGCACTCCCTCAGTACTGCCCCTCCGACAGTGTAGCACTCCCTCAGCACTGCCCCTCCGACAATGCGGCGCTCCCTCAGTCCTGTCCCTCCGACAGTGCGGCGCTCCCTCGGTCCAGTCCCTCCGATAGTGCGGCGCTCCCTTAGTCCTGTCCCTCTGACAGAGCAGCCCACCATCAGCACTGCCCCTCCACAGTGCAGCGCTCCCTCAGTACTGCCCATTCGACAGTGCGGCGCTCCCTCAGTACTGCCCCTCCGACAGTGCGGCGCTACCTCAGTACTGCCTCTCCGACAGTGCTGCGCTCCCTCAGTACTGCCCCTCCGACAGTGCGGCGCTACCTCAGTACTGCCTCTCCGACAGTGCTGCGCTCCCTCAGTACTGCCCCTCCGACAGTGCGGCACTCCCTCAGTACTGCCCCTCCGAAGGTGCGGCGCTCCCTCAGTACTGCCCCTCCGACAGTGCAGCGCTCCCTCAGTAATGTCCCTCCGACAGTGCGGCGCTCCCTCAGTACTGCCCCTCCGACAGTGCAGCCCTCCCTCAGCACTGCCCCTCCGACAGAGCAGCGCTCCCTCAGTACTGCCCCGCCGACAGTGCAGTGCTGCCTCAGTACTGCCCCTCCGACAGTGCAGCGCTGCCTCAGTACTGCCCCTCCGACAGTGTAGCACTCCCTCAGCACTGACCATTCGACAGTGCAGCGCTCCCTCAGTACTGCCCCTCCTACAGTCCAGCGCTCCCTCAGTACTGTCCCTCTGACAGTGCAGCCCTCCATCAGTACCGCCACTCCGACAGTCCAGCGCTCTCTCAGTACGGCCCCTCCGACAGTGCAGCGCACCCTGATTACTGACACTCCAACAGTGAAGCTCTCCCTCAGTACTGCCCCTCCGACAGTGCGGCGCTCCCTCAGTACAGCCCCTCTGAAAGTGCAGCTCTCCCTCAGTACTGCCCCTCTGAAAGTGCATCGCTCCCTCAGTACAGACCCTCTGACAGTGCAGCTGTCCCTCAGTACTGCCCCTCCGACAGTGCAGCGCTGCCTCAGTACTGCCCATCTGACAGTGCAGCGCTCCCTCAATACGGCCCCTCCGACAGTGCAGCTCTCCCTCAGACAGCCCCTCCGACAGTGCAGCCCTCCCTCAGCACTGCCCCTCCACAGTGCTGCTCCCTCAGTACTGCCCCTCCGACAGTGCAGCGCTGCCTCAGTACTGCCCCTCCGACAGTGCGGCGCTCCCTCAGTACTGCCCCTGCGACAGTGCAGCGCTCCCTCAGTACTGCCCCTCCGACAGTGCAGTCCTGCCTCAGTACTGCCCCTCCGACAGTGCAGCGCACCCTCAGTACTGCCACTCCGACAGTGAAGCTCTCCCTCAGTACTGCCCCTCCGACAGTGCGGCGCTCCCTCAGTACAGCCCCTCTGAAAGTGCAGCTCTCCCTCAGTACTGCCCCTCTGAAAGTGCATCGCTCCCTCAGTACTGCCCCTCCGACAGTGCAGCTCTCCCTCAGTACTGCCCCTCCGACAGTGCAGCGCTGCCTTCAGTACTGCCAATCTGACAGTGCAGCTCTCCCTCACTACAGCCCCTCCGACAGTGCAGCCCTCCCTCAGTCTGCTCCTCCGACAGTGCAGCGCTCCCTCAGTACTGCCCCTCCGACAGTGCAGCTCCCTCAGTACTGCCCCTCCGACAGTGCAGCGCTCCCTCAGTACTGCCCCTCCGACAGTGCAGGCGCTCCCTCAGTACTGCCCCTCCGACAGTGCAGCGCTCCCTCAGTACTGCCCCTCCGACAGTGCAGCGCTCCTCAGTACTGCCCCTCCGACAGTGCAGCGCTCCCTCAGTACTGCCCCTCCGACAGATGCAGCGCTCCTCAGTACTGCCCCTCCGACAGTGCAGCCCTCCCTCAGTACTGCCCCTCCGACAGTGCAGCGCTCCCTCAGTACTGCCCCTCCGACAGTGCAGCGCTCCCTCAGTACTGCCCCTCCGACAGTGCAGCGCTCCCTCAGTACTGCCCCTCCGACAGTGCAGCGCTCCCTCAGTACTGCCCCTCCGACAGTGAAGCTCTCCCTCAGTACTGCCCCACTGACAGTGCAGCGCTCCCTCAGTACTGCCCTCTGACAGTGCGTGCTCCCTCAGTACTGCCCCTCCGACAGTGCACCCCTCCCTCAGTACTGCCCCTCCGACAGTGCAGCGCTCCTCAGTACTGCCCCTCCGACAGTGCAGCGCTCCCTCAGTACTGCCCCTCCGACAGTGCAGCGCTCCCTCAGTACTGCCCCTCCGACAGTGCAGCGCTCCCTCAGTACTGCCCCTCCGACAGTGCAGCGCTCCCTCAGTACTGCCCCTCCGACAGTGCAGCGCTCCTCAGTACTGCCCCTCCGACAGTGCAGCGCTCCCTCAGTACTGCCCCTCCGACAGTGCGGCGCTCCCTCAGTACTGCCCTCCGACAGTGCGGCGCTCCCTCAGTACTGCCCCTCGACAGTGCAGCGCTCCCTCAGTACTGCCCCTCTGACAGTGCAGCGCTCCCTCAGTACTGCCCCTCCGACAGTGCAGCACTCCCTCAGTACTGCCCCTCCGACAGTGCAGCCCTCCTCAGTACTGCCCCTCCGACAGTGCAGCGCTCCCTCAGTACTGCCCCTCCGACAGTGCAGCGCTCCCTCAGTACTGCCCCTCCGACAGTGCAGCCCTCCTCAGTACTGCCCCTCCGACAGTGCAGCGCTCCCTCAGTACTGCCCCTCCGACAGTGCAGCGCTCCCTCAGTACTGCCCCTCCGACAGTGCAGCGCTCCCTCAGTACTGCCCCTCCGACAGTGCAGCGCTCCCTCAGTACTGCCCCTCCGACAGTGCAGCGCTCCCTCAGTACTGCCCCTCCGACAGTGCGGCGCTCCTCAGTACTGCCCCTCCGACAGTGCAGCACTCCCTCAGTACTGCCCCTCCGACAGTGCAGCGCTCCCTCAGTACTGCCCCTCCGACAGTGCTGCGCTCCCTCAGTACTGCCCCTCCGACAGTGCAGCGCTCCCTCAGTACTGCCCCTCCGACAGTGCAGCGCTCCCTCAGTACTGCCCCTCCGACAGTGCAGCGCTCCCTCAGTACTGCCCCTCCGACAGTGCAGCGCTCCCTCAGTACTGCCCCTCCGACAGTGCAGCGCTCGCTCAGTACTGCCCCTCCGACAGTGCGGCGCTCCCTCAGTACTGCCCCGCCGACAGTCCGGCCCTCCCTCAGTACTGCCCCTCCAACAGTGCAGTGCTCCCTCAGTACTGCCACTCCGACAGTGAAGCTATCCCTCAGTACTGCCCCTCTGACAGTGAAGCGCTCCCTCAGTACTGCCCTCTGTCAGTGCGGCGCTCCCTCAATACTGCCCCTCTGACAGTGCAGCCCTCCCTCAGTACTGCCCCTCCGACAGTGCGGCACTCCCTCAGTGCTGCCCCTCCGACAGTGCAGTGCTCCCTCAGTACCGCCCCTCCGACAGTGCAGCGCTCCCTCAGTACTGTCCCTCCGACAGTGCAGCGCTCCCTCAGTACTGCCCTCTGACAGTGCGGCGCTCCCTCAGTACTGCCCCTCCCACAGTGCAGCCCTCCCTCAGTACTGCCCCTCCGACAGTGCGGCACTCCCTCAGTACTGCCCCTCCGACAGTGCAGCGCTCCCTCAGTACTGCCCCTCCGACAGTGCGGCGCTCCCTCAGTACTGCCCCTCTGACAGTGCAGCCCTCCCTCAGTACTGCCCCTCCGACAGTGCAGCGCTCCCTCAGTACTGCCCCTCCGACAGTGCAGCGCTCCCTCAGTACTGCCCCTCCGACAGTGCAGCGCTCCCTCAGTACTGCCCCTCCGACAGTGCAGCGCTCCCTCAGTACTGCCCCTCCGACAGTGCAGCGCTCCCTCAGTACTGCCCCTCCGACAGTGCAGCGCTCCCTCAGTACTGCCCCTCCGACAGTGCAGCGCTCCCTCAGTACTGCCCCTCCGACAGTGCGGCGCTCCCTCAGTACTGCCCCTCCGACAGTGCAGCGCTCCCTCAGTACTGCCCCTCCGACAGTGCAGCGCTCCCTCAGTACTGCCCCTCCGACAGTGCAGGCGCTCCCTCAGTACTGCCCCTCCGACAGTGCAGCACTCCCTCAGTACTGCCCCTCCGACAGTGCAGCGCTCCCTCAGTACTGCCCCTCCGACAGTGCTGCGCTCCATCAGTACTGCCCCTCCGACAGTGCAGCACTCCCTCAGTACTGCCCCTCCGACAGTGCAGCGCTCCCTCAGTACTGCCCCTCCGACAGTGCAGCGCTCCCTCAGTACTGCCCCTCCGACAGTGCAGCGCTCCCTCAGTACTGCCCCTCCGACAGTGCAGCGCTCCCTCAGTACTGCCCCTCCGACAGTGCGGCGCTCCCTCAGTACTGCCCCTCCGACAGTGCCGGCCCTCCCTCAGTACTGCCCTCCGACAGTGCAGCGCTCCCTCAGTACTGCCCCTCCGACAGTGCAGCGCTCCCTCAGTACTGCCCCTCCGACAGTGCAGCGCTCCCTCAGTACTGCCCTCTGTCAGTGCGGCGCTCCCTCAGTACTGCCCCTCCGACAGTGCAGCGCTCCCTCAGTACTGCCCCTCCGACAGTGCAGCGCTCCCTCAGTACTGCCCCTCCGACAGTGCAGGCGCTCCCTCAGTACTGCCCCTCCGACAGTGCAGCCTCCCTCAGTACTGCCCCTCCGACAGTGCAGCGCTCCCTCAGTACTGCCCCTCCGACAGTGCAGCGCTCCTCAGTACTGCCCCTCCGACAGTGCAGCGCTCCTCAGTACTGCCCCTCCGACAGTGCAGCACTCCCTCAGTACTGCCCCTCCGACAGTGCAGCGCTCCCTCAGTACTGCCCCTCCGACAGTGCAGCGCTCCCTCAGTACTGCCCCTCCGACAGTGCAGCCCTCCCTCAGTACTGCCCCTCCGACAGTGCAGCGCTCCCTCAGTACTGCCCCTCCGACAGTGCAGCGCTCCCTCAGTACTGCCACTCCGACAGTGAAGCTCTCCCTCAGTACTGCCCCTCCGACAGTGCAGCGCTCCCTCAGTACTGCCCCTCTGACAGTGCAGCGCTCCCTCAGTACTGCCCCTCTGACAGTGCAGCGCTCCCTCAGTACTGCCCCTCCGACAGTGCAGCGCTCCCTCAGTACTGCCCCTCCGACAGTGCAGCGCTCCCTCAGTACTGCCCCTCCGACAGTGCAGCGCTCCCTCAGTACTGCCCCTCCGACAGTGCAGCGCTCCCTCAGTACTGCCCCTCCGACAGTGCAGCGCTCCCTCAGTACTGCCCCTCCGACAGTGCAGCGCTCCCTCAGTACTGCCCCTCCGACAGTGCAGCGCTCCCTCAGTACTGCCCCTCCGACAGTGCAGCGCTCCCTCAGTACTGCCCCTCCGACAGTGCAGCGCTCCCTCAGTACTGCCCCTCCGACAGTGCAGCGCTCCCTCAGTACTGCCCCTCCGACAGTGCAGCGCTCCCTCAGTACTGCCCCTCCGACAGTGCAGCGCTCCCTCAGTACTGCCCCTCCGACAGTGCAGCGCTCCCTCAGTACTGCCCCTCCGACAGTGCAGCGCTCCCTCAGTACTGCCCCTCGACAGTGCAGCGCTCCCTCAGTACAGACCCTCTGACAGTGCAGCTGTCCCTCAGTACTGCCCCTCCGACAGTGCAGCGCTGCCTCAGTACTGCCCATCTGACAGTGCAGCGCTCCCTCAATACGGCCCCTCCGACAGTGCAGCTCTCCCTCAATACAGCCCTCCGACAGTGCAGCCCTCCCTCAGCACTGCCCCTCCACAGTGCTGCTCCCTCAGTACTGCCCCTCCGACAGTGCAGCGCTGCCTCAGTACTGCCCCTCCGACAGTGCGGCGCTCCCTCAGTACTGCCCCTGCGACAGTGCAGCGCTCCCTCAGTACTGCCCCTCCGACAGTGCAGTGCTGCCTCAGTACTGCCCCTCCGACAGTGCAGCGCTCCCTCAGTACTGCCCCTCCGACAGTATGACGCTGCCTCAGTACTGTCCCTCCGACAGTGCAGCCCTCCCTCAGTACTGCCCCTCCGACAGTGCAGCGCTCTCTCAGTACGGCCCCTCCGACAGTGCAGCGCTCCCTCAGTACTGCCCCTCCGACAGTCCAGTGCTCTCTCAGTATGGCCCCTCCGACAGTGCAGCGCACCCTCATTACGGCCACTCCGACAGTGAAGCTCTCCCTCAGTACTGCCCCACTGACAGTGCAGTGCTCCCTCAGTACTGCCCTCTGAGTGTGCGGTGCTGCCTCAGTACTGCCCCTCCGACAGTGCAGCCCTCCCTCAGTACAGCCCCTCCGACAGTGCGGCACTCACTCAGTACTGCCCCTCCGACACTGCAGCGCTCCCTCAGTACTGCCCCTCCGACAGTGCGGCGCTCCCTCAGTACTGCCCCTCCGACAGTGCAGCGCTACCTCAGTACTGCCCCTCCGTCACTGCAGCGCTCCCTCAGTACTGCCCTTGCGTCAGTGCAGCGCTCTCTGATTACTGCCACTCCGACAGTGAAGCTCTCCCTCAGTACTGCCCCTCCGACAGTGCAGCGCACCCTCATTACTGCCAATCCGACAGTGCGGCGCTCCCTCAGTACAGCCCTTCTGAAAGTGCAGCTCTCCCTCAGTACTGCCCCTCTGAAAGTGCAGCTCTCCCTCAGTACAGCCCCTCTGAAAGTGCATCACTCCCTCAGTACTGCCCCTCCGACAGTGCAGCGCTGCCTCAGTACTGCTCATCCGACAGTGCAGCGCTCCCTCAGTACGGCCCCTCCGACAGTGCAGCTCTCCCTCACTACAGCCCCTCCGAAAGTGCAGCCCTCGCTCAGGTCTGCACCGATCCACAGTGCAGCGCTCCCTCAGTACTGCCCCTCCGACAGTGCGGCGCTCCCTCAGTACTGCCCCTCCGACAGTGCGGCGCTCCCTCAGTACTGCCCCTCCGACAGTGCAGCGCTCCCTCAGTACTGCCCCTCCGACACTGCAGCGCTCCCTCAGTACTGCCCCTCCGACAGTGCGGCGCTCCGTCTGTACTGCCCCTCCGACAGTGCAGCACTCCCTCAGTACTGCCCCTCCGACAGTGCAGCGCTCCCTCAGTACTGCCCCTCCGACAGTGCTGCGCTCCCTCAGTACTGCCCCTCCGACAGTGCAGCGCTCCCTCAGTACTGCCCCTCCGACAGTGCAGCGCTCCCTCAGTACTGCCCCTCCGACAGTGCAGCGCTCCCTCAGTACTGCCCCTCCGACAGTGCAGCGCTCCCTCAGTACTGCCCCTCCGACAGTGCAGCGCTCCCTCAGTACTGCCCCTCCGACAGTGCGGCGCTCCCTCAGTACTGCCCCTCCGACAGTGCAGCGCTCCCTCAGTACTGCCCCTCCGACAGTGCAGTGCTCCCTCAGTACTGCCACTCCGACAGTGAAGCTATCCCTCAGTACTGCCCCTCTGACAGTGAAGCGCTCCCTCAGTACTGCCCTCTGTCAGTGCGGCGCTCCCTCAGTACTGCCCCTCTGACAGTGCAGCCCTCCCTCAGTACTGCCCCTCCGACAGTGCGGCACTCCCTCAGTGCTGCCCCTCCGACAGTGCAGCGCTCCCTCAGTACTGCCCCTCCGACAGTGCAGCGCTCCCTCAGTACTGTCCCTCCGACAGTGCAGCGCTCCCTCAGTACTGCCCTCTGACAGTGCGGCGCTCCCTCAGTACTGCCCCTCCCACAGTGCAGCCCTCCCTCAGTACTGCCCCTCCGACAGTGCGGCCCTCCCTCAGTACTGCCCCTCCGACAGTGCAGCGCTCCCTCAGTACTGCCCTCTGACAGTGCGGCGCTCCCTCAGTACTGCCCCTCTGACAGTGCACCCCTCCCTCAGTACTGCGCCTCCGTCACTGCAGCGCTCCTTCAGTACTGCCCCTCCGACAGTGCTGCGCTCCCTCAGTACTGCCTCTCCGACAGTGCAGCGCTCCCTCAGTACTGCCCCTCCGACAGTGCAGCGCTCCCTCAGTACTGCCCCTCCGACAGTGCAGCGCTCCCTCAGTACTGCCCCTCCGACAGTGCGGCGCTCCCTCAGTACTGCCCCTCCGAGAGTGCGGCGCTCCCTCAGTACTGCCGCTCCGACAGTGCGGCGCTCCCTCAGTACTGCCCCTCCGACAGTGCGGCGCTCCCTCAGTACTGCCCCTCCGACACTGCAGCGCTCCCTCAGTACTGCCCCTCCGACAGTGCGGCGCTCCGTCAGTACTGCCCCTCCGACAGTGCAGCACTCCCTCAGTACTGCCCCTCCGACAGTGCAGCGCTCCCTCAGTACTGCCCCTCCGACAGTGCTGCGCTCCCTCAGTACTGCCCCTCCGACAGTGCAGCACTCCCTCAGTACTGCCCCTCCGACAGTGCAGCGCTCCCTCAGTACTGCCCCTCCGACAGTGCAGCGCTCCCTCAGTACTGCCCCTCCGACAGTGCAGCGCTCCCTCAGTACTGCCCCTCCGACAGTGCAGCGCTCCCTCAGTACTGCCCCTCCGACAGTGCGGCGCTCCCTCAGTACTGCCCCTCCGACAGTGCAGGCCTCCCTCAGTACTGTCCCTCCGACAGTGCAGCGCTCCCTCAGTACTGCCCCTCCGACAGTGCGGCGCTCCCTCAGTACTGCCCCTCCGACAGTGCAGCGCTCCCTCAGTACTGCCCCTCCGACAGTGCAGCGCTCCCTCAGTACTGCCCCTCCGACAGTGCAGCGCTCCCTCAGTACTGCCCCTCCGACAGTGCAGCGCTCCCTCAGTACTGCCCCTCCGACAGTGCAGCGCTCCCTCAGTACTGCCCCTCCGACAGTGCAGCGCTCCCTCAGTACTGCCCCTCCGACAGTGCAGCGCTCCCTCAGTACTGCCCCTCCGACAGTGCAGCGCTCCCTCAGTACTGCCCCTCCGACAGTGCAGCGCTCCCTCAGTACTGCCCCTCCGACAGTGCAGCGCTCCCTCAGTACTGCCCCTCCGACAGTGCAGCGCTCCCTCAGTACTGCCCCTCCGACAGTGCAGCGCTCCCTCAGTACTGCCCCTCCGACAGTGCAGCGCTCCCTCAGTACTGCCCCTCCGACAGTGCAGCGCTCCCTCAGTACTGCCCCTCCGACAGTGCGCGCTCCCTCAGTACTGCCCCTCTGACAGTGCAGCTCTCCCTCAGTACTGCCCCTCCGACAGTGCAGCGCTCCCTCAGTACTGCCCCTCCGACAGTGCAGCGCTCCCTCAGTACTGCCCCTCCGACAGTGCAGCGCTCCCTCAGTACTGCCCCTCCGACAGTGCAGCGCTCCCTCAGTACTGCCCCTCCGACAGTGCAGCGCTCCCTCAGTACTGCCCCTCCGACAGTGCAGCGCTCCCTCAGTACTGCCCCTCCGACAGTGCAGCGCTCCCTCAGTACTGCCCCTCCGACAGTGCGGCGCTCCCTCAGTACTGCCCCTCCGACAGTGCAGCGCTCCCTCAGTACTGCCCCTCCGACAGTGCGGCGCTCCCTCAGTACTGCCCCTCCGACAGTGCAGCGCTCCCTCAGTACTGCCCCTCCGACAGTGCGGCGCTCCCTCAGTACTGCCCCTCCGACAGTGCGGCGCTGCCTCAGTACTGCCCCTCCGACAGTGCGGCGCTCCCTCAGTACTGCCCCTCCGACAGTGCGGCACTCCCTCAGTACTGCCCCTCCGACAGTGCGGCGCTTCCTCAGTCCTGTCCCTCCGACAGTGCAGCGCTCCCTCAGTACTGCCCCTCCGACAGTGCAGTGCTGCCTCAGTACTGCCCCTCCGACAGTGCAGCGCTCCCTCAGTACTGCCCCTCCGACAGTGCAGCGCTCCCTCAGTACTGCCCCTCCGACAGTGCAGCGCTCCCTCAGTACTGCCCCTCCGACAGTGCAGCGCTCTCTCAGTACGGCCCCTCCGACAGTGCAGCGCTCCCTCAGTACTGCCCCTCCGACAGTGCAGCGCTCCCTCAGTACTGCCCCTCCGACAGTGCAGCGCTCCCTCAGTACTGCCCCTCCGACAGTGCAGCGCTCCCTCAGTACTGCCCCTCCGACAGTGCAGCGCTCCCTCAGTACTGCCCCTCCGACAGTGCGGCTCTCCCTCAGTACTGCCCCTCCGACAGTGCAGCTCTCCCTCAGTACTGCCCCTCCGACAGTGCAGCACTCCCTCAGTACTGCCCCTCCGACAGTGCAGCGCTCCCTCAGTACTGCCCCTCCGACAGTGCAGCGCTCCCTCAGTACTGCCCCTCCGACAGTGCAGCGCTCCCTCAGTACTGCCCCTCCGACAGTGCAGCGCTCCCTCAGTACTGCCCCTCCGACAGTGCAGCGCTCCCTCAGTACTGCCCCTCCGACAGTGCAGCACTCCCTCAGTACTGCCCCTCCGACAGTGCAGCGCTCCCTCAGTACTGCCCCTCCGACAGTGCAGCGCTCCCTCAGTACTGCCCCTCCGACAGTGCAGCGCTCCCTCAGTACTGCCCCTCCGACAGTGCAGCGCTCCCTCAGTACTGCCCCTCCGACAGTGCAGCGCTCCCTCAGTACTGCCCCTCCGACAGTGCAGCGCTCCCTCAGTACTGCCCCTCCGACAGTGCAGCGCTCCCTCAGTACTGCCCCTCCGACAGTGCAGCGCTCCCTCAGTACTGCCCCTCCGACAGTGCAGCGCTCCCTCAGTACTGCCCCTCCGACAGTGCAGCGCTCCCTCAGTACTGCCCCTCCGACAGTGCGCGCTCCCTCAGTACTGCCCCTCCGACAGTGCAGCGCTCCCTCAGTACTGCCCCTCCGACAGTGCAGCGCTCCCTCAGTACTGCCCCTCCGACAGTGCAGCGCTCCCTCAGTACTGCCCCTCCGACAGTGCAGCACTCCCTCAGTACTGCCCCTCCGACAGTGCAGCGCTCCCTCAGTACTGCCCCTCCGACAGTGCAGCACTCCCTCAGTACTGCCCCTCCGACAGTGCAGCGCTCCCTCAGTACTGCCCCTCCGACAGTGCAGCGCTCCCTCAGTACTGCCCCTCCGACAGTGCAGCGCTCCCTCAGTACTGCCCCTCCGACAGTGCAGCGCTCCTCAGTACTGCCCCTCCGACAGTGCAGCGCTCCCTCAGTACTGCCCCTCCGACAGTGCAGCGCTCCCTCAGTACTGCCCCTCCGACAGTGCAGCGCTCCCTCAGTACTGCCCCTCCGACAGTGCAGCGCTCCCTCAGTACTGCCCCTCCGACAGTGCAGCGCTCCCTCAGTACTGCCCCTCCGACAGTGCAGCGCTCCCTCAGTACTGCCCCTCCGACAGTGCAGCGCTCCCTCAGTACTGCCCCTCCGACAGTGCAGCGCTCCCTCAGTACTGCCCCTCCGACAGTGCAGCGCTCCCTCAGTACTGCCCCTCCGACAGTGCGGCGCTCCCTCAGTACTGCCCCTCCGACAGTGCAGCGCTCCCTCAGTACTGCCCCTCCGACAGTGCAGCGCTCCCTCAGTACTGCCCCTCCGACAGTGCAGCGCTCCCTCAGTACTGCCCCTCCGACAGTGCAGCGCTCCCTCAGTACTGCCCCTCCGACAGTGCAGCGCTCCCTCAGTACTGCCCCTCCGACAGTGCGGCGCTCCCTCAGTACTGCCCCTCCGACAGTGCGGCGCTCCCTCAGTACTGCCCCTCCGACAGTGCGGCGCTCCCTCAGTACTGCCCCTCCGACAGTGCGGCACTCCCTCAGTACTGCCCCTCCGACAGTGCGGCGCTCCCTCAGTACTGCCCTCCGACAGTGCAGCGCTCCCTCAGTACTGCCCCTCCGACAGTGCAGCGCTCCCTCAGTACTGCCCCTCCGACAGTGCAGCGCTCCCTCAGTACTGCCCCTCCGACAGTGCGGCGCTCCCTCAGTACTGCCCCTCCGACAGTGCAGCGCTCCCTCAGTACTGCCCCTCCGACAGTGCAGCGCTCCCTCAGTACTGCCCCTCCGACAGTGCAGCGCTCCCTCAGTACTGCCCCTCCGACAGTGCAGCGCTCCCTCAGTACTGCCCCTCCGACAGTGCAGCTCTCCCTCAGTACTGCCCCTCCGACAGTGCAGCGCTCCCTCAGTACTGCCCCTCCGACAGTGCAGCGCTCCCTCAGTACTGCCCCTCCGACAGTGCGGCTCTCCCTCAGTACTGCCCCTCCGACAGTGCGGCGCTCCCTCAGTACTGCCCCTCCGACAGTGCAGCGCTCCCTCAGTACTGCCCCTCCGACAGTGCAGCGCTCCCTCAGTACTGCCCCTCCGACAGTGCAGCGCTCCCTCAGTACTGCCCCTCCGACAGTGCAGCGCTCCCTCAGTACTGCCCCTCCGACAGTGCAGCGCTCCCTCAGTACTGCCCCTCCGACAGTGCAGCGCTCCCTCAGTACTGCCCCTCCGACAGTGTAGCGCTCCCTCAGTACTGCCCCTCCGACAGTGCAGCGCTCCCTCAGTACTGCCCCTCCGACAGTGCAGCGCTCCCTCAGTACTGCCCCCTCCGACAGTGCAGCGCTCCCTCAGTACTGCCCCTCCGACAGTGCAGCGCTCCCTCAGTACTGCCCCTCCGACAGTGCAGCGCTCCCTCAGTACTGCCCCTCCGACAGTGCAGCGCTCCCTCAGTACTGCCCCTCCGACAGTGCAGCACTCCCTCAGTACTGCCCCTCCGACAGTGCAGCGCTCCCTCAGTACTGCCCCTCCGACAGTGCAGCGCTCCCTCAGTACTGCCCCTCCGACAGTGCAGCGCTCCCTCAGTACTGCCCCTCCGACAGTGCAGCGCTCCCTCAGTACTGCCCCTCCGACAGTGCAGCTCTCCCTCAGTACTGCCCCTCCGACAGTGCAGCGCTCCCTCAGTACTGCCCCTCCGACAGTGCAGCTCTCCCTCAGTACTGCCCCTCCGACAGTGCAGCGCTCCCTCAGTACTGCCCCTCCGACAGTGCAGCTCTCCCTCAGTACTGCCCCTCCGACAGTGCAGGCGCTCCCTCAGTACTGCCCCTCCGACAGTGCAGCGCTCCCTCAGTACTGCCCCTCCGACAGTGTAGCGCTCCCTCAGTACTGCCCCTCCGACAGTGCAGCGCTCCCTCAGTACTGCCCCTCCGACAGTGCAGCACTCCCTCAGTACTGCCCCTCCGACAGTGCAGCGCTCCCTCAGTACTGCCCCTCCGACAGTGCGCACTCCCTCAGTACTGCCCCTCCGACAGTGCAGCGCTCCCTCAGTACTGCCCCTCCGACAGTGCAGCGCTCCCTCAGTACTGCCCCTCCGACAGTGCAGCGCTCTCTCAGTACTGCCCCTCCGACAGTGCAGCGCTCCCTCAGTACTGCCCCTCCGACAGTGCTGCGCTCCCTCAGTACTGCCCCTCCGACAGTGCGGCGCTCCCTCAGTACTGCCCCTCCGACAGTGCAGCGCTCCCTCAGTACTGCCCCTCCGACAGTGCGGCGCTCCCTCAGTACTGCCCCTCCGACAGTGCAGCGCTCCCTCAGTACTGCCCCTCCGACAGTGCAGCGCTCCCTCAGTACTGCCCCTCCGACAGTGCGGCCTCCCTCAGTACTGCCCCTCCGACAGTGCAGCGCTCCCTCAGTACTGCCCCTCCGACAGTGCAGCTCTCCCTCAGTACTGCCCCTCCGACAGTGCAGCGCTCCCTCAGTACTGCCCCTCCGACAGTGCAGCGCTCCCTCAGTACTGCCCCTCCGACAGTGCGGCCCTCCCTCAGTACTGCCCCTCCGACAGTGCGGCGCTCCCTCAGTACTGCCCTGGAGCGTCAGCCTGGATTTTGTTGTGAAGTCTCTGGAGTGAGGCTTGAAGTCAATGTCAGCTGCTTAATCAGGTGGGTGGGGTGTCAGTGTTTGCTTCTCCCAGTCATTGTGATCTCCTGGAACTTATTCCACCGCCCAAAGGGGAATGAAGAGGTAATTTCCCGCTGCTTTCTCCCCGCGCCACCTCCCCCCACCGCCAAACCTCCAAAGCCCCTCTCCCTTGATCCACGAACCTTGTCGGGGACAGTGCTGGAGTTCCGCGGCATGTGTGACCCGCCGTAGCCTGGATGGTGACCTCAGAGATTCTCTAGGCTGATGCCCACTTTGCCGACAGTCCCTGGATCACCATCAGGAGCATTTCCTGTGGCTGGCTTGTAGCACTCTGTCCCACAGCTGATTGTAGCTCTCAAGAACCAGTCACCCCCGACCTCTTCCCCACGCTTGAGCAACAGGGGAGTCAAAGGTTATGGGGAGTGGGCGGGAAAGTGGAGCTGAGGCCACAATGGGATCAGCCATGATCTCATTGAATGGCGGAGCAGGCTCGAGGGGCCGAATGGCCGACTCCTGCTCCTGTTTCTTATGGTCACTCCACCCCATCTCAGCGCCAGCGGAGAATGGAAGCTTGTCTGTAGGACCTCGTTCCACAATGGGGATTGCACTTACAACAACAACTTGCATTTATAGAGCACCTTTAACGCAGTCAAACGTCCCAAGGCGCTTCTCAGGAGCGATTATCAGACAAGATTTAACATGGATCCACATTAGGATAAATTCGGGCAGGTGGCCAAAAGCTTGGTGAAAGAGGTCGGTTTTAAGGAGCGTCTTAAAGGAGGAAAGAGAGAGAGGCGGAGATGTTTAGGGAGGGAATTCCAGAGCTTAGAGCCTCGACTGCGGAATGCACGGCCTCCAATGGTGGAGCGATTAAAATCAGGGATGCTCAAGAGGCCCGAATTGCTTTGTCATTCGGGGGAGGGGAGCATACCTGCACGTGAAACAGGCTGGTACTGATATCAGTGCGCTCTGCAAAGATAACTTGTTTTTTTAAACAAGTTCCAAAGTAAATATTCTGATTTTGTCTGGCTCAATTTGAAGTTAGTGCGCTGGCGAGTGAGTTCTGGCACGCTCTTGTATGGATGTCTGGGGCTACACCTCCGTCAGGTAGTTTCACACTGACGAAAGTCAGAGGGCAATGCACAAAGTCATCTCCTCCTTCAACACATCAACCTCAATGCTGACATTTCCACCGAGAATCCTCCCTTTGGGTGGAAGAGAATGGGATCAGCAGTGAGGAATCTTCAAATCTGAGCTCGACAAACTGACACTCTCGATGTGTTCCCATGAGGTGCTGCGTCAATGGGTACATAGAGGAACTAAAATTAAACTGAAACGTAAAAGTGAGGGATATGATAAAGTTAAGGCTGACAATAAGGATTACTACAACAACAACTTGCTCTTATACAGCTCCTTTAATGCAGTAAATTGGCTGGAGCTCCCGCGCAGGCCGCTCAATGGCTCTAAGAGGGAAGAAACCGCGCCCACGCGGGAATATGAACGGTCCGCGTCGCCCCTTAAAGGGGCCGCGCGTCCCCCCCAAAAAAATGACAGGGAACATTGGTCCCAGGGCGTTTGACAGGAGCGCTATCAGGCAAAGATTGACACCGAGCCACATAAGGAGATGTTAGGACAGGCAGAGAGCGAGGTTTTAAGGAGCGTCTGAAAGACAGAGAGAGAGAGAGAGGCAGGGAGGCGGAGAGAGAGAGAGAGAGGCAGGGAGGCGGAGAGAGAGAGAGAGGCAGGGAGGCGGAGAGAGAGAGAGAGAGGCAGGGAGGCGGAGAGAGAGAGAGAGAGACAGGGAGGCGGAGAGAGAGAGAGAGAGGCAGGGAGGCGGAGAGAGAGAGAGGGAGACAGGGAGGCGGAGAGAGAGAGAGAGAGGCAGGGAGGCAGAGAGTTTTAGGGAGGGAATTCCAGAGCAACAGGCAGGTGAAGAGGGAGATTACAAGGACTAAAATGGATATGAAAAAGGGTAGCTGATGGTGTTAAAGGAAATAGTTAGGTCTTTTGTAAGTCTTTAAACAGTGAAATAATAGTTTAAGAGAGGCCAGGAACACTCAGGGATGAAGGAGGGTCTAATGGTGAAGGATGGAAGTACGGCGAGTGTTGGTGAAGTGAGAATACACAGAGATGTCCTGACCATTTATTTAAACTGTAGAAAAGCAGCTGTATCTTAGAACCGTGGTCGAACTCATTCAAGAAGAGAGAGAAAAATATGGATTAACTGTCGGCCAGTTAATCTAACGTCAATTACGAGCAAACTTGTAGAATCCATAATTTGAGATAAAATTAGTAAGCATTTAGAGAGCTGTGGATTAATCAAGGGCAGCCGGCACGGATTTGTTAAAGGCAAGTTATTGCTTGAAAAATGTAAGTTTTTTGAAGAATTTTTTTTTTAATTCGTTCCTGGGATGTGGGTGTCACTGGCAAGGCCAGCATTTACTGCCCATCCCCTAATTGCCCCTTGAGAAGGTGGTGGTGAGCCGCCTTCTTGAACCGCTGCAGTCCGTGTGGTGAAGCTACTCCCACAGTGCTGTTAGGGAGGGAGTTCCAGGGTTTTGACCCAGCGATGATGAAGGAACGGCCGATATATTTCCAAGTCAGGATGGTGTGTGACTTGGAGGGGAACTTGGAGCTGGTGGTGTTCCGATAGAAACATAGAAACATAGAAGATAGGAGCAGGAGTAGGCCATTCGGCCCCTCGAGCCTGCTCCGCCTTCGATGAGATCATGGCTGATCATCCAAACTCAGTACCCTGTTCCTGCTTTCTCCCCATATCCCTTGATCCCTTTAGCTTTAAGAAATATATCAAACTCCTTCTTGAATATATTTACTGACTTGGCCTCAACTGCCTTCTGTGGTAGAGAATTCCACAGGTTCACCACTCTCTGGGTGAAGAAATTCCTCCTCATCTCAGTCCTAAATAGCTTACCCCTTATCCTTAGACTGTGACCTCTGGTTCTGGACTCCCCCGCCATCGGGAACATCCTTCCTGCATCTAGTCTGTCCAGACCTTGCCCTTGTCCCCCTGGGAGGTCCAGCATAGATAAAAGTAATGCAGTAGACATTTTACTACATTAAAGCTGCGATATAAATGCAAGTTTTATATGGATTTTCAGGAGTGCCTCACAAGAGGCTTATTAGAAAAATTCAGACATCTGGCACAATTAGTAATGTAGGAGCGTGGGTACAAAATTGGTTGACGTACAGGAAATAAAGGGCTCGGGTTACCAGGTGTTGCTTGATTGCAGGAGGGTTAGCTTTGGGGAGAGCGCGGGTCACTGGGGAGAGCGCGGGTCACTGGGATTAGCTTTGGACTGCTCTCGCAAAGAGCCGGTACTGGCACTATGGGAGGATTAGGCTCCTTCTGTGCTGCAACCTCCTACACGTTTCAAAGTGGTGTCATCCAGGGGTCAGGGCTGGGACAGCGTTGGCTACCGATGTATGTAAATGATTTGGGCTTGGGCACAAGGAGCATGATTTGACATTTTCTGATGTCACAGGGCAGGAGATTTGGCAAACACCGAGGAGGACTGTAAAAGGCTGCAGGAAAGCACTGCCAAGTTAGCAGAATTGGACACTGGCGACAGATACAATTTGATGTGGATAAGAGTGAGGTAATACATTGTGGGAGAAAAAAAAACAAGAAATGGAAGCATGGACTCAGTGGAACTATGGTGAAGGATGTGGATGAACTGAGACCCTGGGTTCAGATATACAACTGCCTGAAAGTGCAAGAGCCCATAAACCCATTAAAATGGGCAATATCATTCTCAGTTTAAAAATAAGTGGTTTTCAGGTCCTCAGAATATCCCAAAGTCCTTCATGGTCAATGAATTGCTTCTGAAGTGTTGTTGCTGATAGTATGTAGGCTAATGAGGCACAGAGCGCAAGAGTGAAAGCAAAGTATTAGTTAGACCACAGTTAAAATACCCAGCCAACCACCCCACCCACCACCTTAAACATTCACTCACTCCACCACCGGCGCACCGTGGCACAAAACTCCAGGCTGACACTCCCAGTGCAGTGCTGAGGAAGAGCAGGGGAGTTCTCCCCGGTGTCCTGGGGCCAATATCTATCCCTCAACCAACATCACTAAAATAGATGATCACATTGGACCACCGGATGTCGCAAAGCGCTTTACAACCAATGAAGTACTTTTTGGAGTGCAGTCACTGTTGTAATGTGGGAAACGCAGCAGCTAATTTGCGCACAGCAAGCTCCCACAAACAGCAATGTGATAATGGCCAGATCATCTGTTTTAGTGATGTTGATTGAGGGATAAATATTGGGCCCAGGACACCGAGGAGAACTCCCCTGCTCTTCTTCGAAACAGAGCCATGGGATCCTTAACGTCAACCTGAGAGAGCAGACGGGGCCTCGGTTTAACGTCTCATCTGAAAGACGGCTCCTCTGACAGTGCCGCACTCCCTCAGCACTGCACTGCAGTGTCAGCCTAGATTTTTGTGCTCAAGTCTCTGGAGTGAGACTTGAACCCACGACCTTCTGACTCAGAAAGAGAGGAAGAGTGTCACGGCAGTTTATAGCAAAGCCTCTCCTGGTTACCTCAGCCTCCAAACCTCACGCCGACACAAGTAACCCAAGGATGGGTCCGGGATGACTCATGTTGGAAAGATGAGCTCAGCCAATGGTTTTCTTGCTGCTGCCTGTGCTCGTGACTCCAGCTCCACATTAACTGCTGACCGAAGCCTTCTGCTGGAAACTTGTGGGTCAAAATAACTCCTCCCACATCCACTACCAGGATTAGTACTGCCATTACACCATGGCTTGTTGGAGGAGAGCCTCCATCCGCTCCTCACAAGGCCCTTGAAGTGAGGGGAGCGTGGGTCCTTCGTTGGGACCCGATGTATGGTTGGGCCAAATGCGGAGCTCGAGAGGGCTCAGCTACGTTCCCGAAGTTGCTGGAAAGTATCTGTGTGTGAATCGGAAGCAGGAAGGGTTAGACTCAGCCGCATCATTTCCCCAAGATTGAACCCACAACCTCCTGACTCAGATACCCTCTGAGCCACGGCTGACTCCTACAGCCATGGAATCTGTAGCCTTGCCCAGTAATGCGGTGAGAATGCAGCCCAGATCCTGGATGGCAGATGTCATTGCAGCCTGTGCGGTGGGGGACTGAGCTGTGGATGGGCCAGGATTTGCCGCTCTGTGCAAGGATGCCTGAAGCTTACGTGAGCTGAGCCTCAGCCCACCCACGCAACCGCTGGACGCGATTCCACGCTCGTCACCATTTGTTGGAAGCTTCTGGGCAGCACCACCAATGATCCCAACAACCGGTGCTGCTCAGAAAGAATTCCTCTCTTAAAAGCTGGACCGCGGGGATCTGGTTCCGACCTCACCAGCTCCTGATGACTCCTCTTCCTCCACCTGCTCCTGTCCATATCAACAACAACTTGTCCTTATACAGCACCCTTAACGTAGTAAAACGTCCCGCAGTGCTTCACAGGAGCGATTATCAAACAAAAATTGACACCGAGCCACATAAGGAGAAATTAGGGCAGGTGACCAAAAGCTTGGTCAAAGAGGCAGGTTTTAAGGAGCGTCTTACAGGAGGAACGCGCGGTAGAGAGGTGGAGAGGTTTAGGGAGGGAATTCCAGAGCTTAGAGCCCAGGCAACAGAAGGCACGATCACCAATGGTGGAGCGATTATAATCGGAGATGTTCAAGAGGCTGTTGTCTGGCTGCTGATCTAAACCTGCTGAGCTGGATGTCTCTGAGCCCTGAGTCCATTCGATGGAATTGAAAAGCTCCTTGGGATGTTTTACTCCGTTAAAGATGCTGTATAGATGCAAGAAGTTGTTGTTGTTGTGGTTGAGGTGTATAGTAGGCGGCAGTTCCAGTATCGCCGCTTTTACACGGTTACCGAAAGTTAAAATGACCCCCCACGGTGTGCTGGAAAACGATCCACCTGTTGTGGGACGCCTAGGACAAGCCCGATTGTCTCCTCACCTGATGTCCACAGGGGGATTTTCCAACAAGGGTCACAGGTTGGCGGCAAGGAGTGGGAGTGCTGGTTGATTCTTCCCCTGTTATGGCCAGAGGCCAATTGTAATCCCGTATCACCATCCTGGATAAGGTCAGCACTGAGCAGGAACTGACCAAGAACTGACCTGGAACTGATCTGGAACTGAGCAGGAACTGATCTGGAACTGATCTGGAACTGAGCAGGAATAGACCAGGAACAGACCAGAAACGGACCAGGAACTGACCTGGCACTGAGCAGGAGGTGAAGCTGCGCGGTTCCTGCTCTGTACAGCGCGGTATCACAGTGGGCAGTGCAGGGCTTCACTGGGAAGCATTCAAATTCCGTCCAGCTCATAACACTCGTGATGATGGCGGCACCACCCGAAATATTAAGTGGCTTTTTGATCTGTCTACTTGCAAAAGTTTCTGAACCCATTTCAGTGTCTGCAGTGGCTCACCATGTAGCACACTCGCCTCTCAATCAGAATGTTGACGGCTCAAGTCACACTGCAGACACCAGCGCATCAAAAATCCAGGCTGACCCTCCAGTGCAGTACTGAGGGAGCGTCACATTGTCAGAGGGGCAGTACTGAGGGAGCGCTGCACTGTCGGAGGGGCAGTACTGAGGGAGCGTCACATTGTCGGAGGGGTAGTACTGAGGGAGCGCTGCACTGTCGGAGGGGCAGTACTGAGGGAGCGCTGCACTGTCGGAGGTGCAGTACTGAGGGAGCACAGCACTGTCGGAGGGACAGTACTGAGGGAGCGCTGCACTGTCAGAGGGGCAGTACTGAGGGAGCACCGCACTGTCGGAGGGACAGTACTGAGGGAGTGCTGCACTGTCAGAGGGGCAGTACTGAGGGAGCACAGCACTGTCGGAGGGACAGTACTGAGGGAGCGCTGCACTGTCGGAGGGACAGTACTGAGGGAGCGCTGCACTGTCAGAGGGGCAGTACTGAGGGAGCGCCGCACTGTTGGAGGGACAGTACTGAGGGAGCGCAGCACTGTGGGAGGGGCAGTACTGAGGGAGCGCTGCACTGTTGGAGGGGCAGTACTGAGGGAGCGCTGCACTGTCAGAGGGGCAGTACTGAGGGGGCGCTGCACTGTCGGAGTTGCCGTCTATCGGATGAGGTATTTAGCTGCGGCCCCGTCGGCTCTCTCAGGTTGACGTTAAGGATCCCATGGCTCTGTTTCGAAGAAGAGCAGGGGAGTTATCCCCGGTGTCCTGGCCAAAATTTATCCCTCAATCAACATCACTAACACAGATGATCTGATCATTATCACATTGCTGGTTGCGGGAGCTTGCTGTGCGCAAATTGGTTGCTGCGTTTCCCACATTACAACAGTGACCACACTTCAAAAGTACTTCATTGGCTGTGAGGCGCTTTGGGACGTTTGGTGGTCGTGAAAGGTGCTTTCGGAATACAAGTCTTTCTTTTTTTATTTCAGATTTCCAGCTATTTGAAGTCATTTTTTTGTTAGCGCTCCTGACAAGTGTACCACTAAAGCACAAAGTTGACAGGGCTACTTTATGGTCTGTGGCCTGGCAGTGTTTGTGTTATCTGAATGGTCTTGTCTGAAAGGCTTGAAGTGTTAACATTTAGCGGAGTTTAATCGCCTTGTTCCATGTGGCAGCTGTTTAATCATGGCCGAGATGCTTGAACATGTTTTCAGACTGTCTCCAGCAAGACTTGGATGTGAGTCAACCAGCCAGGGCAGGCCTTCTGGGATCAGAAGTAGAGAAACGGAATAGGATTCAATGTCAAGACGGTGCTCGCTCACCCTGCCCCTCCGATGGATCAGTGAGTAACATTCGCGACACACAAGTGCCAGGCAATGACGATCTCCAACAAACGAGCGTCTAACCACCTCCCCATGACATTCAACGGCATTACCATCACCGAATCCCCCACCATCAACATCCTGGGGGTCACCATTGACCAGAAACTTAACTGGACCAGCCACATAAATACTGTGGCAACAAGAGCAGGTCAGAGGCTGGGTATTCTGCGGCGAGTGTCTCACCTCTTGACTCCCCAAAGCCTTTCCACCATCTACAAGGCACAAGTCAGGAGTGTGATGGAATACTCTCCACTTGCCTGGATGAGTGCAGCTCCAACAACACTCAGGAAGCTCGACACCATCCAGGACAAAGCAGCCTGAAAGGGCGGTGGAAGCAGATTCAATCGGAACTTTCAAAAGGGGAATTGGAGAAATACTTGAGGGGAGAAAATGACCGGGATATGGGGAAAGAGCTGGGGAGTGACTCACGTGTTTGCTTCTTGTTAATGTCCCAGTAATGAATCTATCACAGCTGTTTGAGCAAGTTTATTGCTGTCATATTGGACTCTGCAAACAAACAGAACTCGGCGGTTCAGGGATGGGCTTTTCCTGAACATGCCAGTAGAGCAAGGGTTAATTTTCATTTTTTTGAAAAGACAATTTGCAGCGCTCTATTGCATTCAGTTATTTTAAAAGCCAGAAATTGCAAAACCCAAGAATCTTCAAGTGTCAGCCGTGGCTCAGTGGGCAGCACACTCGCATCAGAATCAGAAGGTCGTGGGTTCAAGTCTCGCTCCAGAGAGCAGAGCACATAAAGCTAGTCTGACACTCCAGTGCAGTACTGAGGGAGCGCCAGCACTGTCGGAGGGGCAGTACTGAGGGAGCGCCGCACTGTCGGAGGGGCAGTACTGAGGGAGCGCCGCACTGTCGGAGGGGCAGTACTGAGGGAGCGCCGCACTGTCGGAGGGGCAGTACTGAGGGAGCGCTGCACTGTCGGAGGGGCAGTACTGAGGGAGCGCCGCACTGTCGGAGGGGCAGTACTGAGGGAGCGCCGCACTGTCGGAGGGGCAGTACTGAGGGAGCGCTGCACTGTCGGAGGGGCAGTACTGAGGGAGCGCTGCACTGTCGGAGGGGCAGTACTGAGGGAGCGCCGCACTGTCGGAGGGGCAGTACTGAGGGAGCGCCGCACTGTCGGAGGGGCAGTACTGAGGGAGCGCTGCACTGTCGGAGGGGCAGTACTGAGGGAGTGCTGCACTGTCAGAGGGGCAGTACTGAGGGAGCGCTGCACTGTCGGAGGGACAGTGCTGAGGGAGCACTACACTGTCGGAGGGGCAGTACTGAGGGAGCGCTGCACTGTCGGAGGGACAGTGCTGAGGGAGTGCTGCACTGTCAGAGGGGCAGTACTGAGGGAGCGCTGCACTGTCGGAGGGACAGTGCTGAGGGAGCACTACACTGTCGGAGGGGCAGTACTGAGGGAGCGCTGCACTGTCAGAGGGGCAGTACTGAGGGTGCGCTGCACTGTCAGAGGGGCAGTACTGAGGAAGTGCCGCACTGTCGGAGGGGCAGTAATGAGGGTGCGCTGCACTGTCAGAGGGGCAGTACTGAGGGAGTGCTGCACTGTCAGAGGGGCAGTACTGAGGGAGCGCCGCACTGTCAGAGGGGCAGTACTGAGGGAGCGCTGCAGTGTCGGAGGGGCAGTACTGAGTGAGTTCTGCACTGTCGGAGGGGCAATACTGAGGGAATGCTGCACTGTCGGACGGGCTATAGTGAGGGAGCGCTACACTGTCGGAGGGGCAGTACTGAGGGAGCGCCGCACTGTCGGAGGGGCAGTACTGAGGGAGCGCTGCACTGTCGGAGGGGCAGTACTAAGGGAGTGCCGCACTGTCGGAGGGGCTGTGCTGAGGGAGTGCCGCACTGTCGGAGGGGCAGTACTGAGAGAGCGCCGCAATGTCAGAGGGGCAGTACTGAGGGAGTGCCGCACTGTCGGAGGGGCAGTACTGAGGGAGTGCTGCAGTGTCGGAGGGGCAGTACTGAGGGAGCGCCGCATTGTCGGAGGGGCAGTACTTAGGGAGCGCCGCACTGTCGGAGGGGCAATACTGAGGGAGAGTTGCACTGTCAGAGGGGCGGTACTGAGGGAGTGCTGCACTGTCGGAGGGGCAGTACTGAGGGAGCACAACACTGTCGGAGGGGCAATACTGAGGGAGAGTTGCACTGTCAGAGGGGCAGTACTGAGGGAGTGCTGCACTGTCAGAGGGGCAGTACTGAGGTAGCGCCGCACTGTCAGAGGGGCAGTACTGAGGGAGCGCTGCAGTGTCGGAGGGGCAGTACTAAGTGAGTTCTGCACTGTCGGAGGGGCAGTAATGAGGGAGCGCTGCACTGTCGGAGGGGCAGTACTGAGGGAGCGCAAACTGTCAGAGGGGCTGTACTGAGGGAGCGCTGCACTGTTGGAGGGGCAGTACTGTGGGAGCGCTGCACTGTCAGAGGGGCAGTCCTCTGGGAGCGCTGCACTGTCGGAGGGGCAGTACTGAGTGAGCTCTGCACTGTCGGAGGGGCAGTACTGAGGGAGCGCTGCACTGTTGGAGGGGCAGTACTGAGGGAGTGCTGCACTGTGGAGGGACAGTACTGAGGGAGCGCCGCACTGTCGGAGGGGCAGAACTGAGGGAGCGCTGCACTGTCGGAGGGGCAGTACTGAGGGAGTGCTGCACTGTCGGAGGGGCTGTACTGAGGGAGCGCTGCACTGTCGGAGGTGTAGTAATGAGGGAGCGCTGCACTGTCGGAGGGGCGGTACTGAGGGAGCGCTGCACTGTCGGAGGGGCAGTACTGAGGGAGCGCTGCACTGTCGGAGGGGCAGTACTGATGGAACGCTGCCCTGTCGGGGGGGCTGTACTGAGGGAGCGTAGCACTATCAGAGGGGCAGTACTGAGGGAGTGCTACACTGTCGGAGGGGCAGTACTGGGGGAGCGCTACACTGTCAGAGGGGCAGTACTGAGGAAGTGCTGCACTGTCGGAGGGGCACTACTGAGGGTGCGCCACACTGTCGGAGGGGCAGTACTGAGGAAGCGCTGCACTGTCAGAGGGGCACTACTGAGGGAGCGCTGCACTGTCGGTGCGTCAGTACTGAGGGAGCGCTGCACTGTCGGAGGGGCTGTACTGAGGGAGCGCTGCACTGTCGGAGGGGCAGTACTGAGGGAGCACTGCACTGTCGGAGGGGCGGTACTGAGGGAGCGCTGCACTGTCGGAGGGGCAGTACTGAGGGAGCGCTGCACTGTCGGAGGGGCAGTACTGATGGAACACTGCCCTGTCGGGGGGGCTGTACTGAGGGAGCGCTGCACTGTCGGAGGGGCAGTACTGGGGGAGTGCTGCACTGTCGGAGGGGCAGTACTGAGGGTGCGCCGCACTGTAGGAGGGGCAGTACTGAGGGAGCGCTGCACTGACGGAGGGGCAGTACTGAGGGAGTGCTGCACTGTCAGAGGGGCAGTACTGAGGGAGTGCTGCACTGTCGGAGGGGCAGTACGGAGGGTGCGCCACACTGTCAGAGGGGCAGTACTGAGGGAGAGCTGCACTGTCGGAGGGGCAGTACTGAGGGAGCGCTAAACTGTCAGAGGGGCTGTACTGAGGGAGCGCTGCACTGTTGGAGGGGCAGTACTGAGGGAGAGCTGCACTGTCGGAGGGGCAGTAATGAGGGAGCGCTGCACTGTCGGAGGGGCAGTACTGAGGGAGCGCTAAACTGTCAGAGGGGCTGTACTGAGGGAGCGCCGCACTGTCGGAGGGGCAGTACTGAGGGAGCGCTAAACTGTCAGAGGGGCAGTACTGAGGGAGCGCTGCACTGTTGGAGGGGCAGTACTGAGGGAGCGCTGCACTGTCGGAGGGGCAGTACTGAGGGGGCGCTGCACTGTCGGAGTTGCCGTCTATCGGATGAGGTATTTAGCTGCGGCCCCGTCTGCTCTCTCAGGTTGACGTTAAGGATCCCATGGCACTATTTCGAAGAAGAGCAGGGGAGTTATACCTGTTGTCCTGGCCAAAATTTATCCCTCAATCAACATCACTAAAACAGATGATCTGGTCATTATCACATTGCTGTTTGTGGGAGCTTGCTGTGCACAAATTGGTTGCTGCGTTTCCCACATTACAACAGTGACTACACTTCAAAAGTACTTCATTGGCTGTGAGGCGCTTTGGGACGTTTGGTGGTCGTGAAAGGTGCTTTCGGAATACAAGTCTTTCTTTTTTTATTTCAGATTTCCAGCTATTTGACGTCATTTTTTTGTTAGCGCTCCTGACAAGTGTACCACTAAAGCACAAAGATGACAGGGCTCCTTTATGGTCTGTGGCCTGGCAGTGTTTGTGTTATCTGAATGGTCTTGTCTGAAATGCTTGAAGTGTTAACATTTAGCGGAGTTTAATCGCCTTGTTCCATGTGGCAGCTGTTTAATCATGGCCGAGATGCTTGAACATGTTTTCAGACTGTCTCCAGCAAGACTTGGATGTGAGTCAACCAGCCAGGGCAGGCCTTCTGGGATCAGAAGTAGAGAAACGGAATAGGATTCAACGTCAAGACGGTGCTCGCTCACCCTGCCCCTCCGATGGATCAGTGAGTAACATTCGCGACACACAAGTGCCAGGCAATGACTATCTCCAACAAACGAGCGTCTAACCACCTCCCCATGACATTCAACGGCATTACCATCACCGAATCCCCCACCATCAACATCCTGGGGGTCACCATTGACCAGAAACTTAACTGGACCAGCCACATAAATACTGTGGCAACAAGAGCAGGTCAGAGGCTGGGTATTCTGCGGCGAGTGTCTCACCTCTTGACTCCCCAAACCTTTCCACCATCTACAAGGCACAAGTCAGGAGTGTGATGGAATACTCTCCACTTGCCTGGATGAGTGCAGCTCCAACAACACTCAGGAAGCTCGACACCATCCAGGACAAAGCAGCCTGAAAGGGCGGTGGAAGCAGATTCAATCGGAACTTTCAAAAGGGGAATTGGAGAAATACTTGAGGGGAGAAAATGACCGGGATATGGGGAAAGAGCTGGGGAGTGACTCACGTGTTTGCTTCTTGTTAATGTCGCAGTAATGAATCTATCACAGCTGTTTGAGCAAGTTTATTGCTGTCATATTGGCCTCTGCAAACAAACAGAACTCGGCGGTTCAGGGATGGGCTTTTCCTGAACATGCCAGTAGAGCAAGGGTTAATTTTCATTTTTTTGAAAAGACAATTTGCAGCGCTCTATTGCATTCAGTTATTTTAAAAGCCAGAAATTGCAAAACCCAAAAAATCTTCAAGTGTCAGCCGTGGCTCAGTGGGCAGCACACTCGCCTCGGAATCAGAAGGTCGTGGGTTCAAGTCTCGCTCCAGAGAGCAGAGCACATAAAGCTAGTCTGACACTCCAGTGCAGTACTGAGGGAGCGCTGCACTGTCGGAGGGGCAGTACTGAGGGAGCGCCACACTGTCGGAGGGGCAGTACTGAGGGAGCGCCACACTGTCGGAGGGGCGGTACTGAGGGAGCGCTGCACTGTCGGAGGGGCAGTACTGAGGTAGCGCTACACTGTCAGAGGGGCTGTACTGAGGGAGTGCTGCACTGTCGGAGGGGCAGTACTGAGGGAGCGTAGCACTGTCGGAGGGGCAGTACTGAGGGAGCACTGCACTGTCGGAGGGGCAGTAGTGAGGGTGCGACACAGTGTCGGAGGGGCAGTACTGAGGGTGCGCAGCACTGTCAGAGGGGCAGTACTGAGGGAGTGCTGCACTGTCGGAGGTGCGGCACTGAGGGAGCGCCGCACTGTCAGAGGGGCAGCACTGAGGGAGCACCACACTGTCAGAGGGGCAGTACTGAGGCAGCTCTGCACTGTCGGAGGGGCAGTACTGAGGGAGCGCCACCCTGTCGGAGGGGCAGTACTGAGGGAGCGCCACACTGTCGGAGGGGCAGTACTGAGGGAGCGCCGCACTATCGGAGGGGTAGCACTGAGGGAGCGCCGCACTGTCGGAGGGGCAGTAATGAGGGAGCGCTGCACTGTCGGAGGGGCTGTACTGATGGAGCGCTGAACTGAGGGAGCGCTGCACTGTCGGAGGGGCAGTACTGAGGGAGCGCCGCACTGTCGGAGGGGCAGTACTGAGGGAGCGCTGCACTGTCGGAGGGGCAGTACTGAGGGAGCGCTGCACAGTCGGAGGGGCAGTACTGAGGGAGTGCTGCACAGTCGGAGGGGCAGTACTGAGGGAGTGCTGCACTGTCGGATTTGCCGTCTATCGGATGAGGTATTTAGCTGCGGCCCCGTCTGCTCTCTCACGTTGACGTTAAGGATCCCATGGCTCTGTTTCGAAGAAGAGCAGGGGAGTTATCCCCGGTGTCCTGGCCAAAATTTATCCCTCAATCAACATCACTAAAACAGATGATCTGGTCATTATCACGTTGCTGGTTGCGGGAGCTTGCTGTGCACAAATTGGTTGCTGCGTTTCCCACATTACAACAGTGACTCCACTCCAAAAGTACTTCATTGGCTGTGAGGCGCTTTGGGACGTTTGGTGGTCGTGAAAGGTGCTTTCGGAATACAAGTCTTTCTTTTTTTATTTCAGATTTCCAGCTATTTGACGTCATTTTTTTGTTAGCGCTCCTGACAAGTGTACCACTAAAGCACAAAGATGACAGGGCTCCTTTATGGTCTGTGGCCTGGCAGTGTTTGTGTTATCTGAATGGTCTTGTCTGAAAGGCTTGAAGTGTTAACATTTAGCGGAGTTTAATCGCCTTGTTCCATGTGGCAGCTGTTTAATCATGGCCGAGATGCTTGAACATGTTTTCAGACTGTCTCCAGCAAGACTTGGATGTGAGTCAACCAGCCAAGGCAGGCCTTCTGGGATCAGAAGTAGAGAAACGGAATAGGATTCAACGTCAAGACGGTGCTCGCTCACCCTGCCCCTCCGATGGATCAGTGAGTAACATTCGCGACACACAAGTGCCAGGCAATGACGATCTCCAACAAACGAGCGTCTAACCACCTCCCCATGACATTCAACGGCATTACCATCACCGAATCCCCCACCATCAACATCCTGGGGGTCACCATTGACCAGAAACTTAACTGGACCAGCCACATAAATACTGTGGCAACAAGAGCAGGTCAGAGGCTGGGTATTCTGCGGCGAGTGTCTCACCTCCTGACTCCCCAAAGCCTTTCCACCATCTACAAGGCACAAGTCAGGAGTGTGATGGAATACTCTCCACTTGCCTGGATGAGTGCAGCTCCAACAACACTCAGGAAGCTCGACACCATCCAGGACAAAGCAGCCTGAAAGGGCGGTGGAAGCAGATTCAATCGGAACTTTCAAAAGGGGAATTGGAGAAATACTTGAGGGGAGAAAATGACCGGGATATGGGGAAAGAGCTGGGGAGTGACTCACGTGTTTGCTTCTTGTTAATGTCCCAGTAATGAATCTATCACAGCTGTTTGAGCAAGTTTATTGCTGTCATATTGGCCTCTGCAAACAAACAGAACTCGGCGGTTCAGGGATGGGCTTTTCCTGAACATGCCAGTAGAGCAAGGGTTAATTTTCATTTTTTTGAAAAGACAATTTGCAGCGCTCTATTGCATTCAGTTATTTTAAAAGCCAGAAATTGCAAAACCCAAGAATCTTCAAGTGTCATCCATGGCTCAGTGGGCAGCACACTCGCCTCGGAATCAGAAGGTCGTGGGTTCAAGTCTCGCTCCAGAGAGCAGAGCACATAAAGCTAGTCTGACACTCCAGTGCAGTACTGAGGGAGCGCTGCACTGTCGGAGGGGCAGTACTGAGGGAGCGCTGCACTGTCAGAGGGGCAGTACTGAGGGAGCGCTGCACTGTCGGAGGGGCAGTACTGAGGGAGCGCTGCACTGTCGGAGGGGCAGTACTGAGGGAGCGCCACACTGTCGGAGGGGCAGTACTGAGGGAGCGCCACACTGTCGGAGGGGCGGTACTGAGTGAGCGCTGCACTGTCGGAGGAGCAGTACTGAGGGAGCGCTACACTGTCAGAGAGGCAGTACTGAGGGAGCACTGCACTGTCGGAGGGGCAGTACTGAGGTAGCGCTACACTGTCAGAGGGGCAGTACTGAGGGAGTGCTGCACTGTCGGAGGGGCAGTACTGAGGGAGCGTAGCACTGTCAGAGAGGCAGTACTGACGGAGTGCTACACTGTCGGGGGGGCAGTACTGAGGGAGTGCTGCACTGTCGGAGGTGCGGCACTGAAGGAGCGCTGCACTGTCAGAGGGGCAGCACTGAGGGAGCGCCACACTGTCAGAGGGGCAGTACTGAGGGAGCTCTGCACTGTCAGAGGGGCAGTACTGAGGGAGCGCTGCACTATCAGAGGGGCAGTACTGAGGGAGCCCCGCACTGTCGGAGGGTCGGTACTGAGGGAGCGCCGCACTTTCGGAGGGGCAGTACTGAGGGAGTGCTGCACTGTTGGAGTGACAGTACTGAGGGAGCACCGCACTGTCAGAGGGGCAGTACTGAGGGAGTGCTGCACTGTCAGAGGGGCAGTACTGATGGAGCGCCGCACTGTCGGAGGGGCAGTACTGATGGAGAGCCGCACTGTCGGAGGGGCGGTACTGAGGGAGTGCTGCACTGTCAGAGGGGCAGTACTGATGGAGCGCCGCACTGTCGGAGGGGCAGTACTGAGGGAGAGCCGCACTGTCGGAGGGGCAGTACTGAGGGAGCGCTGCACTGTCAGAGGGGCAGTACTGATGGAGCGCCGCACTGTCGGAGGGGCAGTACTGATGGAGAGCCGCACTGTCGGAGGGGCGGTACTGAGGGAGTGCTGCACTGTCGGAGGGGCAGTACTGAGGGAGCGCTGCACTGTCAGAGGGGCAGTACTGAGGGAGCGCTGCACTGTCGGATGGGCAGTACTGAGGGAGCGCTGCACTGTCGGAGGGGCAGTACTGAGGGAGCGCCGCACTGTCGGAGGGGCAGTACTGAGGGAGCGCTGTACTGTCGGAGGGGCAGTACTGAGGGAGCACCGCACTGTCGGAGGGGCAGTACTGAGGGAGCGCCGCACTGTCGGAGGGGCAGTACTGAGGGAGCGCTGCACTGTCGGAGGGGCAGTACTGAGGGAGCACTGCACTGTCGGAGGGGCAGTACTGAGGGAGCGCTGCACTGTCGGAGGGGCAGTACTGAGGGAGCGCTGCACTGTCGGAGGGGCAGTACTGAGGGAGTGCTGCACTGTCGGAGGGGCAGTACTAAGGGAGCGTCGCACTGTCGGAGGGGCAGTACTGAGGGAGCGCTACACTGTCGGAGGTGCCGTCTTTCAGATGAGATTTTAAACCGAGGCCCCGTCTGCTCTCTCAGGTGGGTGTAAAAGATCCCATGGCACTATTTCGAAGCAGATTGGGGAGTTATCCCTGGTGTTGGGGTCAATATTTATCCCTCAATCAACATCACTAAAACAGATGATCTGGTCATTATCACATTGCTGTTTGTGGGAGCTTGCTGTGCGCAAATTGGCCGCCGTGTTTCCCACATTACGACAGTGACTACACAGCAAAAGCACTTCATTGGCTGTAAAGTGCTTTGGAACGTCCGGTGGTCGTGATAGGCGCTATTAAATGCAAGTCTTTTTTTTTCTTTTTTCCTGATATTTCCCTGTTAATTCCCCCTCCCCTGAAGCCGCTGACTCTTGCTCTTCCTCAAGGTGCCATGAATCTTCACCTGCCTCACCCAAATGGCCACGCTTCATGCACGGACCCGAACATTGATTATTGGCATGGCATTGTGGGGACATTACCCCTAACCTTAGCTAATGGACACACACTTTCCAGCAAGGGATCACTGGATAGAGATCAGGAGCAGGAACCCTGGTTAATTTTCCCCTCTGTAACCTAGGGCCACTGAGGTCATCCCTCCAGCTGCCTTGGCCAAGATCAGCTAACCCAGCACAGGCCAGACTAGAAACCTTGGATCTTCCTGGTCTGTATTGCTCAATACCCACTGGCATGAGTAGATTGGGCCTGTACTCTCTGGAGTTTAGAAGAATGAGAGGTGATTGCATTGAAACATATAAGATTCTGAGGGGGATTGACAGGGTAGATAAACAGAAACATAGAAAAATAGGAGTAGGAGTAGGCCATTCGGCCCTTCGAGCCTGCTCCACCATTCAATATGATCATGGCTGATCCTCTGTCTCAATACCATATTCCTGTTCACTCTCCATACCCCTTGATGCCTTTTGTGTCTAGAAATCTATCTATCTCCTTCTTAAATATATTCAGTGACTTGGCCTCCACAGCCTTCTGAGTGAAGAAATTTCTCCTCATCTCAGTCCTAAATGTCCTACCCCGTATCCTGAGACTGTGACCACTTGTTCTAGACCCCCCAGCCAGGGGAAACATCCTCCCTGCATCCAGTCTGTCTGGCCCTGTCAGAATTTTATACGTTTCCACGAGATCCCCTCTCATTCTTCTGAACTCTAGTGAATACAGGCCTAGTCGAACCAATCTCTCCTCATATGACAGTCCTGCCATCTCAGGAATCAGTCTGGTGAACCTTCGCTGCACTCCCTCTATGGCAAGTATATTCTTTCTTAGGTAAGGAGACCAAAACTGCACACAGTACTCCAGGTGTGGTCTCACCAAGGCCCTGTATAACTGTAGTAAGACATCCTTGCTCCTGTACTCAAATCCTCTTGCAATGAAGGCCAACATACCATTTGCCTTCCTAACTGCTTGCTGCACCTGCATGTTTGCTTTCAGTGACTGGTGTACAAGGACACCCAGGTCCCTTTGTACATCAGCATTTCCCAATCTAGCACCATTTAAATAATACTCTGCCTTTCTGTTTTTCCTACCGAAGTGGATAACTTCACATTTATCCACGTTATACTGCATCTGCCATGTATTTCCCCACTCACTCAACTTGTCTAAATCACCTTGAAGCCTCTTTGCATCCTCCTCACAACTCACAATCCCACCAAGTTTTGTGTCGTCAGCAAACTTGGAAATATTACATTTGGTTCCCTCATCCAAATCATTGATATATATTGTGAATAGCTGGGGCCCAAGCACTGATCCCTGCGGTACTTTATCAGCTTTCAGTCCCATTCATTTCTCCAGCACTATTTTTTTTCTAATACTAATTTCCTTTAATTCCTCCTCCTCACAAGACCCTTGGTTCTTTAGCATTTCTGGGAAGTTATTTGTGTCCTCTTCCGTGAAGACAGAACCAAAGTATTTGTTTAATTGCTCGCCATTTCCTTATTCCCCATTATAAATTCTCCCATTTCTGACTGTAAGGGACCTACATTTGTCTTCACTAATCTTTTTCTTTTTACATACTTATAGAAGCTTTTACAATCCGCTTTTATGTTCCTTGCAAGTTTACTCGCATACTTTATTTTTCCCCTCTTAATCAATCTCTTGGTCCTTTTTTGCTGAACTCTAAACTGTTCACAATCCTCAGGCTTGCTACTTTTTCTGGCAATTTTATATGACTCCTCTTTGGATCTAATAATATCCTTAATTTCTTTTGTTAGCCATGGTTGGGCCGCTTTTCCTTTTGTGTTTTTGCGCCAGAAAGGAATGTATAACTGTTGCAATTCATGCATTTGTTTCTTAAATGTTAGCCATTGCCTATCCACCGTCATGCCTTTTAATGAAGCTCCCCAATCTATCATAGCCAACTCACTCCTCATACCTCCGTAGTTTCCTTTGTTTAGATTTAGGACCCTAGTTTCGGATTGGACTACTTCACTTTCCATCTTAATGAAGAATTCTATCATGTTATGGTCACTCTTCCCTAAAGGACCCCACACAACAAGATTATTAATTAACCCCTTCTCATTGCACAATACCCAATCTAGGATAGCCTGTTCCCTAGTTGGCTCCTCAGCGTACTGGTCCAAAAAACCATCTCGTACACACTCCAGGAATTCATCCTCCACAGTATTATTGCTAATTTGGTTTGGCCAGTCTATATGTAGATTAAAGTCACCCATGATTACTGTAGTACCCTTGTTACATGCATCTCTAATTTCCTGTTTGATGCCATCCCCTACATTACCACTACTGTTTGGAGGCCTATATACAACTCCCACCAATGTTTTCTGCCCCTTGGTGCTTCTTAGCTCCACCCAGACTGATTCTATATCTTGATTTTCTGAGCCAATATCCTTTCTCACTATTGCTCTGATTTCATCCTTTACTAACAACGCCACCCCACCTCTTCCTTTTCGCCTGTCCTTCCTAAATATCGAATATCCTTGGATATTCAGCTCTCAGCCTTGGTCACCCTGCAGCCATGTCTCCGTAATCGCTATTATATCGTATCCATTTACATCTATTTGCGCTGTTAATTCGTCTACCTTATTACGAATGCTTCGTGCATTCAGATACAGTGCCTTTAGATTTGTCTTTTTGACATTTTTAGACATCTTAACATTTTTTTGTACTATGGCCCTATTTGTCTTATTACCATTTTTTCTGACCCGGACCCTATTTGTTAGTGCACTCCTTTGTTTGTACGCTCTGTCCCTTCCTGACACAATCTGGTTATCCTTACCCCAATCACTTTCCTGCACTGCTTCCTTGTCTTTTCTCTTTAGCATTCTAGATTTCTCTCCACCGGGACCCTACCCCCACTTTAAAGTTTAAAGCCCTATCTACCTCCCTAGTTATTCGATTCGCTAGAACTCTGGTCCCAGCATGGTTCAGGTGAAGTCCGTCCCAACGGAACAGCTCTCTCTTTCCCCAGTACTGGTGCCAGTGCCCCACAGATCGAAACCCACTTCTCCCACACCAATCTTTGAGCCACACATTCATCTCCCTGATCCTATTTACCCTATGCCAATTTGCTCGTGGCTCCGGTAATAATCCAGAGATTATGACCTTTGTGGTTCTGCTTTTTAATTTAGTCCCTAGCTGCTCAAACTCTCTCAGCAGAACCTCTTTCTTTGTCCTACCTATGTCGTTGCTACCTACGTGGACCACGACAACTGTATCCTCCCCCTCCCACTCCAAGTTCTTCTCCAGCCCGGAGGAGATGTCCTTTACCCTGGCACCGTGTAGGCAACATAGCCTTTGGGACTCTCGCTCCTGGCTGCAGAGAACAGTGTCTATCTCTCTCTCTGATGTCCTCGCTCTCTCGCTATCTCTCTCTCTCCCCCTCGCGTCAGTCTATCTCTCCCTCTCTCTTTCTCTGGTGTCCTCTCTCTCACTCTATCTCTCTCTTCCCCCTCGCGCCAGTCTATCTCTCCCTCTCTCTCTCTCTGGTGTCCTCTCCCTCTCTCTCTCTGATCTCTCTCTCTCTCTCACTCTCTCACTTTCCCCTGTGCCAGTCTATCTCTCTCTCTGGTCTCTCTCTCTCTCTCTCTCTCTCTCTATGTCTGCCTGGTTGAAGGGAGTGATATTTTTAGCAGATGCTGAGAGATTGTTTCCCCTGGTTGGAGTGTTTAGAACTAGGGGCATAGTCTCAGGATAAGGGGTCGGCCACTTAAGACCGAGATGAGGAGGAATTTCTTCACTCAGAGGGCGGTGAATCTTTGGAATTCTCTGCTCCAGAGGGCTGTGGATGCTCAGTCGTTGAGTATATTCAGGACTGAGATAGATAGATTTTTGGACTCTAGGGCAATCAAGGGGTATGGAGATCGGGCGGGAAAGTGGAGGTGAGGTCGAAGATCAGCCATGATCTTATTGAATGGCGGAGCAGGCTCGAAGGGCTGAGTGGCCGACTCTTGCTCCTAATTCTTATGTTCTTATGGCTGATGCGTGGGGTGGGGGAAGCATAGGTTAATTGTTTGACAGGATCTGACTTGGATTATTCTATTTCCCAGCTACTCCTTTCTGCTTTTTGGTATTTTTGGCAGGTTTGAGTGGGAAAGTATTTGATTAGGGACAGGAATGTTGCCTACTTTGCCTGACATGTGGAACATGTTGGCTGTAATTATACACGCCTGTGCATAGCAACAACCCAATTCACATGTTTTGGGTAGGTGTAGTTCAAGGAAGGGCTGGGCGTCTTTCAGCTGAACTGCTAAAAATATCGCTCCCTTCAACCAGGCAGACATAGAGAGAGAGAGGCCAGAGAGAGAGAGAGACTGGCACAGGGGAAAGTGAGAGAGAGAGAGAGAGAGAGAGAGAGGCCAGAGAGAGAGAGAGACTGGCACAGGGGAAAGTGAGAGAGAGAGAGAGAGAGAGAGAGAGACTGGCACTGGGGAAAGTGAGAGAGAGAGAGAGAGAGAGAGAGAGACTGGCACTGGGGAAAGTGAGAGAGAGAGAGAGAGAGAGAGAGAGGCCAGAGAGAGAGAGAGACTGGCACAGGGGAAAGTGAGAGAGAGAGAGAGAGAGAGAGACTGGCACTGGGGAAAGTGAGAGAGAGAGAGAGAGAGGACACCAGAGAGAGAGAGAGGGAGTGATAGACTGACGTGAGGGGGGGGGGGAGAGAGATAGAGAGAGAGAGAGAGAGAGGACATCAGAGAAAGAGAGAGATAGAGAAAGAGGATGCCAAAGAGAGAGAGATAGACTGACACGAGAGGGAGAGAGAGATAGAGAGAGGACATCACAGAGAGAGAGAGATAGACTGACATGAGGGGGAGAGAGAGATAGAGAGAGAGAGGACATCAGAGAGAGAGAGATAGAGAGAGAGATAGACAGAGAGACAAGAGGACATCAGAGAGAGAGAGATAGACTGCCGCGGGGAGTGATAGGCTGAAGGAGAATCAGAAGAGTGGTTGGGGCGGGGGTGGGAGATGAAGAAGGAAGGCAATGAGCCACACAGTAAGAGGGACAGATAGACAGAAAGAAAAAGGCAGATAAAAGAGATCGTGAGAGGTAGAAACAGAGAGAGAAAGGGAGAAAAAGAAACGGACGTCCCAAATCGCTTTACAGCCAATGAAGTACTTTTTGAAGTGCAGTCACTGTTGTAATGTAGGAAACGCGGCAGCCAATTTGCGCACAGCAAGATCCCACAAACAGCAATGTGATAATGACCAGATCATCTGTTTTTAGTGATGTTGGTTGAGGGATAAATATTGGCCCCAGGACACCGAGGATAACTCCCCTGCTCCTCATCGAGATAGTGGCCATGTGATCTGTTACAGCCACCTGAGAGAGCAGACGGGGCCTTGGTTTAACGTCTCATCTGAAAGACGGCTCCTCCGACAGTGCAGCACTCCCTCAGCACTGCACTGGGAGTGTCAGCCTGGATTTTTGTGCTCAAGTCTCTGGAGTGGGACTCGAACCCACAACCTTCTGACTCAGAAAGAGAGGAAGAGTGTCACGGCAGTTTATAGCAAAGCCTCTCCTGGTTACCTCAGGCTCCAAACCTCACGCCGACACAAGTAACCCAAGGATGGGTCCGGGATGACTCATGTTGGAAAGATGAGCTCAGCCAATGGTTTTCTTGCTGCTGCCTGTGCTCGTGACTCCAGCTCCACATTAACTGCTGACCGAAGCCTTCTGCTGGAAACTCATGGGTCATAATAACTCCTCCCACATCCACTACCAGGATTAGTACTGCCATTACACCATGGCTTGTTGGAGGAGAGACTCCATCCGCTCCTGTGACAAAGGTAAACTATCCCTCCTCGTCCTTCTTGACTTGTCTGCAGCCTTTGACATGGTTGACCACTCCATCCTCCTCCAATGCCTCTCCACCATCGTCCAGCTGGGTGGGACTGCACTCGCCTGGTTCCATTCTTATCTATCTAATCGTAACCAGAGAATCACCTGCAGCGGCTTCTCTTCCCGCTTCCACATCGTTACCTCTGGTGTCCCCCAAGGATCTATCCTTGGAACCCTCCTATTTCTCATCTACATGCTGCCCCTTGGCGACATCATCAGAAAACAGTGTCAGTTTCCACATGTACGCTGATGACACCCAGCTCTACCTCACCACCACTTCTCTCGATCCCTCCACGGTGTCTAAATTGTCAGACTGCTTGTCCGACATCCGGTACTGTGAACAGAAATTTTCTCCAACTAAATATTGGGAAGACCGAAGCCATTGATTTTGGTTGCCACCACAAACTCCGTTCCCTAGCCACCGACTCCATCCCTCTCCCTAACATCTGTCTGAGGCTGAACCACACTGTTCGCAACCTTGGTGTCATATTTGACCCTGAAATGAGCTTCCGACCACATATCCGCAGCATAACAAAGACCGCCTATTTCCACCTCCGTAACATCGCCCGTCTCTGCCCCCTGCCTCAGCTCATCCGCTGCTGAAACCCTCATCCATGCCTTTGTTACCTCTAGATTTGACTATTCCAACGCACTCCTGGCTGGCCTCCCACATTCCACCCTACATAAACTTGAGGTCATCCAAAACTCGGCTGCCCGTGTCCTAACTCGCACCAAGTCCCGTTCACCCATCACCCCTGTGCTCGCTGACCTACCTGCTCCTATCTTCTATGTTACATTGGCTCCCGGTTAAGCAGCGCCTCAATTTCAAAATTCTCATCCTTGTTTTCAAATCCCTCCATGGCCTCGCCCCTTCCTGTCTCCGTAATCTCCTCCAGCCCCACAACCCCCCGCCCGGAGGTATCTGCGCTCCTCTAATTCTGCCCTCTTGAGCATCCCTGATTATAATCGTTCAATCTTTGGTGGCCGTGCCTTCTGTGGCCTAGGCCCTAAGCTCTGGAATTCCCAGCGTAAACCTGTCCACCTTGTTACCTCTCTTTCATAAGAACATAAGAACATAAGAAATAGGAGCAGGAATAGGCCACTTGGCCCCTCGAGCCTGCTCCGCCATTCAATGAGATCATGGCTGATCTTGGGCTCAAAGCCACTTCCCTGCCCGCTCCCCGTAACCCTTCACTCCCTTAACTTGCAAAAATCTGTCTATCTCCACCTTAAATGTATTTAATGACCCAGCCTCCACGGCTCTCTGGGGCAGAGAATTCCACAGATTTACGACCCTCTGAGAGAAGAAATTCCTCCTCATCTCAGTTCTAAAAGGGCGACCCTTTATTCTGAAACTGTGCCCCCGCGTTCTAGATTTCCCCACGAGGGGAAACATCCTCTCTGCATCTACCTTGTCGAGCCCCCTCAGTATCTTATAGGTTTCAATAAGATCACCTCTCATTCTTCTAAATTACAATGAGTATAGGCCTAACCTTTCCTCAGAAGTCAACCACCTCATCTCTGGAATTAACCTAGTGAATCGTCTCTGAACTGCCTCCAATGTAAGTATATCCTTCCTTAAATAAGGAGACCAAAACTGTGCGCAGTACTCAAGGTGTGGACTCACCAATACCCTGTATAGTTGTAGCAGGACTTCCCTGCTTTTATACTCCAACCCCCTTGAAATAAAGGCCAATATTCCATTTGCCTTTTTGATTACTTGCTGTACCTGCATGCTAACTTTTTGTGTTTCATGCACCAGGACCCCCAGGTCCCTCTGAACTGTAGTATTTTGTAATCTCTCTCCTTAAAACCTACCTCTCTGACCAAACTTTTGGTCACCTGCCCTAATCTCTCCTTATGTGGCTCGGTGTCAAATTTTGTTTTATTACACTCCTGTGAAGCGCCTTAGGACATTTTACTATGTTAAAGGCGCTATATAAATACAAGGGGGGAAAAATTGAGTCGCGCCCCCTTTGGAGCGCTAACTTCGCCGGGGCGCTACTTAAAGTAGCGCCCCCGCGGCCGAAATTGAGCGGTAGCGCCCCAAGAGGGAAGTGGGGCTCTACTGGAAGCGCCCCGCCTCCTTCTTGGGGCGCTGCGAGGGAATATCGCGGCGCTACGTGCCGCGGTACTGCAGGCCTTCCTCCCCTTCTTAAAGGGGAGGGGCCTGGCGCAGTGTGACCCGGGGCCCAGCTGGGCCACCAGGGATCGGGAGTGCCGGCAAATGAGCCCGGCACTCACGGAGAGCAGCCGGCACCTCGCGGGGGGTCTTCACGGCGGCCGGGGACGGCAACGGGGCCAGGTGCTGGCAGGCGGCCAGCAACAAAAATGGCCGCCCGCCACCTCCCCTTTAACTAGCGCCGCCCCGGCCGCAGGTAGGCCCCCCTGAACCTGTCGGACATCATCGGCGGCGGCGCAGCACCGCGGCGCGCTAACGGTTGCTGCCGCCGCTAACCTCCCACTGAATTTCGCGGGAGGCGCTAGCGGCGCTGTGCCCGGGCGCTAGTTGCTTTGCGCCCCGTTAGCGCCCTCTGAGGACGCTAACGGGAGGCGCAAAGCAACTGAATTTTTCGCCCAAGGTGTTGTTGTTGCTGTTGCTGTAACTCACAGGTGAGAGTACCACCAACTGAGCACAGCTAACACCCTGAGTTACCAACAGCATTCTGACAGAGAATCGCACAGCAATGAGCAGCGAGCTGTGACCTGACCCACTGGCAGGGAGCTGAAACAACAAAAAACAGTTTCGGACAGAAATCCCCTTTGAATGGTTGACAGGCTTTGATTACATTCAGCCAGCCACAGGACAAAAATTGTCACACAAAATACCCGAGAACAGCCAGTCAAAGCCATTCTGGATACTTAGCAGCTGTGGCTCAGTGGGTAGCACTGAGTCAGAAGGTGGTTAGTTCAAATCCCACTCCATAAGGCTCGTGCATATAATCCAGGCTGACACCACAGGGCAGTACTGAGGGAGTGCGGCACTGTCGGAGGGGCGGGACTGAGGGAGCGCCGTACTGTCGGAGGGGCAGTACTGAGGGAGCGCTGCACTGTCGGAGGGCAGTACTGAGTGAGCGCTGCACTGTCGGAGGGGCAGTACTGAGGGAGCACTTCACTGTCGGAGGGGCAGTACTGAGGGAGCGCCGCACTGTCGGAGGGGCAGTACTGAGGGAGCGCCGTACTGTCGGAGGGGCAGTACTGAGGGAGTGCGGCACTGTGGGAGGGGCAGTACTGAGTGAGCGCCGCACTGTCGGAGGGGCAGTACTGAGGGAGCGCCGCACTGTCGGAGGGACAGTACTGAGGGAGCGCGGCACTGTCGAGGGGCAGTACTGAGGGAGCGCTGCACTGTCAGAGGGGCAGTAGTGAGGGAGCGCCGTACTGTCGGAGGGGGAGTACTGAGGGACTGCTGCACGCTCGGAGGGGCACTACTGAGGGAGTGCTGCACTGTCGGAGGGGCAGCACTGAGGGAGCGCGGCACTGTCGAAGGGGCAGTACTGAGGGAGCGCTACACTGTCGGAGGGGCGGTACTAAGGGAGCGCAGCACTGTCGAGGGGCAGTACTGAGGGAGTGTTACACTGTCAGAGGGGCAGTACTGAGGGAGTGCTGCACTGTCGGAGGGGCAGTACTGAGGGAGCGCCGCACTGTCGGAGGGGCAGTACTGAGGGAGCGCCGCACTGTCGGAGCAACAGTACTGAGGGAGCGCTGCACTGTCGGAGTGTCAGCACTGTGGGAGCGCCGCTCTGTCGGAGGGCCAGTACTGAGGGAGCGCCGCACAGTCGGAGGGGCAGTACTGAGGGAGCGCTGCGCTGTCGGAGGGGCAGTACTGAGGGAGTGCAGCACTGTCGGAGGGGCAGTACTGAGGGAGCGCCGCCCTGTCGAGGGGGCAGTACTGAGTGAGCGCCGCACTGTCAGAGGGGCAGTACTGAGGGAGCGCCGCATTGTCGGAGGGGCAGTACTGAGTGAGCGCCGCACTGTCGGAGGGGCAGTACTGAGGGAGCGCTACACTGTCGGAGCGACAGTACTGAGGGAGAGCCGCACTGTCAGAGGGGCAGTACTGAGCGAGCGCTACACTGTCGGAGGGTCAGTACTGAGGGAGCGCCGCACTGTCGGAGGGGCCGTACTGAGTGAGCGCTGCACTGTCGGAGGGTCAGTCCTGAGGGATCGCCGCACTGTCGGAGCGACAGTACTGAGGGAGCGCTGCACTGTCGGAGGGTCAGTCCTGAGGGATCGCCGCACTGTCGGAGGTGCAGTACTGAGGGAATGCTGCACTGTCGGAGGGGCAGTACTGAGAGAGTGCTGCACTGTTGGAGGGGCAGTACTGAGGGAGTGCTGCACTGTCGGAGGGGCAGTACTGAGGGAGCGCCACACTGTCGGAGGGGCTGTACTGAGTGAGCGCCGCACTGTCGGAGAGGCAGTACTGAGGGAGCGCCGCACTGTCGGAGGGGCAGTACTGAGTGAGCGCCGCACTGTCGGAGGGGCTGTACTGAGGGAGCGCTACACTGTCGGAGGGTCAGGACTGAGGGAGCGCTGCACTGTCGGAGGGTCAGTACTGGGGGAGCGCCGCAGTGTCGGAGGGGCAGGACTGAGGGAGTGCCGCACTGTCGGAGCGACAGTACTGAGGGAGCGCTGCACTATCGGAGGGTCAGTACTGAGGGAGCGCCGCTCTGTTGGAGGGGCAGTACTGAGGGAGCGCCACACTGTCGGAGGGCCAGTACTGAGGGATCGCTGCACTGTGGGAGGGGCAGTACTGAGGGAGCGCTGCACTGTCGGAGGGGTAGTACTGAGGAGGCAGCACTGCGAGGGCACTGTCGCCGCACTGTGGAGGGCAGTACTGAGGGAGCGCTACACTGTCGGAGGGTCAGTACTGAGGGAGCGCCGCACTGTCGGAGGTGCAGTACTGAGGGAACGCTGCACTGTCGGAGGGGCATTACTGAGAGAGCGCTGCACTGTCGGAGGGGCAGTACTGAGAGAGCGCCACACTGTCGGAGGGGCAGTACTGAGGGAGCGCTGCACTGTCGGAGGGTCAGTACTGAGGGAGCGCCGCACTATCGGAGGGTCAGTATTGAGGGAGCGCCGCACTGTCGGAGGCGCAGTACTGAGGGAGCGCCACACTGTCGGAGGGTCAGTACTGAGGGAGCGCCGCACTGTCGGAGGGGCAGTACTGAGGGAGCGCCGCACTGTCGGAGGTGCCGTCTTTCGGATGAAACGTTAAACCGAGCCCATGTCTTGCTCTCTCAGGTGAACATAAAAGATCCCAAGGCTGTATTTCGAAGAAGAGCAGGGGATATCTCCTCGATGTCCTGGGACAATATTTACCCCTCACCCAAGTTAACTGAAAAAAAATGATCTGGTCATTGCTGTTTGTGGGAGCTTGCTGTGCAAATTGGCTGCCGTGTTTCCTACAGTGCCTACACTTCATATAAGTACTTCATTGGCTGTGAAGATCTTTGGGACGTCCGGAGAGGTGTTGGCAGGTCCAATAAAGGTGCAATTCTTCTCCTGTTGTCGGTGAGCCGATGGAGATTTGGAAGTTGACGTGGTTCTTTGGTTTTCTTTGAGCGTTGGGACTGGTGGGTGGTCTCTTGCGGTTCTCTACGTTGCGGTTAACGCCGCCACGGACCTGCCGAAGACCTGACAGGAGATTCCCCACTGGGAAAGGGCGGTGGGGGAGGGGGTGTTGGGGGAGGGGGTGTTGGGGGAGGGGTTGTTGGGGGAGGTGGTGTTGAGGAGGGGTGTTGGGGGAGGGGGTGTTGGGGGAGGGTGTTTGGGGAGGGGGTGTTGGGGGAGGGGTGTTGGGGGAGGGGGTGTTGAGGAGGGCGTGTTGGGGGAAGGGGTGTTGGGGGAGGGGGTGTTGAGGAGGGGGTGTTGGGGGAAGGGNNGTTGGGGAGGGGGGGTTGGGGGAGCGGGTGTTGGGGGAGAGGGTGTGTTGGGGGGGGGGTTGTTGGGGGAGGGGGTCTGTTGGGGAGGGTGTTGGGGGGGGGGTGTTGGGGGGGGTGTTGGGGGAGGGGGTGTTGGGGGAGGGGGTGTGGGGGGGGGGTGTGTGGGGGGGAGGGCGGTGTTAGTGTGGTGGGAGTGTTGGGGGGACGGGGTGTTTTGGGGGAGTGGGTGTTGGGGAGGGGTTGGTGGGGGAGGGGTTGTTGGGGCGAGGGGGGTGTTGGGGGAGGGGTTGTTGGGGGAGGGGTGTATGTTGGAGGAGGGGGGGTTGGGGGAGGGTGGTGTTGGGGGAGGGGGTGTTGTGGGAGGGAGAGGAGTGTTGGGGGGGGGGTGTGTTGGGGGAGTGGAGTGGGTGTTGGTTGGGGGAGGGGTTGTTGGGGGTGGGGTGTTGGGACGAGGGGGTGTTGGGGGAGGGGTTGTTGGGGGAGGGGGTTGTTGGGAGGAGGGTCTTGGGGGAGGGGGTGTTGGGGGAGGGGGTGTTGGGGGAGGGGGTGTTGGGGGAGGGGGTGTTGGGGGAGGGGGTGTTGGGGGAGGAGGTGTTGGGGGGGGGGTGTTGGGGGAGGAGGTGTTGGGGGAGTGGGTGTTGGGGGAGGGGGTGTTGGGGGAGCGGGTGTTGGGGGAGGGGGTGTTGGGGGAGGGGGTGTTGGGGGAGGGGGTGTTGGGCGGAGGGGGTCACATTGCAGGAAGCCCCTCTCCTTGCTGAGGCCCTGTCTGCTGGATCTGATTTCATTCCTTTTCTTTGAAGAGTGGAGGCGAGTTGTGATGCTGTGGGAGCTGCTGTGGGAGCTGAGAGAGTCCCAGGATAAGCTGATGTGAAGGTTCACTCGGCCCATTAACTGCCCTCCAGGTGAACGCATCAGTGTTTGAGGGAAGCGGCACGCACTTATTGTCACTTATTTGCTTGTTGATCAGAGGGTCTCGGACAGGAAGCCAACACTTCAGGGACAGTAATCCACCCATTCAATTGACATTAGAGTAATAGAGGACCTGAGGTAAGTGGGTTATTCCTGCCAGAAGAATCAATCCCTCATCACATTTACAGCTCTCATCTCTCCACTGCCAGGGCACTTATTGTTTATCTTTTAAGGAGCAGAGCTTCAATAAATCCCGGAATGGAATGGCTTCTGAGTGAGATACAGTTGCATCACCACTGCAAACGGCCATCACAATCCCAGAGTCAGCCGTGGCTCAGTTGGTAGCACCCTCACCTCTGAGTCAGAAGGTTGTGGGTTTAAGGCCCACTCCAGGGACTTGAGCACAAAAAGCTTGGCTGACACTCCAGTGCAGTGCTGAGGGAGCGCTGCACTGTCGGAGGGGCAGTGCTGAGGGAGCGCCGCACTGTCGGAGGGGCAGTACTGAGGGAGCGCTGCACTGTCGGAGGGGCAGTACTGAGGGAGCACCGCACTGTCAGAGGGGCAGTACTGAGGGAGAGCTGCACTGTCGGAGGGGCAGTACTGAGGGAGCGCCGCACTGTCGGAGGGGCAGTACTGAGGGAGTGCTGCACTGTCGGAGGGGCAGTACTGAGGGAGCACCGCACTGTCAGAGGGGCAGTACTGAGGGAGAGCTGCACTGTCGGAGGGGCAGTACTGAGGGAGCGCCGCACTGTCGGAGGGGCAGTACTGAGGGAGTGCTGCACTGTCGGAGGGGCAGTACTGAGGGAGAGCTGCACTGTCGGAGGGGCAGTACTGAGGGAGCGCTGCACTGTCGGAGGGGCAGTACTGAGGGAGCGCTGCACTGTCGGAGGGGCAGCACTGAGGGAGGACTGCACTGTCGGAGGGGCAGTACTGAGGGAGTGCCGCACTGTCGGAGGGGCAGTGCTGAGGGAGCGCTGCACTGTCGGAGGGTCAGTACTGAGGGAGTACTGCACTGTCGGAGGGGCAGTACTGAGGGAGGGCTGCACTGTCAGAGGGGCCATACTGAGGGAGTGCTGCACTGTTGGTGGGGCCATACTGAGGGTGTGGCGCACTGTCGGTGGGGCTGTACTGAGCGAGTGTTGCACTGTCAGTGGGGCAGTACTGAGGGAGCGCTGCACTGTCGGAGGGCCAGTACTGAGGGAGCGCTGCACTGTCGGAGGGTCAGTACTGAGAGAGCGCTGCACTGTCGGAGGGCCAGTACTGAGGGAGCGCTGCACTGTCGGAGGGTCAGTACTGAGGGAGCACTGCACTGTCGGAGGGCCAGTACTGAGGGAGCACTGCACTGTCGGAGGGGCAGCACTGAGGGAGCACTGCACTGTCGGAGGGGCAGTACTGAGGGAGCACTGCGCTGTCGGAGGGTCAGTACTGAGGGAGCACTGCGCTGTCGGAGGGGCAGTACTGAGGGAGCGCCGCACTGTCGGAGGGTCAGTACTGAGGGAGCGCTGCACTGTCGGAGGGTCAGTACTGAGGGAGCACTGCACTGTCGGAGGTGCTCTGCTGAGGGGGTGCAGTACTGAGGGAGTGCTGTCTTTCGGGTGAGATGTATCAGGAGATTAGGAGCTAAATCAAAAAGCAAGACCTCAAGGGTAACAATCTCTGGATTATTGCCCGAGCCACATGCAAATTGGCATAGAAGCAGTCAGATCATGAGAATTAGCTGGTGCGAAAGAGGGGTTCATTTTCATGGGACACTGGCGCCTGTACTGGGACAGGAAGGAGCTTTACCGATGGGACGGGCTCCTCCGGAACTGGGATGGGACCCGTGCCCTTGTGGAAAGGGTAAATAGGGAGGTGGCAAAGGCTTTAATCTAGTAAGATGGGGTGGGAGGGATCTACAAGAAATGAAACCAGCCTAAATATAAACAAAATAGGAAAGGAGAGCATAGGAAAGAGTAAAGTAAGGGAGGACATTGATGGCCAGGGAATAAATAGAGTTATAGAACAGGAGAGTAAAAAAATGGTTAAAAATAAAGTGAAAGGAAATCCTATTAAAAATGGGTATAACTGTCTGTACAGCAATTCACACAGTACCCATAATAAAACAGGGGAGCTGGAGGCAATGATGCATTACGAGGAACCAGACATAGTAGGGATTACTGAGACATGACTACAGATAAATCAGGACTGGGAATTAAACATTGCAGAGTATAACATATTTAGAAAAGATAGAAAGGGAAATTGGGGAGGTGGAGTAGCTGTACTTATTAGGGATAACATAATGGCAGTAGAAAAAAGTGACGCAGATATCAGCGAGACAGAAATAGAATCCATGTGGATAGAGATAAAAGATAATAAAGGATCAATCACACTAATAGGGGTAGTCTACAGACCACCTAATAGTGGAAGGGAGGTGGAGGAAGAAATATGCAGACAAATTAGTAAAAAACATAATGGGCCAGAAATTCGGGTCTCCACGGGTGAGTACGCGCTGGGTACTCACCCGTAGACCCAACGAAAGTGCCGGTTTCACGCATGCACTGCGCATGCGCTGGAAACCGGAACTTCCATTCCCCTGAAGGAAGGGGTTCAGAGGTCGAACGCGTGCGCCGGAGAGGCAGCGCGCACGCAGTGAACTTCGTTTTTTTTTTCAGGTTTCTCCGTGAGGGTAAGTACGGAGAAGCTGCACGGGGAAAAAGGAGGTGCAAGGCCTGCTTTTAACAAGGTAAGTGGTGAATTAAGTACAATTTAAAAAAATTTTCAACAGGTTTATATTTTTTACATACTTTAAAGAAAGGTAAGTTTATTTTTAGCACCGTTAAAAAGTGTAATTAAATTTTTCAAAAATTTAAATTTTTGTTTAAAGTAGTTCATTTATGTAATTTATAGTTATTTTAAAAATGTGATTTTTAAAAAAAATTTATTTGAAGTTTTAGTGAGGTTTTGGGGCCGATCTCTATTCATAGATTTGACAGGTCTTCCTGTCAAAATCTATGAATGGAGATTCCCTGCTCCGATTGGCTCTCCATGGCCCACGTGATCCCAGGGGATGCTTCGAACTAACTGCGCCCCTGGGATACACAAGCACTGCGCGCCGGCAGCTGCAGGAGGCCCAGGAGCCGAATTCCACGCGGGCCCGAAGCACAACGGCAGGCGCGGTATGTCAGTACGCGCACGGGAAGCCAGAGAGCCGAATTTCTGGCCCATAGAATAATAATCATGGGGGATTTCAACGACCCCGATATTAATTGGACAGAAGAGGTAGGTAAAGGGGATAAGGGAATGGAATTCCTACAATGTGTACAGGACTCCTTTCTAAATATGTAAAAAGCCCAACAAGGGAGGATTCACTATTGGATCTAGTAATGGGGAATGAACCAGAGCAGATAAGAGAAGTAAAGGTAGGGGAACATCTAGGCAATAGTGACCATAATATAATACGCTTTAAGGTAATAATTGAAAAAGAGGTATTACATTTTGGAAAGAAAAATAGGGAGGTCACATATTACCTGAAAAATAAGAATCTAAATGGGGTAGAGGAGCAAAGGGATCTCAGAGGACAAATACACAAATCACTAAAAGTATCGACACAGGTTAACAAGGCCATAAAAAAAGCAAACCAAGCACTAGGGTTTATTTCTAGAGGGATTGAATTGAAAAGTAGGGAAGTTATGCTAAACCTGTATCGAACCTTGGTTAGACCACACTTGGAGGTCTGCGTACAATTCTGGTCGCCATATTATAAAAAGGATATAGAGGCACTGGAGAGGGTGCAGAGAAGATTTACAAGGATGATACCAGAAATGCAAGGGTATACCTATCAGGAAAGGATGAACAGGCTGGGTCTCTTTTCTCTTGAAAAAAGAAGTTTGAGGGGTGACCTAATAGAGGTCTTTAAAATTATGAAAGGTTTTGATAGAGTAGATACAGAGAGAGTGTTTCCACTTGTGGGGAAGAGCAAAACTAGAGGCCGTCAATATAAGATAGTCACCAAGAAATCCAATAGGGAATTCAGAAGAAAATTCTTTACCCTGAGAGTGGTGAGAATGTGGAACTCGCTACCACAGGGAGTGGTTGAAGTGAATAGTATAGATGCATTTAAGGGCGGTTAGATAAGCATATGAGGGAAAAGGGAATAAAGGGTTATGCTGATAGAGTTAGATGAGGAAAGACGGGAGGAGGCTTGAGTGGAGCATAAACACCGGCATGGACTGGTTGGGCCGAATGGCCTGTTTCTGTGCCGTATATCCTATGTAATCCTATGTAAGAACCGAGGCCCCTTCTGCTCTCTCAGGTGCACGTAAAAGGTCCCGTGGCATTCTTTCGAGGAAGAGCAGGGGCGTTATCCCCGGCGTCCTGGCCAATACTTATCCCTCAATCACTGGCTGTAAAGCGCTTTGGGATGTCTGGTGATCGTGAAAGGGTCTATAGAAATGCAAGTCTTGCCTTCTTTCAGAGGGGGATACAGTTATAACCCTGGAGCAAACTACAGTCACAATACCAGACTGGTATCCCCCTTAACTATTGCGTTGCAGTGTTGGAAGGAGGGTTTTAGAATCCTAGGGTACGAGAGGAGATGGGGAATGGCTGGATTTTGGCACCTTATCTCACGTGGTTTGAACCTTGCTGTGAATGCCAGCAATTTGATGTCTCCAAGATTGTTAATGATAGCTGGCGGGGTTGTTATTCTGAGCAGAATCTTTCAGGGCCGGTTAGCCACACAGTCAAACAACACCTAGTCAATAGGCAAATAAGGTTCTATAAATAAACTGTTTGTTTTGTCCTCTGTCGACTCCCTACTTCCTCATTGTGTTGAAATCAAGACTCATTGCACCGTGTCGCAATCTAATGCATTCATTCCCTGTAGAATCCCTCCACTCACTGAACCTCCCCAGGTGTCAAGTGTTTGCTGTGGTTCAGCTCGCTTGCCTCAGAGTCAGCAGGTTGTGGCTTTTTTTTAGTCATAGACATAGAGTCATACGGCACAGAAGGAGGCCATTCTGCCCATCGAGTCCGTGCCGGCTCTCTGTAGAGCAATCCAGTCAGTCCCATTCCCCCGCTCTATTCCCCGTAGCCCTGCAAGTTTATTTCCCTCGTGTGCCTATCCAGTCTCCCCTTGAAAACATTGAGTGTCTCCGCTTCCACCACTTCCGTCGGCAGCGAGTTCCAGGTCCTCACCACTCGCTGCGTAAAAAAGTTTTTCCTCACATCTGTAAGAATAAAAAAAATGTTTTGTATGTGTGATGGACTCAAGACGTATGTAACAAAGATAAATTTGATGTGTATAGATCTCCCCTGGGTAAGGCAATGGCGCGAAACTCAACAAAGGAAACCTGCATAACAGGATAGCCCCCCACAGAGACACCATCGAAACTCACCATCGAAACTCACCATCGAAACTCAAGAGCCACTAAAAGGTGTCAACAAACAATTAACTTAAGCAAGAAATGGCCCAGCCACTGCAGACAGACACATGTTCAAAGAAAGCCAATCAAGAACTGCCATGAAACTAAGACCCAATCGTGGCGTCTTCAGAATTTAAACTAGAAGACAATGGACTTTAAAAAGATATAAAAACAAGGAACCAAAGGCTCTCTCTCTCTGGACGACCACGCGGAAGAACAAGAAGCCCTCCCTCTACAGACCAGACCAAGAAGCAAAGAAAAAGGCCGTGTGCATAGCTTGACTCAGGGAGGTACCAGTCTGTGTAAATTACCTTACGTGTTGTAATCGAGTAGAGTCCATAAATACCAGTAGGGTATTGTTTTGACGTGCATAAGTGTGTGTGTTTAATAAACTTACTCCAAATTGTTTCAAAAGAATTGGTCTTGTTGTCAATTTAATGCCAGTCAAAATAAAAAGCTTACAAAATTGGGGGCTCGTCTGGGATCTGGCGAGACAGCTTTAGATCATTCTTTTAAACAATTGGAAATTTCGGGAGTTGCTATTCTAACCTGTGGTGTGAAGTTTAAAAGTAAGTTCAAAAGACACAGGATGAAGGGATCGAGGGCTTAGGAAAAGCCAGCAAAAGACGTAGCTGTAGCCCACCATGAGAAAATATACGAAAAGGTGTCCATAAGGGACTTACAAGAGTTACAGGCACGATGCATCTGTAAGGGCCAACATGCGTCCTTTGGGGAGCTCGTGGCATTTATCCAGGAGAGGGTAGATGAGGGAAAGCTAAGGCCCAAACAGGCAAACGGTCTCTTGGCATTCGGGGCACATTACTGTGCTCGGAGAGATGAGGAATTAATGAGGCAGGGTGCAAAAGAGATTTGAGATTTAACGGGAGAGATACAAGATTTAAAAGAACTAAAAGCCAAAGAGATTCAACTAAAAGAAAAGGAGATTACAGATATAGAGACTAACGTTCAAAGAGCCTGGGAGATGGTAAAAGACCAGTTAAAGATGAAGTCACCACTGTCGAAGTCTCGACTCCGAGTAAGACTCTGAAACAAACTGTACCGTCAGATAAACAAAGTTTTATTCTTTTACTTGCACAAGGGGAGCGAGAGTCCTGTGTCAATGGCCAGGCTCACACTCCAAAGAACATTAGCGAATGCAGCATATTTATACATTAAAACAGGCAAGCGGAAGTGTTGGTTGATCTGTAAAGCCTTACACATTTCTCGCACGACTGTTCCAGTAAAATGTGATCCATTGTCACTTGAAAGTCGTGCAGGTATACCAAATCGTGGTACAATTTCTCTTAATAAACATTTTGCAACAGTAACTGCATCATTCTTTTTACATGGAAAGGCTTCAACCCATCGTGAAAACACATCTACAATAACTAATACATACTTAAATCCTAAACATACCGGTAATTCAATAAAATCCATCTGTAAATGTACAAAGCGTCCTGTTGGATTTGGGTGGGAGGCAGCCTGTACCTTTTCCGTTTTACCTGGGTTCGTTGTTTGGCAGGTAATGCATTGTTCGCTAATTTGTTTTGTAATTGCCGAAATGCCTGGTGAATACCAAGTTTGTGTGATATAGTCTGCCATCCCCCCTTTGCCCGCATGTGTGAACATGTGGACACATCAGGCAATCCATGGGAGCATTGACTTGGGAGCCACCATGCGGCCGTCATGGTAGACCCATACTCCTTCAGGTGTTTTAAAACAAGAATCATTCACCCAAGCTAACACTTCATCCGGACTGGCCTATAATTGATAGGCCAAGACATCATCAATTGTGGGTGGGGGATTGTCTGGATCTTGATTTCTAAGAACATATGCAGACACTTGTGGCCCTGTATTGGATAGCGCAGCAGCCTTATCTGCTCGATCCGCCCTATCATTACCCAAAGAAGCCTGGTCTTGATTGCCTGTATGTGCTTTGCATTTAATAACAGCAATTCTTGTAGGACACTGGAGCGCCTTTAAAAGGTTATCAATTTGTTCAGCAATTTTTAACTGTAGCTCCTGATGAAGTCAGGAATCCTCTAAGTTTCCAAATTTGACCATAATCATGAGTGACTCCAAATGCATACCGAGAGTCAGTATAAATATTCACTGATTTTCCTGTAGCTAAAATGCTCTTGTAAGGGCAAACAGTTCTGCTTGTTGTGCTGAAAAGGAAGGTGGTAGTGAACATGCTTCGATAATTGAATGATCATGGGAAATGGCATATGCACTTTTTGGCGAGCCCTTTTCGTCTCTGAGGGCTGATCCATCCACATAAAATATAAAATCGCTATTGTCCAGAGGGGTTTCTACAATGTCTATACGAGGCTTAGTGATAAGCTGAGTCACTGATTCACAACGATGTGGTGTTCCTTCCTCAATGGTGGGAAGCAAGGTGGCTGGGTTAAGAACGGAGCATCTCTGTATTGTTAGGTGAGGATTTGATAAGAGTTCTACTTCATACTTAGTACTTCGAGCAGGGGTCAAATGTTGTGTTGCACATTTGGTTAGTAAGACTTCAACTGAATGAGGGACAAACAGAATTGTACAATGGTGAAGCGTAACGGTTTGAGCTTGTTCGGCAGCACAATAGGCGGCTGCTGGAGCTGGCAGACAGCCAGGCAGTCCTCTGGCCACTGGGTCTAACTGGATACTGCTGGAGCTGGCAGACAGCCAGGCAGCCCTCTGGCCACTGGGTCTAACTGGATACTGCTGGAGCTGGCAGACAGCCAGGCAGCCCTCTGGCCACTGGGTCTAACTGGATACTGCTGGAGCTGGCAGACAGCCAGGCAGCCCTCTGGCCACTGGGTCTAACTGGATACTGCTGGAGCTGGCAGACAGCCAGGCAGCCCTCTGGCCACTGGGTCTAACTGGATACTGCTGGAGCTGGCAGACAGCCAGGCAGCCCTCTGGCCACTGGATCTAACTGGATACTGCTGGAGCTGGCAGACAGCCAGGCAGCCCTCTGGCCACTGGATCTAACTGGATACTGCTGGAGCTGGCAGACAGCCAGGCAGTCCTCTGGCCACTGGGTCTAACTGGATACTGCTGGAGCTGGCAGACAGCCAGGCAGTCCTCTGGCCACTGGGTCTAACTGGATACTGAAATATGCAAGTGGGCGTTGTCTATCTCCATGGGTCTGGGTGAGCACAGCTTGTGCAAACCCTGACTTGTGATGAACGAACAGATGGAAGGGCTGATTATAGTCTGGGAGTCCAAGCGCTGGTGCTGATAAAAGGGCTTGTTTTATAGCTGCAAAGGCGCTTTTGGATTTTTCTGACCAGACCAGTCTTCCTCCGATGGCATGGCGATGTCTAAAAGTCGACGCACTAGTTCAGCATATCCCATTATCCACTGCCTGCAGTATCCTGACATACCAAGGAAGTGCTTCAATTGTTGTTTGGTAGAAGGTAATGGTGCGTCACAAATAGCTGCTACTCTGTCTTTAGATAATTGGCGAGTGTCACGATGCAATTCATGCCCTAAATATTTAACTCGTTCTGAAACAAACTAGTTTTGCACGACGTGAGACTTTATGTCCTTTTTTTGCCAATGCCTGGAGCATTATCAAGGAATCAGTTTTGCATGCCTCTTGGGTAGGTGATGCAATTAACAGGTCGTCTACGTACTGTGAGAGTTGACCCACCGGTTAAGACAATGTCCTGTAAATCATGTTTGAGGCACTGCGAAAAGATAGTTGGGCTTTCTGTATAGCCTTGTGGCAGTCTGGTCCATGTGTATTGGGTTCCTTTGAACGTGAAGGCAAACAGGAACTGGGAATCTTGGTGAATAGGAATGCTGAAGAAGGCTGAGCAGAGATCAATGACCGTATAATACCTTGAATTAGAAGGTATACTGGTCAGGATAGTGGCTGGGTTTGGGACCACCGGGTAGGCAGGGAGAACAGACTCATTAACTGCTCTTAGGTCTTGAACCAATCTCCATTTTCCCCTTTCTTTCTTTGGAACAGGACGGATAGGAGTGTTGCAAGGGCTCTGGGTTGGAACCAAGATTGCTTGTTCCAGGAGAGAGTCAATTACGGGTTGAATGCCAGTCCCTGCAACTGTGGAGAGTGGGTATTGCACCCTTCGTGGCAGTGGGACAGACGGTTTAAGTGTCACCTTGTAAGGGTGGGCTGTTAACATCTTGCCCACCTCATTCGGGTGGCTGGACCATACCTGGAGAGGAATTTGATCAAGTAGCTTTCAGTTTCGGGCAATAGCGGAAATATTGGCGTGACTATATTTCTTGCCTCAAATGTCCCTTGGAATTCCCTTTCTTCCCGCAACTCTATTCCATATCCTTGATGATTAACATACTGTACTAGAGTGCCCTGGCTTATTCCCCACTCCTGTTGAACTGCAGCTTTCAATAGGCGTAGGACCATCTGTCCTAGATCAGAAGGTTTGAATTCATGTGCCACTGCTAGTGTACAGTGTGGCTTAGAGTCTCTTACCCTGAATAATTCCCATGCTGTTTGGGTCAACAAGATTGGTGACGCTATTCCCTCTTGCCCAATTAAAATTCTTCGGATTTTAAATGAATATTTCTGATGCAGAAAGGGCTTATAATTAATTGCCACTTCTAGATCTTCTCCCGTTTTGTCATACTAGGCTGTACAGTGCAATTTATCATGCCAACGTCCCAAATTTAACTGCTTCTGGCATTCTGATACTGATCTTGTGACATACTGCAATGCTCCCACAGCCATCAGTAATTGTTTACTGAGGTTGTCATCATGATTAGTCCAACAATACAAAATAGGAGAATTGTGGACCTGCAATGGGTACATCCCGCATCTGTCAGTTGGAACATGTACCTTCAGTCCTTTTTTCCGTACATGATATCACTGCTTTCATTTTACAAATCTCTTCCTAATAAGTTGATGGGAACGTCTTCAGATAATAAGAATGCATGCTGTTCATGGAAGTCTTTCATCTGTACATCCAATGGAGTGGACCATACCATAGTCTGGGTTGTTCCTGAAAGCCCTACACACTTGACACTCTGATTGGTACACGGTGCTCCTACTGCATATTGTTTAGTCAGGACCGAATTGGTTGCTCCAGTGTCTACCAAAAATGGAACTTGTGTTCCATTCATATTTAAATTTATAAATGGCTCTTCTTTAGAATTTAATGATACTGCAGGCAATTGTACCACGGCTTGTTGTTCCTGGGTAATGTCTGGGGTGGGCTCTAAGTAACATCATGCTGAACAATTTGGATTTTGTCCAAACTGTTCGTTTGGGCCACTTTGATTTCCCCAGGGATTGCTAGTTGTCCAATTAGTCTGTGGACGAGTGTGAACCTGGGCTTGGGCATTTCTGTTTCCAGATAAATTTTGTGGACCTGCCAACCCTCCAAGAAATACTGTCGAAGTATCGACTCCGAGTAAGACTCTGAAACAAACTACCATCAGATAAACAAAGTTTTATTCTTTTACTTGCACAAGGGGAGTGGGAGTCCTGTGTCAATGGCCAGGCTCACACTCCAAAGAACATTAGCGAATGCAGCATATTTATACACTAAAACAGGCAAGTGTTCCATAAATCACATGTAATGGTATTGTATCATCTACAAGCAGACCATCCTTCACAGCGCTCACACGCCTCTGAACCTACTGATGAAACCTGGAGATTCGCTAGTTTCCTCGCAGCACCTCAGCAAATGGACATTGGAATTTATGCAAAGAGACATTGGTATCATTTCCAAACCCACCACATTGCTGCCACAATTTCTGTTTATGAGGGAGAACCACATGAATGTCCGCTACCCCTGATTAACTTTGAGACCCATCCTGTGCAGAAAGAGCCCATACAGGGAGCCCCAGACGTCTACATCGATGGGTCCTCGTATCACATCGAGGGATCCCCCCACACCGGGTATACTGTGGTATTGCCAGAGAGAGCCATCCAGCGATGATGCAACCGACAGTCCTCACAATGTGAAGAAATCGCCGCACTTCTAACCGCCGTGAAAGAAACCTCAGATAGACCCGTGAATACTTGGTCCGATAGTGCCGATGCTATAAACACCATGCTCTCCTTGCCCCTATACCACAAAAATGACTACCGTACAATAGACGGTAAGGCCCTGGTCCACGGGCCCTGGTCATACCTTAAACAGCGATCCCAGCCCTGCTTCATAGGAAAGGTTGGGGATAAAACACAAACTACATATTGCTCGCCACCCCCAGTCATCCGGAGGGGTCGAAAGGGGAACAGGACTCTCAAGTTAATGTTAAAAAAATTGTGTGCGGACCATCCCACTCAATGGGCTAACATGCTGCCAATGTGCTTAATGGCAATGAGGTCCACACCTCATAAAACAACAGGAGTCTCCCCATATCAGGCCATGACGGGGAGACTGATGAGAACGCCAGGCCCGCTAACACTAACACGGTGAGCCCCGTGACAATGGAACCATGTAGTTCCAAGTGGCTGGAACAAGTGGTCGATCACACCGATCAGATGAATCGATTTGTGGCCACGAAATTGGGGAAGTCAAAAAGACAAATTAAAAGGTACTTTGACAAGAAAGTACGTCCCTTTGAGTGTCAGGTGGGGGACACCGTAATGATTCCAAATTATGGGAAAAGAAGCATGCCTTTGAGCCCAGGTGGTGGGGACCGCAAACGATTACAGACCGATTGAACCCCGCGGTTTATTTGATTCAGTTACCGGGGAAAGAGGGCGTTAAGTACAAGAAATGGTATCATATTAACCAGTTAAAAACTGCCAAAGAGTAAATACTACACTGATCTTGTGTCCCACAGGACCATGATACGGATACAGATGACACAGAACAATGCCATAAACAGCAGAGATATACAAAAGCTAGGAGCCAGCCCATGGTGGGAAACAATGTATAATGTAGGACAACACCCCTGGCTCAGAACCCTCTCAATGCTCATGATACTGGCACAAGCCATAATTGTAGTGGTGGGGAATCATCATGATCTGTTCCCTGAGAGAACTCCTTAGGAAACTGAACCACCATATGCGAGCCCTGAGGAGATAAACCAAAGGAGGGGTCAATAAGGATATTTCCCCCTCAAGGCGGGGAATCTGAAAGGATAAAAATATATGTTTTGTATGTGTGATGGACTCGAGACTATTAATATAAGATGTATGTAAGAAAGATAAATTTGATGTGTATGGATCTCCCCTGGGTAAGGCAACGGCGCGAAACTTAACAAAGGAAACCTGCATAATAGGATCTTCTTCTTAGGCAGTCCCTCGGAACCGAGGACAACTTGCTTCCACATTAAAAATGAGTTCTCAGGTGACTGATGAGTCCAATGCGGGACCTACAGTCTCTGTCACAGGTGGGGCAGACGGTGGTTGAAGGGGTGGGTGGGTGGGGTGCTTGGGTTGACGTGCGCTCCTTCCGCTGTTTGCGCTTGGCTTCCGCTTGCTCCCAGCGAAGAGACTCGAGGTGTTTGGCGCCTTCCCGGATGCTTCTCCTCCACTTTGTGCAGTCTTGGGCCAGGGATTCCCAGGAGTCGGTGGGGATGTTGCACTTTTTCAAGGAGGCTTTGAGGGTGTCCTTGAAGCGTTTCCTCTGCCCACCTGGGGCTCTCTTGCCGTGTCGGAGCTCCGAGTAGAGCGCTTGTTTTGGGAGTCTCGTATCGGGCATGCGGACGATGTGGCCCGTCCATTGGAGCTGATCGAGTGTGGTCAAAGCTTCGATGCTGGGGATGTTGGCCTGAGCGAGAACACTGATGTTGGTGCGCCTATCCTGCCAATGATTTGCAGGATCTTGCGGAGGCAGCGTTGGTGGTACCTCTGCATAACAGGATAACCCCCCACAGAGACACCATCGAAACTCACCATCGAAACTCACCATCGAAACTCACCATCGAAACTCAAGAGCCACTAAAAGGTGTCAACAAACAATTAACTTAAGCAGAAATGGCCCCAGCCACTGCAGACAGACACATGTTCAAAGGAAAGCCAATCGAGAACTGCCATGAAACTAAGGCCCAATCGTGGTGTCTTCAGAATTTAATCTAGAAGACAATGGACTTTAAAAAGATATAAAAACAAGGAACCAAAGGCTCTCTCTCTCTGGACGACCACGCGGAAGAACAAGAAGCCCTCCCTCTACAGACCAGACCAAGAAGCAAAGAAAAAGGCCGTGTGCATAGCTTGACTCAGGGAGGTACCAGTCTGTGTAAATTACCTTACGTGTTGTAATCGAGTAGAGTCCATAGGCTATTGTTTTGACGTGCGTGAGTGTGTGTGTTTAATAAACTTGCATGAGTTTGTGTGTTTAATAAACTTATTCCAAATTGTTTCAAAAGAATTGGTCTTGCTGTCAATTTAATGCCAGTCGAAATAAAAAGCTTACACATTCCCCCCTGTATCTCTTGCCCAAAACCTTAAATCTGTGTCCCCCTAGTCCTTGTACCATCAACTAGTGGGAACAGCCTTTCCCTGTCTAGCCTATCCAAACCCGTCATAATCTTGTACACCTCTATCAAATCACCCCTCAACCTCCTTTGCTCTAATGAAAACAAATCCAGCTTCTCCAACCTGTCCTTGTAGCTAAGATCCCCCATCCTCGGAACCATTCTGGTAAATCTCCTCTGCACCCTCTCAAGGGCCTTCACATCCTTCCTAAAGTGTGGTGACCAGAACTGGACGCAATACTCCAGTTGTGGTCTAATCAGCGCTTTATAAAGCTTCAGCATAACTTCTCTACTTTTGTACTCAATACCGCTATTTATGAAGCCCAAGATCCCATATGCTTTGCTAACCACTCTCTCAATATGTCCCGCCACCTTCAGGGACCTATGCACATTAACTCCCAGGTCCCTCTGTCCCTGCACACTCTTTAAAACTGTACCATTAAGTGCATATTGCCTCTCCCTGTTCCTTCTGCCAAAATGCATCACCTCACACTTCTCTGTATTAAATTCCATCTGCCACTTGTCTGCCCATTCTGCTAGCCTTTCTATGTCCTGTTGGTCGATTGGTATCATCCTCACTGTTTGCCACACCCCCAAGTTTGGTGTCATCAGCAAATTTAGAAATTCTGCTTCATTGGCTGTAAATCGCTTTGGGATGTGCTGAGGTCATGAAAGGTGCTGTAGAAATGCGAGTTCTTTCTTTTATCCCTTCCTCCCACAACCTACAACACCAGCTCGGCTCCATCGAGCTGTGAATTTGTGATTTACCCGAGGCGGGCTGGTGCTCCCCTCCCCCGCCTGCCGTCGGCCCGCTGTTTGGTGTCTCCGTGCCGAAACGTGGACACAGTGAGTGCCGTCCGAGGGCGGGATCAGCCTGGGCTCGCCGCTCCCTGTGGGAAGATCCTATGCCAACTATTACCTCAGGGAGCTGGAGGGACTGGAGAAGCTGGGGTGGTTCTCCTTGGAGCAGAGAAGGTTCAGGGGAGATTAGATAGAGGTGTTCAAAATCATGAATTATTTTGACAGAGTAAATCAGGAGAAACTGTTTCCAGTGGAGGAGGGTCAGTAACCAGAGGACACAGACTGAAGATAATTGGCAAAAGAACCAGAGGGAGATGAGGAGAATTTTTTTTATGCGGCGAGTTGTTGTGATCTGGAATGCGCTGCCTGAAAGGGCGGTGGAGGCAGATTCAATAGTAACTTTCAAAAGGGAATTGGATAAATACTTGAAAAGGAAAATATTTACAGGGCTGTGGGGGAAGGGCAGGGGAGTGGGACTAATCGGAGAGCTCTTTCAAAGAGCCGGCACAGGCACAATGGGCCGAATGGGCTCCTTCTGTGCTGTATCATTCTATGATTCTAACATGAGCAGCGGAGAGTGTTCGGGGGAGGGAACCCTGGGTGAACGATACCCCCGGCAGAGTCAGTGCCTTCGAGAGAAGAGGAGAAAGCAGAAGCTGGGAATTCACTCCCTGCAGCAAAGGTCATCGAACTGAAAGGTAAACCCTGCCTCCCTCTCACCACCGGCACTCTCTGACCCGCTGAGAGTTCACTCTCACCACCGGCACTCTCTGACCCGCTGAGAGTTCACTCTCACCACCGGCACTCTCTGACCCGCTGAGAGTTCACTCTCACCACCGGCACTCTCTGACCCGCTGAGAGTTCACTCTCACCACAGGCACTCTCTGACCCGCTGAGAGTTCACTCTCACCACCGGCACTGCAGCACCCGCTGAGAGTATCCGTCACTTTCTGTTTTTATCCCGGTTTTTATTATTTGGTTGCAGAGAGGAGCTTTTGTTTCTCTATTATTGACTTGAGCACATAAAGCTAGGCTCACCCTCAAGTGCAGTAATGAGGGAGCGCCGCACTGTCGAAGGGGCAGTACTGAGGGAGTGCCGCACTGTCGGAGGGGCAGTACTGAGGGAGTGCTGCACTGTCGGAGGGGCAGTACTGAGGGAGTGCCGTACTGTCGGAGGGGCAGTACTGAGGGAGTGCCGCACTGTCGGAGGGGCGGTACTGAGGGAGCGCTGCACTGTCGGAGGGGCAGTACTGAGGGAGCGCCGCACTGTCGGAGGGGCAGTACTGAGGGAGCGCTGCACTGTCGGAGGGGCAGTACTGAGGGAGCGCTGCACTGTCGGAGGGGCAGTACTGAGGGAGCGCTGCACTGTCGGAGGGGCAGTACTGAGGGAGCGCCGCACTGTCGGAGGGACAGTACTGAGGGAGCGCTGCACTGTCGGAGGGGCAGTACTGAGGGAGCGCTGCACTGTCGGAGGGGCAGTACTGAGGGAGCGCCGCACTGTCGGAGGGGCAGTACTGAGGGAGCGCTGCACTGTCGGAGGGGCAGTACTGAGGGAGCGCTGCACTGTCGGAGGGGCAGTACTGAGGGAGCGCTGCACTGTCGGAGGGGCAGTACTGAGGGAGCGCCGCACTGTCGGAGGGACAGTACTGAGGGAGCGCCGCACTGTCGGAGGTGCAGTACTGAGGGAGCGCCGCACTGTCGGAGGGTCAGTACTGAGGGAGCGCCGCACTGTCGGAGTGCCAGTACTGAGGGAGCGCTGCACTGTCGGAGGGGCAGTACTGAGGGAGCGCCGCACTGTCGGAGGTGCAGTACTGAGGGAGCGCTGCACTGTCGGAGGGTCAGTACTGAGGGAGTGCCGCACTGTCGGAGGTGCAGTACTGAGGGAGCGCTGCACTGTCGGAGGGACAGTACTGAGGGAGCGCCGCACTGTCAGAGGTGCAGTACTGAGGGAGCGCTGCACTGTCGGAGGGACAGTACTGAGGGAGCGCTGCACTGTCAGAGGTGCCATCTTCCGGATGAGCCATTAAATCGAGGTCCCATCTGCCCTCGCAGGTGAACATAAAAGATCCCATGTCACTATTCCGAAGAAGAGCAGGGGAGTTCTCCCCGGTGTCCTGGCCAATATTTATCCCTCAATCAACATCAGTAAAACAGATTATCTGGTCATCATCACGTTGCTATTTGTGGGAGCTTGCTGTGCGCAAATTGGCTGCCACGTTTCCCACATTACAACAGTGACCACACTTCAAAAAGTACTTCATTGGCTGTGAAGCGCTTTGGGACGTCCTGAGGTGGTGAAAGACGCTGTAGAAATGCGAGTCTTTCTTCCTTTCCTTGTTCCTCTCTCTCTCAGCAGTTGATGGGTGCAGAGGGCACCCGGCCTATCTGTGAGATGTCACCATGCCAGGGCTGAGGTTTGGCTCTCTCCCTGTCTCAGGGCACAAGTAAATGTAACTGGTTTGGAATTTAAATTAATCGTTTAAAAAAATGTTCTACCAAGGGAATGGCAGATTGATGGAATTTTTCCCCACAGGAGAAATGAATGATGCAGCCAATGAAAGACCGGACCTTCACCCCCTGGGACAAGCACTTGGATTTATCTCAGGCTGAAGTGCGTCTGAATTTCTTGCTTGTTACGGCAACTGTTTGGAGTTACTGTCACAGTGACGATAACATCGAACTTGGCTGCTGGGTGATAGAGGACCCCAGTAATGATACCCTGACTCCAGGAGTTAGGTTACGAGGAGAGATGACACAAACTAGGGTTGTATTCCCCGGAATTTAGAAGGTTAAGGGGTGATCTGATCGATGTTTTCAGGATATTAAGGGGAACAGATAGGGTAGATGGAGAGAAACTATTTCCACTGGTTGGGGAGTCTAGGACTAGGGGACATAGTCTAAAAATTAGAGCCAGATCTTTCGGGAGTGAAGTTAGGAAACACTTCTACACACAAAGGGTGGTAGAAGTTTGGAACTCTCTTCCGCAAACGGCAATTGATGCAAAATCAATTGTTAATTTTAAAACTGAGATTTTTGTTAACCAAAGGTATTACAGGATATGGGCCAAAGTGGGTGTGTGGAGTTAGGTCGCAGATCAGCCATGATCTCATTGAATGGAGAACAGGCTCGAGGGGCTCAATGGCCTCCTCCTGTTCCTATGTTCCTACGGATGGTTTGCTGGGAGGGTCCCTCACGGGATGGGCAAAACCTCAGCGTGACTGCACCCCCGAGGAGCTACTGCCTTACGTTGGATGCAAGGGTGGCTGAAAATCCTCCTCCCTTTCTGTCACACTGCCACTGCGAGTCCAGTGCAGCCGATGAGCTGAGCATTAGGCCGGGTTTGGGCCTTCTCCACCAGGCTCAGCGTGGCCACCTTTGGGGCCGGAACCTTTGCCCCTCCCCAAATAAGGTCACCCGCACCTGAGGGGAACTCGGAGGCCTCGTTCCCAGCCGGCGAGGGGGGGTGGTGTGTGGGGGAGGTCACAAGACACTGATACAGCCAGTGAAAGGTGGAGTATTGGCCACTGCAAGTGGGGCAGGACCAGGGTCTCTGGTCCAGGGTACTGAAGACATTCGGTTTTTATTTCTTGATTTTTCTCAGTCCCCCTCATTTAAATATTCACAGTACTGACTCGTTGGATTTAAGATGGATTATTTACAGGGGGCACCTCTCCCTGACCCCCGAAAGTTCAGCAGGGTCAGCTGTGGAGATCCAGGTCAGTAGATCCTGAGAGATGGTGAGATAAAAGGCCCGTGCAATTTAGGTAGAGAAAGGCTATTTGGTGTATAGCTTGATACAACTGAGGGGTTCACTAGGCTGCTTTAAAGGGCAGTTAAGAGTCAACCGCTTCACTCCCGCTCTGATCACTCCGTCCTCGGCCTCTTACACTCTTCCAATGAAGCTCAGTGTAAAGCTCGAGGAACAGCACCTCATCTTTCGATTAGGCACTTTACAGCCTTCTGGACTCAACATCGAGTTCAACAATTTCAGACCATAACCTCGACCCCTATCATTTTTTTTTTCTCTCTCTCACATGGCAGCTGTCGATCATTCTGCCATTTACACTTCATCTAGAGTCATCTTTTGTCTCTTAATTTGTCCCATTACCATCTCCTTTTGCCTCTTAATCACTCCTGCCTTCCACCCTATCACAGACCTTCCCTTTTGTTCTTTCCTCCCCTCCCCCCTCTCCCTGCCCCTGCACTTGCTTAAAAACCTGTTCCATCTCCAACTTTTTCCTGTTCTGACGAAGGGTCATCGACCTGAAACGTTAACTCTGTTTCTCTCTCCACAGACGCTGCCTGACCTGCTGAGTATTTCCAGCATTCTCTGTTTTTATTTCAGATTTCCAGCATCTGCAGTATTTTGCTTTTGTATAAGAGTCAACCACATTGGTGTGGGTCTGGAGTCACATATTGGCCCAGACTGGGTAAAGACAGCAGGCTTCCTTCCCTAAAGGACATTGGTGAAACGGTTGGGTTTTTAAGACAATCCCACAGCTTCACGCTCACTTTTACTGACACCAGTTTTATACTTACAGATTTTTTAGGGACTTTCAACTAAATTCAAATTCGCAAACGACCATGGTGGGATTTGAACTCAGGAATACTAGTCCAGTAACGTAACTTCTACACTACTAATGTGTTCATGGATCCACAGCCCCACAGGCAATAAGAAGCAAGTCCAACACTGAATACTGTCCAGGCTCAAAGCACAGAAAAAAAAATCGCTAAACTGGAGGAACAGGTGACTTTGGACCTGTGGTTCCCAAAGCTCTCCCCCACTGGGGGTTTTCCTCCCGCCCATGCCTGAGTCTGAAGTAGACTCATTAATAGAGATTGATCGCTGTGATTGGTCAACAACTCCATTATCGTTGTATCGTGCGACGACCAGGGTGGTAAAAGACGAACTGGACAGACCTTGGTTTTGTTCGTCTAGCAATTCCTATGTTCCTATTTTTTTTAATTCATTCTCGGGATGTGGGCGTCGCTGTCAAGGCCAGCATTTATTGCCCATCCCTAGTTGCCCTTGAGAAGGTGGTGGTGAGCTGCCTTCTTGAACCGCTGCAGTCCGTGTGGTGAAGGTGCTCCCACAGTGCTGTTAGAGAGAGAGTTCCAGGATTTTGACCCAGCGATGATGAAGGAACGGCCGATACATTTCTAAGTCAGGATGGTGTGGGGCTTGGAGGGGAACTTGGAGGTGGTGGTGTTCCCATGCGTCTGCTGCCCTTGTCCTTCTAGGTGGAAGAGGTCACGGGTTTGGGAGGTGCTGCTGAAGAAGCCTTGGCGAGTTGCTGCAGTGCATCTTGTAGATGGTACACACTGCAGCCATGTTTAAGGTGGTAAATTAAGTCATTCCCAGTTGCTGAAATTGCTATTCAAACTCTCCAAACTATTCAGGCTCAAAGTCCTCCACCTTCTTGGCCAACCCTGTGAACAGCTGCTCCTTATATCTCTCAACTTACCCCGAGTGCCGAGTGAGCGTAAAACCATTGGCCCTCATCCACATCTATTAAAATGAGCAACACGGGGGAGGGGGTTGGGCGGGTGGATCACAACTACGAAGTTGGGTCGGTGAACTGGCGGGAAACGGGTTAACTGGTCATTTATCACATTGCTGTTTGTGGGAGCTTGCTGTGCACAAATTGACTGCTGTGTTTCCTACATTACAACAATGACTACACTTCAAAAAATAGTACTTCATTTGCTGTGAAACGCTTCGCGACATCCTGAGGTTGTGAAAGGCGCTGTAGAAAAGCAGGTTCCTTCCTTTAGAATGGGAGTAAATAAAGATCGGCAGATAGTCAGGATGATTTAATTTAGTGGTCTGCAATTGTAAAGTACACATGCTTTGTTTTCTATCTATATATGCTTTGGCGATTCTGTATCTAATTTACTTCACCTGAGGAAGGAGCAATCGATAGCTCCGAAAGCTTGTGATTTCAAATAAAACTGTTGGACTATAACCTGGTGTTGTGCGACCTCTCAAGTAAATAAAGACTCAGAGCCTCCTAATAGTGCATAATGGGTTAATGGCAATTCATTGGGCTTAAATAAAAACATAAGAATTAGGAGCAGGAGTCGGCCATTCGGCCCCTCGAGCCTGCTCCACCATTCAATGAGATCATGGCTGATCATCGAACTCAACTCCACTTACCCGCCCGATCTCCATATCCCTTGATTCCCCTAGAGTCCAAAAATCTATCGATCTCAGCCTTGAATATACTCAAAGACTGAGCATCCACAGCCCTCTGGGGCAGAGAATTCCAAAGATTCACAACACTCTGAGTGAAGAAATTCCTCCTCATCTCAGTCTTAAATGGCTGACCCCTTATCCTGAGACTGTGACCCCTAGTTCTAGACACTCCAGCCAGGGGAAACTGACTCTCAGCATCTACCCTGTCAATCCCCCTCAGAATCTTGTATGTTTCAATGAGATCACCTCTCATTCTTCGAAACTCCAGAGAGTATAGGCCCATTCTACACAATCTCTCATCATAGGACAGCCTTCCCTCCCCAGGGCTACTCTTCCTTTTAAAAAGCTGCAGCCTCTCGACCGAGTCTGTCTAGACCCACCACCTCCCCTTGAGAAAGATTCAGCATCGTGTCTGCGGCCATTGAGCAGCTTTGAGCTCCTTCGTTGTTTACAGATGTCTGGGAAACATTCGAGAAGTGTCCTGAGGCCTTCTTCACTGTCAAGGGTTCACAGCATCACATGGGCAGGGACTGACGAATCAGAGCCGCTCGCTCCAGCTATGCCAACTCTGTGCGCACAGACTGGAGAACGGGCAGCCTTGACTCAACCTTGACCTCGACTGCCCTTGCTGGAAGAAGACGGAAACTTCTCGGCCAGCCCTGAGCTACAGGAGACAGACCCCTAAATGACCCTCTCTGCCCCAGGGACTGGCATTCCACAGGATAACGCAAATAGTGCAAGCTTATGTTTTGATTAGTTTCTGCAGATCGCTTCCCAGCAATCCCCTCAGCAAGTTTTCTCTTTCAACAAATCCATCGTTAATCTGACCGACTCGTGGAAGAAAATAAATGACAAGGACCGGCGTTGAGGGAGCAATGGGGAGATTCTCCTGTGGGGGGAGGGGCGGAGGGAGGAGGGTACAGGTCGGTGCTCGGGGGTGGGAGGGTCTCGTTACCGAGGGGAGTCTCGATACCGAGGGGGGGTCTCGATACCGAGGGAGGGTCTCGTTACCGAGGGGGCTCTCGTTACCATGGGGGGATCTCGTTACCGAGGGAGGGTCTCGATACCGAGGGAGGGTCTCGATACCGAGGGGGGGTCTCGTTACCGAGGGGGGGTCTCGATACCGAGGGGGGATCTCGTTACCGAGGGGAGTCTCGTTACCGAGGGGGGATCTCGTTACCGAGGGAGGGTCTCGATACCGAGGGAGGGTCTCGATACCGAGGGGGGGTCTCGTTACCGAGGGGGGGTCTCGATACCGAGGGGGGATCTCGTTACCGAGGGGAGTCTCATTACCGAGGGGGATCTCGTTACCGAGGGAGATCTCGTTACCGAGGGAGGGTCTCGATACCGAGGGGGGGTCTCGATACCGAGGGAGGGTCTCGTTACCGAGGGGGCTCTCGTTACCGAGGGGGGATCTCGTTACCGAGGGAGGGTCTCGTAAACGAGGGGGCTCTCGTTACCATGGGGGGATCTCGTTACCGAGGGAGGGTCTCGTTACCGAGGGGGCTCTCGTTACCGAGGGAGAGTCTCGTTACCGAGGGGGGGTCTCGTTACCGAGGGTGGGTCTCGTTACCGAGGGAGGGTCTCGTTACCGAGGGGGCTCTCGTTACCGAGGGAGGGTCTCGTTACCGAGGGAGGGTCTCGTTACCGAGGGGGCTCTCGTTACCGAGGGAGGTCTCGTTACCGAGGGAGGGTCTCGTTACCGAGGGGGCTCTCGTTACCGAGGGAGGGTCTCGTTACCGAGGGGGGGTCTCGTTACTGAGGGGGGTTCTCGTTACCGAGGGGGGGTCTCATTACCGAGGGAGGGTCTCGTTACCGAGGGAGGGTCTCGTTACCGAGGGGGATCTCGTTACCGAGGGAGGTCTCGTTACCGAGGGAGGGTCTCGTTACCGAGGGGGGGTCTCGATACCGAGGGGTGGTCTCGATACTGAGGGGGGTCTCGATACCGAGGGGGGGTCTCGATACTGAGGGGGGTCTCGATACCGAGGGGGGGTCTCGATACCGAGGGGGGTCTCGTTACCGAGGGGGGGTCTCGATACTGAGGGGGGGTCTCATTACCGAGGGGGGGTCTCGTTACCGAGGGGGGGTCTCGATACTGAGGGGGGGTCTCGTTACCGAGGGGGGGTCTCGATACTGAGGGGGATCTCGATACTGAGGGGGGAGTGGTCTGTCTGTGTCTCTAAAAAGTTGAAATCGGGGTCCAAAGTATGGCGTTAATTCCTCCCCCTAAAGCTCCCTCATCCACCCCCGACTTGATGCTTCCGGTAAAGCGTCGCCTCGATTTTAAAATTCTCATCCTTGTTTTCAAATCCCTCCATGGCCTCGCCCCTCCCTCTCTCTGTAATCTCCTCCAGCCCCACAACCCCCCGAGATATCTGCGCTCCTCTAATTCTGCCCTCTTGAGCCTCCCTGATTAGAATCGCTCAACCTTTGGTGGCCGTGCCTTCAGCCACCTGGGCCCAAAGCTCTGGAATTCCCTCCCTAAACCTCTCCGCCTCTCTCTCCTCCTTGAAGACGCTCCTGAAAATCTACCTCTTTGACCGAGCTTTAGGTCACCTGTCCTAATATCTCATGTGGCTCGGTGACAAATTTTGTCTTTTTTTGATAAAACTCCTGTGAAGCGTCTTGGGACGATTCATTACATTAAAGGCGCCATATAAATTGTTGTTCTTGTTTCTTCCATGTATTTTATTCAGCATCTGCGGACGCTGTGGCATCAACTGACAGTAAAAGAGGTCTGACTATCTCCCCGTAGGAAACAGCAGTGACCATTACCTCAGTACTGCTCCTCCGACAGTGCGGCGCTCCCTCAGTACTGTCACTCCGACAGTGCAGCGCTCCCTCAGTACTGCCCCTCCGACAGTGCAGCACTCCCTCAGTACTGCTCCTCCGACAGTGCGGCGCTCCCTCAGTACTGCCCCTCCGACAGTGCGGAGCTCCCTCAGTACTGCCCCTCCGACAGTGCGGAGGTCCCTCAGTACTGGTGAGAGAAGCAGGTCTGTAAATTGAAGTAGAAACTGATGCAATAAAATCCCGGACAGAGTCATCCGGAGTTCACATCTTTTTTAATAAACCTGAGTTATGTGGGCGAGTGTATTTAGTGACTATCCTTAGCTTCCCGGAGGGCATTAAGATTGAACTGCAGAATGTGAGACTCACGTCACACGCTGGCCCAGACCACGCAAAGACGGCACCTGACTTTCCCTGAAAAAAAAGAAAGATGTTGCAAATCTACTGCACCTTTCACCACCTCAGGATGTCCCAAATGGTTTAGAACCAATGAAGTACTTTTTGCAGTGTAGTTTCTGTTATAGAGTAGGGATTGAGGCAGCCAATTAGTGCACAGCAAGCTCCCACAAACAGCAACGTCATAATGATCAGATCATCTGTTTTTAGTGATGTTGGTTGCGGGATAAATATTGGCCCCAGGACACCGAGGAAAACTCCCCTGCACTTCTTCAAAACAGTGCCAAGGGATCTCTTATGTTCACCTGAGAAGGCAGAGGGGGTCTCGGTTTAACGTCTCATCTGATAGATGGCACCTCCGACAGTGCAGCACTCCCTCAGCACTAACCCTCCGGCAGTGCAGCACTCCCTCAGTACTGCCCCTCCGACAGTGCGGCGCTCCCTCAGTACTGCCCCTCCGACAGTGCGGCGCTCCCTCAGTGCTGTCCCTCCGACAGTGCGGCACTCCCTCAGTACCGCCGCTCCGACAGTGCCGCGCTCCCTCAGTACTGCCCCTCCAACAGTGCAGTGCTCCCTCAGTACTGCCTCTCCGACAGTGCAGCGCTCCCTCAGTACTGACCCTCCGACAGTGCAGCTCTCCCTCAGTACTGCCCCTGCGACAGTGCAGCGCTCCCTCAGTACTGCCCCTGCGACAGTGCAGCGCTCCCTCAGTACTGCCCCTCCGACAGTGCAGCGTTTCCTCAGTACTACCCCTCCGACAGTGCGGCGCTCCCTCACTACTGCCCCTACGACAGTGGAGCACTCCCTCAGTACTGCCCCTCCGACAGTGCGGCGCTCCCTCAGTACTGCCCCTCCGACAGTGCGGCGCTCCCTCAGTACTGCCCCTCCGACAGTGCAGCGCTCCCTCAGTACTGCCCCTCCGACAGTGCGGCGCTCCCTCAGTACTGCCCCTCCGACAGTGCGGCGCTCCCTCAGTACTGCTCCTCCGACAGTGCGGCGCTCCCTCAGTACTGCCCCTCCGACAGTGCGGCGCTCCCTCAGTACTGCTCCTCCGACAGTGCGGCGCTCCCTCAGTACTGCCCCTCCGACAGTGCGGCGCTCCCTCAGTACTGCCCCTCCGACAGTGCGGCGCTCCCTCAGTACTGCCCCTCCGACAGTGCGGCGCTCCCTCAGTACTGCCCCTCCGACAGTGCGGCGCTCCCTCAGTACTGCCGCTCCGACAGTGCGGCGCTCCCTCAGTACTGCCCCTCCGACAGTGCGGCGCTCCCTCAGTACTGCCCCTCCGACAGTGCAGCACTCCCTCAGTACTGCTCCTCCGACAGTGCGGCGCTCCCTTAGTACTGCCCCTCCGACAGTGCGGCGCTCCCTCAGTACTGCCCCTCCGACAGTGCAGCGCTCCCTCAGTACTGCCCCTCCGACAGTGCAGCACTCCCTCAGTACTGCTCCTCCGACAGTGCGGCGCTCCCTCAGTACTGCCCCTCCGACAGTGCGGAGCTCCCTCAGTACTGCCCCTCCGACAGTGCGGAGGTCCCTCAGTACTGGTGAGAGAAGCAGGTCTGTAAATTGAAGTAGAAACTGATGCAATAAAATCCCGGACAGAGTCATCCGGAGTTCACATCTTTTTTAATAAACCTGAGTTATGTGGGCGAGTGTATTTAGTGACTATCCTTAGCTTCCCGGAGGGCATTAAGATTGAACTGCAGAATGTGAGACTCACGTCACACGCTGGCCCAGACCACGCAAAGACGGCACCTGACTTTCCCTGAAAAAAAAGAAAGATGTTGCAAATCTACTGCACCTTTCACCACCTCAGGATGTCCCAAACGGTTTAGAACCAATGAAGTACTTTTTGCAGTGTAGTTTCTGTTATAGAGTAGGGATTGAGGCAGCCAATTAGTGCACAGCAAGCTCCCACAAACAGCAACGTCATAATGATCAGATCATCTGTTTTTAGTGATGTTGGTTGCGGGATAAATATTGGCCCCAGGACACCGAGGAAAACTCCCCTGCACTTCTTCAAAACAGTGCCAAGGGATCTCTTATGTTCACCTGAGAAGGCAGAGGGGGTCTCGGTTTAACGTCTCATCTGATAGATGGCACCTCCGACAGTGCAGCACTCCCTCAGCACTAACCCTCCGGCAGTGCAGCACTCCCTCAGTACTGCCCCTCCGACAGTGCGGCGCTCCCTCAGTACTGCCCCTCCGACAGTGCGGCGCTCCCTCAGTGCTGTCCCTCCGACAGTGCGGCACTCCCTCAGTACCGCCGCTCCGACAGTGCCGCGCTCCCTCAGTACTGCCCCTCCAACAGTGCAGTGCTCCCTCAGTACTGCCTCTCCGACAGTGCAGCGCTCCCTCAGTACTGACCCTCCGACAGTGCAGCTCTCCCTCAGTACTGCCCCTGCGACAGTGCAGCGCTCCCTCAGTACTGCCCCTGCGACAGTGCAGCGCTCCCTCAGTACTGCCCCTCCGACAGTGCAGCGTTTCCTCAGTACTACCCCTCCGACAGTGCGGCGCTCCCTCACTACTGCCCCTACGACAGTGGAGCACTCCCTCAGTATTGCCCCTCCGACAGTGCTGCGCTCCCTCAGTACTGCCCCTCCGAAAGTGCGGCGCTCCCTCAGTACTGCCCCTCCGACAGTGCGCAGCTCCCTCAGTACTGACCATCCGACAGTGAGGCGCTCCCTCAGTACTGCCCCTCCGAAAGTGCAGCGCTCCCTCAGTACTGCCATTCCGACAGTGCTGTGCTCCCTCAGTACTGCCATTCTGACAATGCCGCGCTCCCTCAGTACTGCCCCTCCGACAGTGCAGCACTCCCTCAGTACTGCCCCTCCGACAGTGCAGCGCTCCCTCAGTCCAGCCCCTCCGACAGTGCAGCACTCCCTCAGTACTGCCCCTCCGACAGTGCAGCGCTCCCTCTGTACTGCCCCTCCGACAGTGCGGCGCTCCCTCAGTACTGCCCCTCCGACAGTGCGGCGCTCCCTCAGTACTGCTCCTCCAACAGTGCGGCACTCCCTCAGTACTGCCCCTCCGACAGTGCGGCGCTCCCTCAGTACTGCCCCTCCGACAGTGCAGCGCTCCCTCAGTACTGCCCCTCCGACAGTGCGGCGCTCCCTCAGTACTGACCCTCTGACAGTGCGGCGCTCCCTCAGTACTGCCCCTCCGACAGTGCGGAGCTCCCTCAGTACTGGTGAGAGAAGCAGGTCTGTAAATTGAAGTAGAAACTGATGCAATAAAATCCCGGACAGAGTCATCCGGAGTTCACATCTTTTTTAATAAACCTGAGTTATGTGGGCGAGTGTATTTAGTGACTATCCTTAGCTTCCCGGAGGGCATTAAGATTGAACTGCAGAATGTGAGACTCACGTCACACGCTGGCCCAGACCGCGCAAAGACGGCACCTGACTTTCCCTGAAAAAAAAGAAAGATGTTGCAAATCTACTGCACCTTTCACCACCTCAGGATGTCCCAAACGGTTTAGAACCAATGAAGTACTTTTTGCAGTGTAGTTTCTGTTATAGAGTAGGGATTGAGGCAGCCAATTAGTGCACAGCAAGCTCCCACAAACAGCAACGTCATAATGATCAGATCATCTGTTTTTAGTGATGTTGGTTGCGGGATAAATATTGGCCCCAGGACACCGAGGAAAACTCCCCTGCACTTCTTCAAAACAGTGCCAAGGGATCTCTTATGTTCACCTGAGAAGGCAGAGGGGGACTCGGTTTAACGTCTCATCCGATAGACGGCACCTCCGACAGTGCAGCACTCCCTCAGCACTAACCCTCCGGCAGTGCAGCACTCCCTCAGTACTGCCCCTCCGACAGTGCGGCGCTCCCTCAGTACTGCCCCTCCGACAGTGCGGCGCACCCTCAGTACTGTCCCTCCGACAGTGCGGCACTCCCTCAGTACCGCCCCTCCGACAGTGCCGCGCTCCCTCAGTACTGCCCCTCCAACAGTGCAGTGCTCCCTCAGTACTACCTCTCCGACAGTGCAGCGCTCCCTCAGTACTGACCCTCCGACAGTGCAGCTCTCCCTCACTACTGTCCCTCCGACAGTGCAGCTCTCCCTCACTACTGTACTCCTCCGACACTGCAGCGCTCCCTCAGTGCTGCCCCTCCGACAGTGCAGCGCTTCCTCAGTACTGCCCCACCGACAGTGCGTCGCGCCCTCAGTACTACTCCTCCGACAGTGCAGCGTTCCCTCAGTACTGCCCCTCCGACAATGCAGCGCATCCTCACTACTGCCCCTCCGACAGTGCAGTGCTCCCTCAGTCTGCCCCTCCGACAGTGCAGCTCTCCCTCACTACTGCCCCTCCGACAGTGCAGTGCTCCCTCAGTACCGCCCCTCCGACAGTGCAGCGCACCCTCAGTACTGCCCCTCCGACAGTGCAGCGCTCCCTCAGTGCTGCCCCTCCGACAGTGCTGCACTCCCTCAGTACTGATCCTCCGACAGTGCAGCTCTCCCTCAGTACTGCCCCTCCGACAGTGCGGCGCTCCCTCAGTACTGCCCCTCCGAGAGTGCAGCACTCCCTCAGTACTGCCCCTCCAACAGTACAGCACTCCCTCAGTACTGCCTCTCCGACAGAGCAGCACTCCCTCGGTACTGTCCCTCTGACAGAGCAGCGCTCCCTCAGTACCGCCCCTCCAACAGTGCAGCGCTCCCTCTGTATGTGAAGGAATCAGCCATATAACCTATTCAGAAAAATACACCATTCTATGAAAGAATTCTGGCCTTATTAAAACATGACAAACTAGATCTGGAAATCTAGAAACCTGGCTATGAAAAACTATTACAGCTTTCTGGCTATTGATATAAGATAAGTTGTTGGCACTGAATCAATAACCTTGTTTGAAAAAAAAGGTTGGAGGCTCCTGACAGTCTGAATCTTTGGAAAGAAGACAATGCTACATCCTGTTTAAGGTGTTCTAAATTACTCTTCGTAAAGAAGCACATATAATTAAGAAACATATGCCTTCGTGGGAATGGCATCAAGTGGGGAGGCACCTGCCGGCACACTGTTTTTGTGTTGAATTTGGAACACCTATGGAGGAGAGACACGATTCTGTGTTACAACCAGCTGAGGTGACTAAGAATTGCAGAGATCACCCTGGTTGAGGTGTTTTAATTTACACTTCGTAAAAAGACACAAACAGAAGCCTTGGTAAAAATGACATCAAATAGATGCACCTGCTGTTACACCATTTTTTATGGTGGGCTTGGGACACCTGGGGTGGAGACATGGGGGGAAAAATTCAATTGGATGCACCTCCCGTTAGCGCCTTAAGAGGGCGCTAATGGGGCGCAAAGCAACTAACGCCCGGGCGCAGCGATGTTTGCACCGCTCGCGAAATTAACTAGACATTTTGTGGCGGCGCTAAACTTTACCACCGCGATCTCCTGCGCACGCAGATCTTGACATCATACGAGGGTGCAACGCCCTTGTGGTGCCCCGGAGCAGAAATTGAGTGGCGCCCCCATCCTTTCCACCTGGCGCAACCAACGAACGGAAGACTGGAATGCTCCCCAGTCGCTGTGGGGCTGGGGGTTGCTATTTAAAGGGGCCTCTTCCTGTCTTTCTCTGTGGTTGACATTTTTGCACCACTCTTTCTGAGAGAGAGAGAGAGAGATTCGGAGAGAGAGAAAGAGAGACGTCTGCATTGAGTCAATGCTGTGTGAGGTAGTTTTGGCTACTGATCATAACTGTGCAGGTACTTTGGTTTTTGACCTTCATAACTTTGATTGCCAAGAGAGTGTGGGGGCTGCACTGATTCGGGGCGTCGTCCTGCGCCGCCACAATCGGAGGACACAGAGACGCAGAGAGAGAGTGGCAATCATGGCCAGACGGAGGAGGGCCAACAGGCCTCTGTACAGGAGACCTTACCCTCCCAGGGTATATCGCCAACAATTCACATATATTAATATGTCTGAGGAGCACTGTTTGCGAAGGCTACGCTTCAGCAAGGAGTTGATCACTGAGCTCTGCCACCTGCTGCAGCCAGATCTGCAGCCTCAACTGAGGTCCAGGACGTCTCTGTCGGTGGCAGTGAAGATCACAGTGGCTCTGAACTTTTATGCTACTGGCTCATTTCAATCAGTTACTGGGGACATTGCCAATATCTCCCAGTTCGCGGTGCATTGCTGCATCCGTCAGGTCACAAATGCCCTCTTTAAAAGGAGACGAGAGTACATCTCTTTCCCCATGACCCCAGACAAGCAGCAAGAATGCGCAATGGGCTTTGCTAGGATAGCAGGCTTCCCCATGTTGCAGGGCGCCATTGACTGCACGCATGTGGCTTTGCGTGCTCCGCATGAGAATGCCAAGGATTTCCGCAACAGAAAGGGGTTCCATTCCTTAAACGTTCAGTTGGTCTGTGACCACAGACAGCTGATACTCGCTGTCAATGCCCACTATCCTGGCAGCTGCCACGATGCTTTTATCCTGCGCCAGATTACTGTGGCAGAACTTTTCCAGGCACCGCATCAGCCAGTTGGTTGGCTTCTCGGGGACAAGGGATATCCACTGTGCACCTGGCTGATGACACCGCTCCGTACGCCCCACACCCCTGTTGATCTGCGGTACAACGAGAGCCATCAAGCTACCAGGAACATCGTTGAGCACACAATCGGCGTGCTCAAGCAACGGTTCCGCTGTCTGGACCATTCTGGAGGAGCCCTGCAGTACTCGCCTGAGCGAGTTTCCCACTTCATAGTTGTGTGCTGCATGCTGCATAACATGGCAATCCTCAGGACCCAGCCAATGCCACCAGGCCTTGGAGCACCACCAGAGGAGGAGGAGGAAGAGGAGGAGGAGGATCATCAGCAGCACCAAGGCGGGAGGGCGGCCCACAATGTTGAAACTGCAAGGGCCGTCCGTCAACGGCTGATAGCAAGCCGCTTCTAGGCCCCTGCTGAGGAAATGGCTTCTGCCATTGAGAACAACATGAATGAAACCAACCCGCAACCCCTAAGCCGGCCAAGGCAGCAATGATTCCAAAGACCAAACATGCACATTTTGAATACAAAAACTTATTTATTTCACAAACTCAGTGTGTGTCATTTCCTCATGACAAACTTATAGAAAGAAACACAAAAGCACAGTCATTAACATAACTGGTTTCATAACCTGGAGATAATGTTCAAAAATTTGACCACGAACCTCGGCCTTTAATAATAAAATGACCAACATTTTGTCACACCTCCAACTTTTTGCACTTCGAGGGTGATCTCCTTCCCTTGCGCACTTCCCCCCTTCCCACCCTACTGCTCCTCCGTAATGGGACCTCAGTGGCTGCAGCAAGGCTGGTGGAAGGCTGCTGATTGTCAGAACCTGAGACTGCAGATGCCCTTGAAGGACGGCCTCGACCAGCTCTGGGCCTGGAGGGCCCGGCTGCAGACTGCACCAACTCTGCATGGGCGGCAGCAGTCTGGGCTACAGGCGGTGGCAAGTGCAGTGGAGAAGTGACAGTGGTGGCAGCAGGAATGCTGTCATCGTGAGAGAGGACAGCAACTCCCTGCTCGACCGACACACTGGCACTCCCACGGGGCAGCACTTCAGCATCCGGAGCAATCTGCTGGAGCACAGATTGCTGGCCTGCTGCGGTGCGGTGAGAGTCCCGGGGAAATGTGTACGAACCATCGAGGATGGCAGCATCAGTGCTCGCATGGCCTCAATCTGAGTCTGCAGGAGAGCAGTCAGAGATGGGTTCATGGCAGCCATTGACTGAATTGCAGCACTAAACATTTGTGTGGCATCCGCCTGTGCTACAGCGAAGTGCTCCACACTCCTTGCCAGTGATTCAATGCATTCGGGCACCCCTCCCACTGCACCCATGAGCTCAGTGTGCATGTCCACCGCCTGGGTGTTCATTTCAGCAATGAGCCGCTCCTCCTCTGCGTCCAGTGCAGCAGGACTCGCTGGCATACTCTCCCTCTGGGGAGAAGGCCCACGAGCTTCCCTACCCCCATCGCGTTGCTGCAGCCCGCTGGGTCCTGGAGCTTCACTCTCATCAGACCCTTCCCCCCTGCTCCCCTCCAGGGAAGACGTGGTCCCAGTGTGGGCATGGGCTTCCTCGGGAGAAGGTGGCGCTGATGCTCCACCTTCATCTTCCTCCTCGGCTGCAGCTTCACTCCCACTGGCAGCTTGAGGGCCCGTCTCCTCAGCTGGTGAATCACCATCTGAAAGCAGGGAGGTACAAGAGTGGCTTTAGCGTGAGGACAGGGGGGCAGTAAGGGAGGAATGAGTGCATCGATTTAGTAAGTTGGATTGAAAGTATCAAAGGCTGGTGTTGTGAGGGACAAGTGGAAGGACAGAGGACAAAAAGGTGATGACCTTACCATTGCTGTCGAGAAACAGGGTCGGCGTCTCCAGTGGAAATGGAACCGATCACCCAGCTTGCCACAATCCTGTGGACGCGCGCCTCAAGATCGCTGAGGGGTTGCAGCTGAGGCCGCCCTCCACCCGTCCGTTGCTGCTGTCTCCTATTATGAGATAGCTTGGCCTGCAAGAAAAAGGACGGCGTCTGAGTAAATATACAGCCATGATCTTGCCTGATGTGCCTCCCATAGGTGAATAGCCCTTACTGTATGCAGCCATGGTCTTGGCTGATGTGCCTCCCATAGGTGAATAGCCCTTACTGTATGCAGCCATGGTCTTGCCTGATGTGCCTCCCATAGGTGAATAGCCCTTACTGTATGCAGCCATGGTCTTGCCTGATGTGCCTCCCATAGGTGAATAGCCCTTACTGTATGCAAAGTGTGGAATGTGCGTGTGTCTTTCATGAGAGGGCCATAGGTGTTGGATGAGTGTTGTGCATTGGGGTTTTAAGACCCTCTGGCCATAGAGTGAGGTTGAGATGGAGGGATGGAGAGGTATTGAGAAAAAGCCACTCACCCTGACGATCCGAGTGAGGTCGTTGAACTTTTTTCGACATTGTATATGGGTCCTGGGCACCATGCTCCTGGAGGAGACGCTCTGAGCCACCTCCCTCCACACTCTTCTGCACTCGCGCGGCAAAGGCCTCCTGCCACTCTCAGGGAAGTGTATTGATCTTCTGCGCTCCACCGCCCCAACCAGAGCATCCAAGGCCCGCTCGCTGAAGCGCTGAGCTCGTTCTCTCACCCTCTCCATATTCCTTGGCTGGAAGATTTAGGCATAGGTCTCTCCAGGCCGAGATTCAAGGCTCCAATGAGCAGGGTGTGGCTGGAGTGCAAGATCGACCCTCCCCTTTAAGAACTGTCCGGCGCCAGTGTGTCTGTGTTCCATCGCTAACTGACAGCACCTGCGCTGCACCCGCACTCTGAGTTAGCGCATCGCTCCTCGGCCATTGCGCCTTAAGACAGGTGTGTAGCGCCTGATTTAGCGCTCCAATCAAATCCAGGGGTGATAAAAATCAAGTTTGCAGCCGGAGGCGATAAATAGCGCCAGGCGCCAATCTTGGCGCCCGGCCGATAATTGCGCCCCAGATGGGGAGATACTGAATTTCTCCCCCATAATTCTGTATTGTTACCAGCTGAAGTGACTGTAAGAATTGCAGGGTCAGCAGAAAAATGACAAGAGATAATTAGCTTTCATCAGCAGAAAACTTCAAAGGAAATACCACTGAAAAAGGGTATAAATATTGAACTTTTAAATGGGGTAATAGATTCGCTGTAAAGGGGCAAAGCGATTCTCAGGCTTCAGAGGCAGCTCTGTAAGTCTACAACTCTTTGTACCTTGGGAATCAATGGTACTGTATTTGATTTTGGTGGTTATCCTGAATAAGACTGAGAACTGTAAAACTGTAGCGAAGTTAAGATTTGAGAATAAGGATCTCTGATAAGATTGTAAAAGCTTTCTCTTTTTGGAACTGTTAATGTTGCGATTGAAACACCTACTGTAAATTACATCTCGGTTCTTTAATAAATCTATATATTTTTAGAATTGTCTCACATAATACTTCTGTATCAAACTCGCAAACTCAATCTCTGTATGATCTTTGGTGAGGAGTTGCAGAATTCTGGGGGAGTTTTACGGACCCTCATAATATCTGGAACGTTACAGTCTAGCTAAACTTATTAAAAGTGCTATCTGGAGGATGGTAACATTTTCAGGTTGTTCCTTTCCTTTAGGGAGAGATAGTCAGGACCTTTCGATCCAATTAAGCGTCTTTAGGATTCGGCTACCTCAAACTTTAGTTGAAAGTGAACGTCTGGGGCATACGCCTAATCTGGGGTAGCCCTAAAGGGGCTAGGACTAGTAATAATCCCTTCAGGTACAGCCCCTCCGACAGTGCAGCGCACCCGCAGTACTGCCCCTCCGATAATGCAGCACTCCATTAGTACTGCCCCTCTGACAGTGCAGCGCTCCCTCATAGAAACATAGAAACATAGAAGGTAGGAGCAGGAGTAGGCCATTCGGCCCCTCGAGCCTGCTCTGCCATTTAATGAGATCATGGCTGATCATCCAAATTCAGTACCATGTCCCTGCTTTCTCCCCATATCCCTTGATCCCTTTAGCCTTAAGAAATATATCTAACTCCTTCTTGAATATATTTAATGAATTGGCCTCAACTGCCTTCTGTGGTAGAGAATTCCACAGGTTCACCACTCTCTGGGTGAAGAAATTCCTCCTCATCTCTGTCCTAAATGGCTTACCCCTTATCCTTAGACTGTGACCCCTGGTTCTGGACTCCCCCGCCATTGGGAACATCCTTCCTGCATCTAGTCTGTCTAGTCCTGTTAGAATTTTATAAGTTTTAATGAGATCCCCTCTCATTCTTCTAAATTCTAGCAAATATAAGCCTAATCGACCCAATCTCTCTTCATACGTGATTCCTGCCATCCCAGGTATCAGTCTGGTGAATCTTCGCTGCACTCCCTCCATGGCAAGAACATCCTTCCTCAGATAAGGCGACCAAAACTGCACACAATACTCAAGGTGTGGTCTCACCAAGGCCTTGTACAACTGCAGCAAGACATCCTTGCTCGTGTACTCGAATCCTCTCGCTATGAAGGCCAACATACCATTTGCCTTCTTAATCGTCTGCTGCACCTGCATGCTTACCTTCAGCGACTGGTGCACAAGGACACCCAGGTCTCATTGCACTTCCCCTTTTCCCAATCTATTATCATTCAGATAATAATCTGTCTTCCTGTTTTTGCCACCAAAGTGGATAACCTCGCATTATTTCCACATTATACTGCATCTGCCATGCATCTGGAGTGCAGTTTGTCACGGAGTGCAGATTTGGAACAGAGTGCTAAGCTACGAGTTTGGTGAGTGAGGGAGTTCAGGGAGGGAGGTGTGCCTTCCTTTTTCCATCTTTGTCAGGTTCCTGGTGCGGCGGCGGACCTGCGTGAGGCGAGGCGGCGGCAGAGGGTTTAAAAGGCTCCAGAGACCAGGTAAGGCAGGACCAGTCTCCGAACTCGGAGGGAGGGAGAGAGGTAAAAATAATCGAGGTGTGACGTCACCAGAAAGCAGGTAAGTAATTGGTTGGTGAGTATTTCTCTCTTTTTAAACTTTAACTCTGTGGGTTGTAGATAATAAGGCCTTTCTAGTGCAGAGTGACTGTTGGTAAACCATTTAACTGGTGTAATTTAGAAGGATTGATTTAATTTAAATCCAATTAATTAGAGGGGATACTAGCATCTATAATCGGGCAGAGAGTGTCCATAACTAACAATAAAAAATTTAATTAATTACATAGAATGGAGCAGGTGATGTGTTACTGTTGCGAGATGTGGGAGCCGGTGGACCCCATTGAGGATCACGGTGATTACATCTGTGACAAGTGTCTGCTGCTACAAGAACTCCAGCTCCGTATTGATGAGCTGGAGTCTGAGCTTCAGACACTGCGACACATCAGGGTGGGGGAGAAATACCTGGACTTTGTGTTTCAAGAGGTGGTCACACCTATGAAGTTAATTAATTCAGATGTAGCCCATGGTCAGGGACAGGACGGTGTGACTACGAGCGAGGCAGGTACGGGGATCCAGGAGGTAGTGTTGGAGGAGCCGCAGCCCTTGCTCTTGTCCAACAGGTTCGAGGTTCTTACTCCCTGTGGGGACGGGAGCAGGGACTGCAGGGAGGATGAGCAACCTGGCCACAGCACTGTGGAACAGGGGGTCATTCAAGAGGGGGGAGTAAATAGAAATGTTGTAGTGGTAGGGGATGGTATTATTAGGGGGATAGATAGAGTTCTCTGCAGCCGAGAGCGAGAGTCCCGTAGGCTGTGTTGCCTGCCCGGTGCCAGGGTTAAGGACATCTCCTCTGGGCTGGAAAGAAACTTGCAGTGGGAGGGGGTGGATCCAGTTGTCGTGGTCCATGTTGGTACAAACGACGTAGATAGGACAAGGAAGCAGGTTCTGTTAAAGGAGTATGAGCAGCTAGGGGTCAAATTAAAAAACAGAACCTCAAGGGTATTAATCTCTGAATTATTACCTGAGCCACGAGCGAATTTGGCTAGGAAAAATAAAATTAGAGAGTTAAATGAGTGGCTCAAAGACTGGTGTGGGAGAAATGGGTTTTGCTTCCTGGGACACTGGCACCAGTACTGGGGCAGGAGGGAGCTGTTCCGTTGGGACGGGCTTCACTTGGCCAGTGCTGGGACTAGAGTCCTGGCGGATCATATAACTAGGGCTGTAGAGAGGGCTTTAAACTAACTAGTGGGGGGGAGCTTCCTAGAGAGCAAATAATAAAAATGACAACAGAGAAGGTCATAGACTTAGGTAGCAGTGGGGAAATTAAAAACCAGAGTGTGTCAGGAAGGGGCAGAAGGTATGGAGTAAAAGGTAAAGTAATAAAAAGGGCAAAAGCAGGAACTAAGTGTCACAAAACATATTTGAAAGTTCTCTATCTGAATGCACGTAGTATTCGTAACAAAGTAGACGAGTTAATGGCACAAATAACTACATATGGGTATGATCTTGTGGCCATTACAGAAACATGGCTGCAGGGTGACAATGCCTGGGAATTAAACATACCAGGTTATTTAATGATCAGGAAGGACAGGCAGGAAGGAAGGGGAGGTGGGGTGGCTATGTTAATAAAGGAAGGAATCACTGTAATACAGAGAAATGATATTGGGTCAAAAGATCAGGATAATGAAACAGTTTGGGTGGAGATAAGGAATAATAAGGGGAAAAAAACACTAGTGGGCGTAGTCTATAGGCATCCGAACAGTTGCAACTCTGTTGGACTGAGTATCAATCAGGAAATAGTTGAGGCTTGTAATAAGGGAACATCTATAATTATGGGGGATTTTAACTATCATATTAATTGGACAAATCAAATTGGGCAGGGCTGCCTTGAGGATGAGTTCATTGAGTGTATTAGGGATGGGTTTCTTGAGCAGTATGTAACTGAACCGACCAGGGGGCAAGCAACCTTAGATCTGGTCCTGTGTAATGAGACAGAATTAATTAAAAATGTCCTAGTAAAGGATCCTCTTGGAATGAGTGACCATAACATGGTTGAATTCCATATTCAATTAGAGGGTGAGAAGGTTGAATCTCAAACAAGCATACTGAGCTTGAATAAAGGAGACTATGAAGGTATGCGAGCGGAATTGAGTAGAGTGGATTGGGAAAATAGATTAAAGGGTAAGACGATACATGATCAGTGGTGTACATTTAAGGAGTTATTTTACAACTTCCAAAAAATATATATTCCACTGAGAAGAAAAGGGTGTAAAAGAAAAGACAGTCATCCATGGCTAAGTAAAGAAATTAAGGATAGTATTCGACTAAAAACAAGGGCTTATAAGGTAGCCAAATCTAGTGGGAGGATAGAGGATTGGGAAAACTTTAAAAGACAGCAAAAAATAACAAAAAGATTGATTAAGAAAGGGAAGATAGATTATGAAAGTAAATTAGCAAACAATATAAAAACAGATAGTAAGAGTTTTTATAGTTATATAAAAAGAAAAAGGGTGGCTAAAGTAAATGTTGGTCCCTTAGAGGATGAGACCAGGAAATTAATGGTGGGAAATATGGAGATGGCAAATACACTGAATGAATATTTTGTATCAGTCTTTACAGTAGAGGACACTAAGAATATCCCAACACTGGACAAACAGGGGGCTAAAGGGGGGGAGGAGCTAAACACGATCAAAATCACTAAGGAAGTGGTACTCGTTAAAATAATGGGACTCAAGCCGGATAAGTCACCTGGACCTGATGGCTTACATCCTAGGGTCTTGAGGGAAGTGGCGGTAGGGATTGTGGATGCATTGGTAATAATTTTCCAAAACTCCCTGGACTCAGCAAAGATCCCGGCAGACTGGAAAACTGCTAATGTAACACCCTTATTTAAAAAGGGCAGTAGACAGAAGGCTGGAAACTATAGATCGGTTAGCCTAACATCTGTGGTAGGTAACATTTTGGAGTCCATTATTAAGGAGACAGTAACGGGACATTTGGATAATCATAATTTAATAGGACAAAGTCAGCATGGTTTTGTGAAGGGGAAGTCATGTTTGACAAATTTGCTGGAGTTCTTTGAGGAAGTAACACACAGGGTGGATAAAGGGGAACCAGTGGATGTGGTGTATTTAGACTTCCAAAAGGCATTTGACAAGGTGCCACACAAAAGATTATTGCTTAAGATAAAAAATCACGGGATTGGGGGTAATATTCTGGCATGGATAGAGGATTGGCTATCTAACAGAAGGCAGAGAGTTGGGATAAATGGTTCATTCTCAGACTGGCAATCAGTAACTAGTGGTGTTCCGCAGGGGTCAGTGCTGGGTCCCCAACTCTTTACAATCTATATTAACGATTTGGAGGAGGGGACCGAGTGTAACATATCAAAGTTTGCAGATGATACTAAGATGGGAGGGAAAGTAGTGAGTGAGGAGGACATAAAAAATCTGCAAGGGGACATAGACAGGCTAAGTAAGTGGGCAGAGATTTGGCAGATGGAATACAATACTGGAAAGTGTGAGGTTATGCACTTTGGCAGGAAAAATAGTAGAGCAAGTTATTGGCCCAGAAATTGGACTTCAATGGTTGCCGCGGGGGTAAGGATCCCCCGTGATATCGCACTCCGCGCCTGCCTTTATGGTTTTGGCCCACACGAACTTCAGTTCCTAGGCCTCTCCCTGGTGCCGACGTGCAGTGTGTGCGTGTCCCAGAGGCGCAGTTAGTTCGATGCGACTTCTGGGATCACGTGATTCAGTTAGAGCCAATGGCAGCACACCATCTTTCATTCATAGTTTTGACAGAAGAACTGTCAAAACTATGAATACAACAAGCCCCCAAAAGAACAGCTAAACCTCAATTAAATTTAAAAAAAACATCACATTAATAAAATAACTATAGTTAAATAAATTAACCACTTTAAACAAAAATTTAAATTTTTGAAAATATTTAAATTCTTTTTAAAAGTTATAAAAATAAACTTACCTTTCTTTAAAGTCTCTAAAAAAGATAAACCTGTTGAAAAAAATTTAAAATAATACTTAATTAACTACTTACCTTGTTAAAAGGGGGTCTTATGCCTGCTTTTTTCATGTGTAAAATATCCAATACTTACCCTCGCGTTCAAACCTGAAAAATAAACTAAGTGCGCTGCGTGCGCACAGCCTGTAGTGCGCATGCGGTTCACTTAGGAACCGCCCCCTTCGCAATATCGGAAGTGCCGGTTTCCCGCGCATGCGCAGTGCATGCAGGAAACCGGCACTTCGGGACCGAATATGGGTGAGTGCACAGTGCGTACTCTCCCGTATTCGGACGAATTTCTGGGCCATTATCTTAATGGCAAGAAACTGGAAAGTACTGAAGTACAAAGGGATCTGGGGGTCCTGGTGCACAAAACTCAAAAGGTTAGTATGCAGGTGCAGCAAGTGATTAAGAAGGCCAATGGAATGTTGGCTTTCATTGCTAGGGGGATAGAATATAAAAATAGGGAGGTATTGCTTCAGTTGTACAAGGTATTGATGAGACCGCACCTGGAATCCTGCATACAGTTTTGGTGTCCATACTTAAGAAAAGACATACTTGCTCTCGAGTCAGTACAAAGAAGGTTCACTCGGTTAATCCCGGGGATGAGGGGATGGACATATGAGGAGATGTTGGGTAGATTGGGACTCTACTCATTGGAGTTCAGAAGAATGAGAGGCGATCTTATTGAAACATATTAGATTGTGAAGGGGTTGGATCGGGTGGATGCGGGGAGGATGTTCCCGATGATGGGTGAAACTAGAACTAGGGGGCATAGTCTTAGAATAAGGGGCTGCTCTTTAAAACTGAGATGAGAAGGAACTACTTCACTCAGAGGGTGGTAGGTCCATGGAATATGCTGCCCCAAAAAGCTGTAGAAGCTACATCATTACATAAATTTAAAACAGAAATAGACAGTTTCCTAGAAGTAAAGGGAATTAAGGGTTACGGGGAGCGGGCAGGAATTTGGACATGAGTCTAGGTTCGGATCGGTCATGGCCCTGTGGGTAGCGTAGCGGGCCCAGGGGCCGTGTAGCCTGATCCTGCTCCTATTTCGTGTGTCCAATTCTGTTAGGTTCAGGAGATGGTTCAGTGATAGTAGATTGGCGGTTAGGATCAGATCAGCCATGATCTTATTAAATGGCGGAGCAGGCTCGAGGGGCCAATTGGCCTACTCCTGCGCCTATTTCTAATGTTCTTATGTTCTTATCTGCCCAATCACCCAAACTGTCCAAATCATACTGGAGTTTCTCTGCATGCTCCTCACAGCACACACGCCCACCCAGCTTTGTGTCATCTGCAAACTTGGAAATATTACATCTAGTTCCCTCGTCTAGATCATTAATATATATTGTGAATAGCTGGGGTCCTAGCACCGATCCCTGCGGTACCCACTAGTCACTGCCTGCCACTCGGAAAAAGACCCGTTTATTCTAACTCTTTGCTTCCTGTCTGCCAACCAGTTCTCTATCCAAGTCAGTACCTTACCCCCAATCTCATGTGCTTTAACTTTGCATGCTAATCTCTTATGCGGGACCTTATCGAAAGCCTTCTGAAAGTCCAAATACACCACATCCACTGGTTCTCCCTTATCTATCCGACCAGTTACATCCTCAAAAAATTCCAGTAGATTAGCCAAGCCTGATTTACCTTTTGTAAATCCATGTTCACTTTGTCTGATCCGGTCACTGTTTTCCAAGTGCTCTGCTATTACATCTTTTATAATGGATTCTAGCATTTTCCCCACTACCGATGTCAGGCTTACCGGTCTATAATTCCCCATTTTCTCTCTAACACCTTTTTTAAATAGTGGGGTTACATTAGCTACACTCCAATCCATGGGAACTATTCCAGAGTCTATAGACTTTTGGAAGATGACCAGCAATGCATCTATTATTTCTAGGGCCACTTCCTTAAGTACCCTGGGATGTAGATTATCAGGCCCTGGGGATTTATCGGCCTTCAATCCCGTCAATTTCCCTAACACCATTTCCCTACAAATACTGATTTCATTCAATTCCTCCCTCTCATTTGACCCTATGTTCCCCGACATCTCTGGGAGGTTATTTGTGTCCTCCTTTGTGAAGACAGAACCAAAGTATGTATTTAATTGGTCTGCCATTTCTTTGTTCCCCATTATAAATTCCCCTGATTCTGACTGCAAGGGACCTACGCTTGACTTCACCAATCTTTTTCTCTTCACATATCTATAGAAGCTTTTACAGTCAGTTTTTATGTTCCCTGCAAGCTTACTCTCATATTCTATTTCCCCCTCTTAATTAATCCCTTTGTCCTCCTTTGCTGAATCCTAAACAGCTCCCAATCCTCAGGTTTGCTGCTTTTTCTGGCCAATTTATATGTCCTCTCCTTGGATCTTATGCAATCCCTAATTTCCCTTGTTAGCCACAGTTGAGTCACCTTTTTTGTTTTATTTTTATGCCAAACAGGGATGAAAAAATTCTGTAATTCATCCATGCAATCTTTAAATGTTTGCCATTGCCTATCCACCGTCAACCCTTTAAGTAACATTCCCCAATCAATCCTACCCAACTCGCACCTCATACTATCGTAGTTTCCTTTATTTAAATTCAGGACCCTAGTCTCTGAGTCAACTACTTCACTCTCCATCTTAATGAAGAATTCTATCATATTATGATCACTCCTCCCCAAGGGGCCTCACACAACAAGATTGCTAATTAATCCTTTCTCATTGCATAATACCCAGTCTAAGATGGCCTGATTTCTAGTTGGTTCCTCGACATATTGGTCCAGGAAACCATCCTGTACACACTCTAGGAATTCCTCCTCCACAGTATTGTTACTAATTTGATTAGCCAAATCTATAGGTAGATTAAAGTCACCCATGATAACTGCTGTGCCCTTATTGCACGCGTCTCATATTCCTGTTTAATGCCATCCCCAACCTTAGCATTACTGTTTGGGGGTCTGTATACAGCTCCCACTAACGTTTTCTGCCCCTTGGTATTTCACAGCTCTACCCATACAGATTCCACATCATCAGAGCTAATATCCTTCCTTGCTATTGTGTTAATCTCCTCTTTAACCATAAATCATACCCCACCTCCTTTTCCTTTTTGCCTGTCCTTCCTGAATATTGAATACCCCTGGATGCTCTCCCTCAGTACTGCCCCTCTGATAATGCAGCGCTCCCTCAGTACTGCCCCTCTGATAATGCAGCACTCCCTCAGTACTGCCCCTTCAACAGTGCAGCGCTCCCTCAGTACTGCCCCTCCGATAATGCAGCACTCACTCAGCACTGCCACTCCGGCAGTGCAGCGCTCCCTCAGTGCTGCCCCTCCAACAGTGCAGCACTCCCTCAGTACTGCCCCTGTGACACTGCTGCGCTCCCTCAGTACTGCCGCTCTGACAGTGCAGCGCTCCCTCAGTACTGCCCCTCCGACGGTGCATCGCTCCTCAGTACCTGCCCCTCCGACACTGCTGCGCTCCCTCAGTACTGCCGCTCTGACACTGCAACGCTCCCTCAGTACTGCCCCTCTGACGCTGCAGCGCTCCTCAGTACTGCCCCTCCGACAGTGCAACACTCCCTCAGTACTGCCCCTCCGACAGTGCAGCGCTCCCTCAGTACTGCCCCTCCGACAGTGCAGCGCTCCCTCAGTACTGCCCCTCCGACACTGCAGCGCTCCCTCAGTACTGCCCCTCCGACAGTGCGGCACTCCCTCAGTACTTCCCCTCCCATAGTGCAGTGCTCCCTCAGTACTTCCCCTCCGACACTGCAGCGCTCCCTCAGTACTGCCCCTCCGACAGTGCAGCACTCCCTCAGTACAGCCCCTCCGACACTGCAGCGCTCCCTCAGTACTGCCCCTCCGACAGTGCAGCACTCCCTCAGTACAGCACCAGCCCCTCTGACACTGCAGCGCTCCCTCAGTACTGCCCCTCCGACAGTGCAGCACTCCCTCAGTACAGCCCCTCCGACAGTGCGGCGCTCCCTCAGTATTGCCCCTCCGACACTGCAGCGCTCCCTCAGTACTGCCCCTCCGACAGTGCAGCGCTCCCTCAGTACTGCCCCTCCGACAGTGCAGCACTCCCTCAGTACTGCCCCTCCGACAGTGCAGCACTCCCTCAGTACTGCCCCTCCGACAGTGCAGCACTCCCTCAGTACTGCCCCTCCGACAGTGCAGCGCTCCCTCAGTACTGCCCCTCCGACAGTGCAGCGCTCCCTCAGTACTGCCCCTCCGACAGTGCGGGGCTCCCTCAGTACTGCCCCTCCGACAGTGCAGCGCTCCCTCAGTACTGCACCGGGAGTGTCAGCCTGGATTTTTGTGCTCAAGTCTCTGGAGTGAGACATGAACCCATAATCTCCTCACTCAGAGGCAGCTGTGTTACCCACTCAGTGAATCACTTGCGGTTTTTTTTGCAATTGTACACATTTTATTTCCAGATTTTTAAAAACTGAGTCCCACTTCCCAAACAGCTGCAGTCGGAATTTGAATTTATATTCTACAGGGTTACTAATCCAATAACATAACCCCCACTTCACCGCCTCCCGATTCTCCCACATCAAAAGTTGCATTTCTCCTCTTCCGAGAGATTAACCACAGCCTGTTCACATCGATTCTTTGACAGCTCCTGGCGTCTCCCTGTCACGGGGAGTTCAGAAATACATTGGAAGGAAAGATTTCCCAGAAACATCGGCCAAAAGAAACGTGTCAATCAGCTTGGAATCCTACAGGGTGAAACATTGCTCAATCTCAGAGGCGCTTTAAACCTTTGGTCCTGGGGATCCGAATCCGCACAAACAGCTCAACAAAAGCCCCTCGTGTAAAACCATCTTTGGATTCGATAAACCCCAGGGGAAGGGCCAAGTCCCACAGTGCGGTGACACCGTCACTGTGAAACGAGTGAGAGATCGGGGGCAGCAGAGGTGGCAAAGACCCATACTGGGTTTTTTAAGTCTGGAGATAGCTGGAGGAAGGGGAAGACTGAGCAAGGGGAGGAGTCTCATGGCTCTGCGGTCCTGGGAACAGATGATTTGGATTAGAAGGAGGTGCAATGTGTCTCCAACTCGCTGAGGAGTCTGGGAGCTAATTGTAAATACATAGGGCTGGATTTTGAATGACCCATGGAGTCGGGTTTGGAGGCGTGGGGGGGGTTAAATTTGTGGGGTCGAGGTTTCCGACCCCATCCCACCTCCATCCCGCCTCCACGCAATTTTGACATAATCAGTCGCGGGGTTCCCGACTCTGTCCCGCCTTCAAGAGGCGGGAGAGGCCATTAAAGCCCTTAACAAGCCCTAAATTGGCTCTGTAATGCCATTTTGAAACGTTTTAGCTCGTTTAACCCTCTTCTGACGTGAAGCACGCCTGGTGTGAAACACTCCAGTGAAACCTGGCGGGTGCACAAGTGGATAGCTGACTATCGGCTGCAGGTCCACTATTACAACGGAGATGTGATGAAGGTAGTAGTAGTATTAGGTGTGAACGCCGCCTCTGATGCAGCTGCATTGAATGTCTTCAGAGACTGCCTGGGAGGACTTGCTTGGCAAAAAAATTCTCTCTCTCTCTCTCTCTCTCTCTGTGTTCCCCCCCTCCTCTACACCACCACCCATTTTTGCATCCAAGTCCACCCACATCAAAAGCCAGGCAGGTCCTCTCTCACCAACAGTGTCTGAGACTAGCCAGTCAGCAATGATGACATCATCAGAGGCGGCTTTCAGACTGAAAACACTAATTAGTTCATGGGTTCCCACATGCTCCAACTCAATTGCCCAATTACGTGAAAATTGCATCATTCATCCACATTAATCTGGAGTCGGGGGGGAAACACGAAATGCGGATTACACGACCCCAACCGGACCCCAAGACAAAATCCAGCCCATTAATTCTGGTTGACAAGCTCAATTTGAAAAACGTGCCAAAAGCAATAGTTGGATCCAATTCTCTCTCTTTATCTGATGCTGATAGACATCTCGGGCTCGATTTTAATAGCCCTGAGGAGGGGGGCTTTGGAGGCGGGTTGGCAGCGAAAATCAGGAAAAAATGGCTTAGACACCCAACCCGCCTCCATCCCCATGCGATTTTCGTATCTGTCCAGCCGCTCCCAAACTGACCTGACTCCAACCGGTGGGACAGGTAGTTAAGGCAGTTAGGAGCCTAGGTAAACTGCCTTGCTAATCCTAGTCTCATCATGGTTTCCCATTTTCGTGCTTCTGGCTCCTGTTTCCTGTCTTGTCAGAAACAGGCCAGCTGCAAGGAGACGAGTTGCTGGAGGACATGATTTGTAGTCATTGGTGGAGCACTTTAAAAGCGCCCCTGAAACATGGCTGACATTCAAATGCAACAACTTTGCTGTTGTAGGTTTGGGATAAGACCTACTGACCTTGTGACTGTTCAAGCTGACACCCATCTGCAGTGTGACCTGATTGGAATAATTTCAGGCCACTTAGACTGTGCACTTGCAAGCTTGTTGCCTCAAATGAAATCTATAGCAAGGGGATGGGAAACATTTATGTCCTCTCATCCTGGTCCTCATAATGGGGGGAGTAGCAGCTGCGGGGCTCAGCGCGGATCTTCCTGGGAAGAGGAGGAGGAGGAGGAGGAGGAGGGGCACCTTGCATGCCCTGTTGTGACGAATGCAGCATCCCTCCAGTTCACTGCTGCCTGTCAAGCAGGGTATGCACACTGCCATGCCACACTAGCATAAGCTTACTCTTCAACCATAGGTGGCTACCAAACGGCTCTGTAATTGTAGGCGACATTAGTCCACCATCAAACATCATCTCTGTTATACCCAGTTATTTCCTATCACTTTCACCATCAGCATTACAAAACCAAGTCGCCCTGAGCCCTCAATGCGCTTTTGCCATTTCCCAGAACACGCAGGCCACACAATCAACTGTTTGCCATAATTTTTCTTTACCACATGACAAAAGCATCACAAATCAATAGCAGTCAATAAAAAAAGACAAAACACCCACATGAGTCCCCTTGTGACTATAGGTGCTTAATCTTTCTCTTACGCGTGCTTCTACGTGGTGCTACCCCTCTGGCATCAGCAGATGTAGAGGCACCTTGCTGACTAGGATGCTGCGCCTGCTTACATGCTTTTGGCGGGCGTCCTCTGGGTTTGGGAGCCTGGGAGGGCTCTTCAACAGTCTGCTCTTCCTGCGGCTGTGCAGGGGCTGAAACGGCCCGTCAGTTGGCTTTGCAAAGTGGGTCTCTGACTGAGGGCTCCACAGTGGCATGGTCGTGTGAGTGCTTGGAGAGGAGCCCACACTTCCTTCTGCCCTGCCAACAACATCCCTCTCATGGGTCAGCCGTACCTCGGTGCTGGCAAGTGGCTGGAGAGCACCTTGCTGCACTTCAGGGGGACCATGAGGACCCATATCTGCACTGGCAGTCCTCATCACAAGGACGTCCATGAAGCTCTGGTCTCTCTGCTCAATAGCTGCCCACCTCTCCTCCAGAGATGACAATCTATTCTGAGCAGTCACCATGTTTTCCTGACTCTGGTGACTTATTTCCTCCATGGAGGTTGCCATCCTATCCATGGAGGTTGCCACCCTATCCACGGAGGTTGCCATCCTATCCATGGAGGTGCGTTCATGCGCCATTGCCTCCACCACGGCAGTGCTGATGTTAGAGATGGACTCCTCCATTCTCTCCACACTCGCACTAACCCTGGAGGCAAACCCTGCCAGAGACTCCTGCACTTGTTCTTGTATTTCCCAAACCGTTCTTTTTCTGGATGGCCCCAGAGGCACAGCATCTGCAAGCAGCTGAGCAGAGCTAGGATAATCCTGCGACCTCCGCCGAGGACTCTCCACTGCTGTCACTGTCTCCACCATCTGCTGAGGCTCATTTGTGCGCTGTGATAGACCAGGTGACAACACTACTCTAACTCGCGAGATCCCTGCCGAGGTGTGCGTTGCTGCACTGGTGCTGGGTGCGCTGAGTCCTGGTGATGCTGATCCCTCAGAGGCTTCTGAGGAGTCGTCTGGCTCTTTGTCCTGGATCGTGGGGAGGGGGACGCTCGATGGTCCTGTGGGAGAGTAAAGGCATGATTTAGACATCTGATATTGATGTAGCAGACACATCCTTTTGAGTAGATGATACAACGCGATTCTCTATGAACATCATATGCCATTGCTTTCTGAGAGGGATGAAAATCTATAATGTCACCGGCTTCCTCTAGTTTGCCCGTCTCTCCATCACCCACTTCCAGGTCCTCGCTACCTCCAACAATCTCGTTTGCAGTCTCCTCAGTACTTGTCAACGTTCCGAGGGTTGGTGTCCCTCCTCCAGTCAGTGCTCGCTCCCTCTTATTGCGGGCTATCTTTTCCTGCGAGGGACACAAGTGGAGTTTCAGCCACAGTGATGGAGTGACTGTGATTAATCCCTACCATAGAAGCTTTGAGGGAGATGCAGATGGGGTAAGGTGCCAAGAGGAAGCTAGCTCCCTGTGCGTTGTTAGTTGTTGTCACTGCATGACAGTGAGAGCGAGTCTAAGGGGTGCATAGGCAGGATGCTGAAGTGATTCAGTGCAGAGTCAGAGATGGATAGGAAAGGGTACAAGGGAAGTAAGAGTAAGGTGGGATGTGGAGGTGCAGGCTTACAACGAAGAGTTCTGGTGATGAGAAGAGAAGGGAAGCAGAGTGAAGGCCGGTGAGACGGAATACTTACATTTGATGTTCTCACAAGATCATTAAACCTTTTTCAGCACTGGATCCATGAGTGTGCATAAATGGACCTTGCGCTCACCTCCTGAGCAATGCACAGCCAGGCTGCCTTGGTCTGCTGAGGAGGCTTCCTCCGGCCATCAGGAGGGAAGAGAATCTCCCTGCGCCCTCTGACAGCATCCACAGAACTTGGAGGGACTCATCATTAAACTGAGGAGCTGCCTTGCCTCTGGTAGAAGTCATTGTGGATGGAGCAACATCACTGAGTATCAGAATCCAGAGGAGAAAGGCTTGTGCTGGAAGGCAGCTTTAAAAGCAGCTGTTATTGTGACATCATCAGAGGCGGCCAGCCAACCCGATCCCACTGGTTGGACCGGCCAGCGGCCCATTGAAATTAACAAGCTCATTGAATCAAAATCGCAACTCTGCAGCTGATCCCGCCGGAAGCAGCTCCCGAACACGCCCACCACGCAACCCGACTCCAACCCGCCTCGGGAATTAAAATCCAGCCCCTCATGTCCAGGAGTAATCGCCCAGCCACAGAGGTCGAAGACAGATTATGGCCCAGAAATTAAACATGGATGGTTCCCGCGGGGGTAAGGATTCCCCGCGATATCGCACTCCGCGCCTACCTTTTTGTTTCGGGCCCACACGAACTTTAGTTTCAGAGCCTCTCCCTGGTGCCGGCGTGCAGTGTGTGCGTATCCCAGAGGCGCAATTAGTTCGTGCGAGCTCTGGGATCACGTGATTCAGTTAGAGCCAATGGCAGCACACCATCTTTCATTCATAGTTTTAACAGCAAGGGCTATCAAAGCTATGAATACGACAAACCCCCAAAAGAACAGCTAAACCTCAATTAAATTTAAAAAAAAAGCCATCACATTAATAAAATAACTATAGTTAAATAAATTAACCACTTTAAACAAAAAATTAAATTTTTGAAAAAATTTAAAATCTTTTTAAAAGTTATAAAAATAAACTTACCTTTCTTTAAAGTCTCTAAAAAAGATAAACCTGTTGAAAAAAATTTAAAATAACACTTAATTAACTACGTACCTTGTTAAAAGGGGGTCCTACGCCTGCTTTCTTTATGTGTAAAATCTTCACCACTTACCTGCGCGTTCAAACCTGAAAAAATAACTAAGTGCACTGCGTGCGCGCAGCCTGTAGCGCGCACGCGGTTCACTTAGGAACCGCCCCCTTTGCAATTCACGAAGTGCCGGTTTCCCGCGCATGCGCAGTGCATGCAGGAAACCGGCAATTCGGGATCTAATACGCGAGAGTACACAGTGCGTACTCTCCCGTATTAGGTTTAATTTTCGGGCCAATATTACACTGAGCATCGAACTGGAGAGTTTCCAACTATTGTAGACCCCCCAACCCACTCCAGACCCTCCCAACTCACTCCAGACCCCCCAACACACTCCAGACCCCCCAACACACTCCAGACCCCCCCAACCCACTCCAGACCCCCCAACACACTCCAGACCCCCCCAACTCACTCCAGACCCCCCAACACACTCCAGACCCCCCCAACCCACTCCAGACCCCCCCAACCCACTCCAGACCCTCCCAACCCACTCCAGACCCCCTCAACCCACTCCAGACCCCCCCAACACACTCCAGACCCCCCACCCACACCCCCAACACACTCCAGACCCTCAACCCACTCCAAACCCCCAACACACTCCAGACCCCCCAACACACTCCAGACCCTCCCAACCCACTCCAGACCCCCCCAACACACTCCAGACCCCCCCAACCCACTCCAGACCCCCTCAACCCACTCCAGACCCCCTCAACCCACTCCAGACCCCCCATCACACTCCAGACCCCTCAACCCACTCCAGACCCACTCCAGACCCCCCCAACACACTCCAGACCCCCCAACACACTCCAGACCCCCCAACACACTCCAGACCCCCCAACACACTCCAGACCCCCCAACACACTCCACCCCCCCAACACACTCCAGACCCCCCCAACACACTCCAGACCCCCACACTCCAGACCCCCCAACACACTCCAGACCCCCCCAACACACTCCAGACCCCCCCAACACACTCCAGACCCCTCAACCCACTCCAGACCCCCCAACACACTCCAGACCCCCCAACACACTCCAGACCCCCTCAACCCACTCCAGACCCCCAACACACTCCAGACCCCCCCAACCCACTCCAGACCCCCCCAACCCACTCCAGACCCTCCCAACCCACTCCAGACCCCCTCAACCCACTCCAGACCCCCCAACACACTCCAGATCCCCCCAACACACTCCAGACCCCCCAACACACTCCAGACCCCCCCAACACACTCCAGACCCCCCAACCCACTCCAGACCCCCCCAACACACTCCAGACCCCCCCCAACACACTCCAGACCCCCCAACACACTCCAGACCCCCCCAACACACTCCAGACACCACCAACCCACTCCAGACCCCCTCAACCCACTCCAGACCCCCTCAACCCACTCCAGACCCCCCAACACACTCCAGACCCCCCAACACACTCCAGACCCCCCCCCCAACACACTCCAGACCCCCTCAACCCACTCCAGACCCCCCAACACACTCCAGACCCCCCAACACACTCCAGACCCCCCAACACACTCCAGACCCCCTGAGGTTTCTACACTGGATTTCAGTGAGTGTACTGGTTTACAAATGTTGGAGGAGACGGGATTCAGACTGGCTCTTACTCCCTCTCCCATTCCCAATTCTGCATCTATTCCCATTCCCCACCCCTTCCTTCTCCTACTCCCCGTCCCATTCCCATTCCTATTGCTGACCTCCTGCACGGTTTGAAGCAAGCTCCATGTAAGCCTTTTCCTGCACTCTGCGGCAGGGACTGGTGGGGCCGAATGGCCTGTTTCCTTTTCTAACTTCCATGTATTTCTCTCCAGCCCTCTGCTCTGAACAATTCCGTCAGTATTTCTGACCTCGGCCACCTCTTTGATTTCCAAGCTGGCTTCTCCCATTCCCTTTCTGCAGTTTTCCCTTCCATTGTGGAACACGCACTCACCTTTTCACTGCTTTGACTAAGGAAATAAGAAAAAGACTCGAATCCGTCCCCTGATTACACCTCTCGGAATCACCTCATGTACAAAACAATACAGTGACCACTCTTGTGAAGCCATTTTGCACCAGTCACATTCTACAAAGGGCAATGAGACACATGATCAGTGCATCTGTTTTTTGGTCATGTGGATTCAAGGAGGACCATCAACCAGGAGAACTCCTCTGCTCCCAATGCTGGCATTAAATTGGCCAACATCACTAGGGAAGGTCAAACATTGGCTGGTGTTCCAAACCAATATGGGAAATGGAGCATATTGTTATAGGGGAATAACAAGAATATTACCCGGTATCTAACCCGTGCTGTGCCTGTCCTGGGAGTGTTTGATGGGACAGTGTAGAGGGAGCTTTACTCTGTATCATATCGTGCTGTACCTGCCCCAGGAGTGTTTGATGGGACAGTGTAGAGGGAGCTTTACTCTGTATCTAACCCGTGCTGTACCTGCCCTGGGAGTGTTTGATGAGACAGTGTAGAGGGAGCTTTACTCTGTATCTAACCCGTGCTGTAACTGCCCTGGGAGTGTTTGATGGGACAGTGTAGAGGGAGCTTTACTTTGTATCTAACCCGTGCTGTACCTGCCCTGGGAGTGTTTGATGAGACAGTGTAGAGGGAGCTTTACTTTGTATCTAACCCGTGCTGTACCTGCCCTGGGAGTGTTTGATGGGACAGTGTAGAGGAAGCTTTACTCTAAGAACATAAGAACATAAGAAATAGGAGCAGGAGTAGACTACTTGGCCCCTCGAGCCTGCTCCGCCATTCAATAAGATCATGGCTGATCTGACCTTGGCCTCAACTCCACTTTCCTGCCCGCTCCCCATAACCCTTGACTCCCCTGTTTTTCAAAAATCTGTCTATCTCCGCCTTGAATATATTCAATGACCCAGCCTCCACAGCTCTCTGGGGTAGAGAATTCCAAAGATTCACGACCCTCTGAGAGAAGAAAATCCGCCTCATCTCCGTCTTAAATGGCGACCCCTTATTCTGAAACTATGTCCCCCTAGTTCTAGATTCCCCCACGAGGGGAAACATCCTCTCAGCATCTACCCTGACAAGCCCCTTCAGAATCTTATATGTTTCACTAAGATCACCTCTCATTCTTCTAAACTCCAATGAGTGTAGGTCCAACCTACTCAACCTTTCCTCATAAGACAACCCCTTCATCTCAGGAATTAACGTGGTGAACCTTCTCTGAACTGCCTCCAATGCAAGTATATCCTTCCTTAAATAAGGAGACCAAAACTGTCCGCAGTACTCCAGGTGTGGTCTCACCAACGCCCTGTACAGTTGTAGCAGGGCCTCCCTACTTTTATACTCCATGGGGGAAAAATTGGGTGGTGCCCCTTTTGGGGCGCTAACTTCGCTAACTACTGGAAGCGCTCCACCTCCTTCGTGGGGCGCTACAACTGAAGATCGCAGTGCTACGTGCAACAGCGCCACACGCGTCGGCACGTGGCGGCGCGTCATTGCAGGCCTCCTTCCCTGATTAAAGGGGAGGGGCTTAGTGCTGCGCACACCAGTGCCCTGCTGGACCAGCAGGGAACGGGATGCCAGGAAAACAGCCCGGAATTCCTCTGAGCGATCGCGGCCGGCACCCCGAAGAAAAAAGGGGAAGGGGGCCGGTGCTGGCAGTCAGCCGAAATAAAAATGGCCGCCCAACACCTGCCCTTTAAGCAGCGCCGCCGCCGCTGTGAAAACACCCCCTGATCCTGTCGGACATAACGTCTGGCGATAGGTCAGGGGGCGTAAGGGAAGTTCGCGGCCGGGGCGCGAGCGGGGCACAGCGCACGGTGCCGATGTAATCGCCGGCGGCACAGCATCATGGGGCGCTACCGTCCACCGCCGCCTCTAACCTCCCGCTCAGTTTCGCGGGAGGCGTCAGCACCACCGCTCCCGGGCACTAGGGGATTTCTGCCCCCGGGGGCGCTAAAGAGAGACGCAAATCAACCCAATTTTTCCCCCCATCCCCCTTTGCAATAAAAGCCAACATTAGCCTTCTTAATTACTTGCTGTACCTTCATGCTAACTTTTTGTGATTCATGTACTAGGACCCCCAGATTACATAGATACATAGATACATAGAAGATAGGAGCAGGAGTAGGCCATCCGGCCCTTCGAGCCTGCTCCGCCATTTAATGAGATCATGGCTGATCCTCCAATTCAGTATCCCGTCCCCGCCTTCTCTCCGTAACCCTTAACCCCTTTTGCCTGTAGAAATATATCTAATTCCCTCTTAAATATATTTAATGAGCTGGCGTACACTGCCCTCTGTGGCAATGAGTTCCACAGGTTCACCACCCTCTGAGTGAAGAAATTCCCCCTCATTTCTGTCCTAAATGGTTTAGCCCTTATCCTTAAATTATGTCCTCTAGTTCTGTTCTCACCCGCCAAGGGAAACATTCCTTCTGCATCTAGTCTGTCTAGACCTGTCAGAATTTTATACACTTCTATGAGGTCCCCTCTCAATCTTCTAAACTCCAGTGTGTACATCCCTAAACTACATAGTCTCTCCTCATAGGTCAATCCCGCCATTCCTGGTATCAGCCTGGTGAATCGCCGCTGCACCCCCTCCATGGCAAGAACATCTTTCCTCAGATGAGGCGACCAAAACTGTACACAGTACTCGAGGTGTGGTCTCACCAGTGCCCTGTACAGCTGCAGCAAGGTATCCCTGTTCCTGTATTCCAACCCTTTTGCTATGAAGGCCAGCATACCATTTGCCTTCTTGACCGCCTGTTGCACCTGCATGCTCGCCTTCAGTGACTGGTGTACAAGAACACCCAGGTCTCTCTGTACTTCCCCCTCTCCCAATTTATTGCCATTTAAATAATAATTTGCCCTCCCGTTCCTGCACCCAAGGTGGATAACTTCGCACTTGTCCACATTATAGTGCATCTGCCATTTATCCGCCCAATCACCCAGTCTGTCCAAATCGCTCTGGAGCTTCCTGGTCTCCTCCTCTGAGCCCACCCCCCCTCCTAGTTTAGTGTCGTCTGCAAATTTGGAAATGCTGCATCCGACTCCCTGATCCAGGTCATTAATGTAAATTGTGAACAGCTGGGGACCCAGGACAGATCCCTGTGGTACCCCACTTGTTACTGCCTGCCATTCAGAAAATGAGCCGTTTATTCCAACTCTCTGTTTTCTATCTGACAGCCAGTTCTCTATCCACGTCAATACTTTCCCCTTTATCCCATGAGCTTCAATTTTCCATGCTAATCTTTTATGTGGGACCTTATCGAAGGCCTTTTGGAAGTCCAGGTACACCACATCTACTGGCTCTCCCCCATCTATTTTACCAGTTACTCCCTCAAAAAATTCCAATAGATTAGTCAAGCACGATTTACCCTTTGTAAATCCATGTTGACTCTGTCCTATCCTGTCCCCATTTGCTAAGTGCTCCGCTATTTCATCCTTAATGATGGACTCCAGCATTTTGCCCACAACTGATGTAAGGCTTACAGGTCTGTAATTACCTGCTTTTTCCCTACCCCCCTTTTTGAATAGTGGGGTAACGTTAGCTACCCTCCAATCCATGGGCACTGTTCCCGAGTCTAATGAATTCTGAAAAATCATACTTAGTGCATCCGCTATCTCTAGGGCCACCTCCTTCAGTACCCTAGGATGCATGTTATCAGGCCCTGGGGATTTGTCCGCCTTCAATCCCTTTAGCTTCCTTAACACCATATCCTTAGAGATATTGATTTGCGTCAGTTCCTCCTTTGCCAATGTCCCTATTTTTCCCGATATCCCAGGGAGGTTTTTTGTGTCTTCCTTCGTAAAGACTGACCCAAAGTATGCATTTAGTTGGTCTGCCATTTCCTTATTTTCCGTTATATATTCCCCCGTATCTGACTGCAATGGACCAACTTTGGTTTTCACCAGTCTTTTCCTCTTGATATACTTATAAAAGCTTTTGGAGTTAGTTTTTATATTTTCCGCCAGCTTGCTTTCGTAAGCTATTTTGCCCCTCTTGATTAAGCCCTTTGTCCTCCTTTGCTCTATCTTAAACTGTTCCCAATCTTCCGCTCTGGCGCTTTTTTTGGCTATTTTATACGCCCTATCTTTGGATTTTATGCTGTCTCTAATTTCCCCTGTTATCCACGGTTGAGTCACCTTTTTAGATTTCCTTTTATGCCAGATTGGTATAAACAATTTTTGCAATTTTGTCATTCTATCTTTAAATGCTTGCCATTGTTTATCTACCTCCAGTCCTCCCAGGAACGTTGACCGCAGCATTCTGTAGTCTCTCTCCATTTAAATAATAATTTGCTTTTTTATTCTTCCTACCAAAGTGGATAACCTCACATTTTCCCACATTATACTCCATCTGCCAAATTCTTCCCACTCACTTAACCTATCCACATCCCTTTGGAGATTCTTTGTCCTCCTCACAACTTGCTTTCCCACCTATCTTTGTATTGTCAGCAAATTTGGCAACAGTACACGCGGTCCCTTCATCCAAGTCATTAATATAGATGGTAAATAGTTGAGGCCCCAGCACTGATCCCTCCTGCATGCCACTAGTTACCGTTTGCCAACCTGAAAATGACCCATTTATCCCGACTCTCTGTTTTCTGTCAGTTAGCCAATTCTCTATCCATGCTAATATATTACCCCCAACCCCGTGAGCTCTTATCTTATGCAGTAACCTTTTATGTGGCACCTTATCGAATGCCTTCTGGAAATCCAAATACACGACATCTGCTGGTTCCCTTTTATCCACCCTACTCGTTACATCCTCAAAGAACTCTAGCAAATTTGTCAAACATGATTTCCCTTTCATAAAACCATGCTGACTCTGCTTGATTGTATTATGATTTTCTAAATGTCCTGCTATTACTTCATTAATAATGGATTCCAGCATTTTCCCAATGACAGATGTTAGGCCAACTGGTCTATAGTTGCCTGCTTTCTGTCTCCCTTCTTTCTTGAATAGGGGCATTACATTTGCGGTTTTCCAGTCCGCTGGGATCTTTCCAGAATCCAGGGAATTTTGGTAGATTACAACCAATACATCCACTATCTCTGCAGCCACTTCGTTTAAGACCACAGGATGAGGCCATCGGGTTGATGGGACTTGTCAGCCTTTAGCCCCATTAGTTTGCCTAGTACATTTTCTCTAGTGATAGTGATTGTTTTAAATTCCTCCCTCCCTTTTGCCCCTTGATTATTATCTACTTTTATTGGGATGCTTTTAGTGTCTTCTACCATGGAGACAAATACAAAATATTTGTTCAAAGTTTCTGCCATTTCCCTGTTTCCCATTATTATTTCCCCAGTCTCATCCACTAAGGGACCAACGTTTACTTTAGCTAATCTCTTCCTTTTTATATACCTGTAAAAGCTCTTACTGTCTGTTTTTATATTTCTTGCTAGTTTACTCTCATAATTTATCTTCTCCTTCTTTATTATTTTTTTAGTCGTCCTTTGCTGGTTTCTAAAAATTTCCCAATCCTCTGGCCTACCACTAGTCTTCGTAACATTTTATACCTTTTCTTTCAATTTGATACCATCCTTAACTTCCTTAGTTAGCCACGAATCATTCATCCTTCTCATAGAGTCTTTCTTTCTCACTGGAATAAACCTTTGCTGAGAGTTATGAAATATCTCCTTAAATGTCTGCCACTGCTTATCTATCGTCTTACCCTTTAACCTATTTTCCCAGTCCACTTTAGCCAACTCTGTCTTCATACCTTTGTAATTGCCTTTATTTAAGTTTACAACACTAGTTTCAGCCCCAAGTTTCTCACCCTCAAACTGAATGTGAAATTCTTCATGCTATGATCACTCTTCCCTAGAGGATCCTTTACTATGAGATCATTAATTAATCCTGCCTCATTACACAGTACCAGATCTAAAATAGCCTGCTCCCTGATTGGTTCCATAACTTATTGTTCTAAGAAACCATCCCGAATACACTCTATGAACTTGTCCTCAAGGCTACCCTTGCCAATTTGATTTGCCCAATCTATATGAAGATTTAAATTGCCCATGATTATTGCAGTCTCTTTCTTACAAGCCCCCATTATTTCTTAATTTATACTCTGTCCTATAGTGTAGCTACTGTTAGGGGCCCTATAGACTACTCCCACCAGTGACTTCTTTCCCTTACTATTTCTTATCTCCACCCAAACTGATTCTATATCTTGATCTTCCGAGCCAATATCATTTCTCACTACTGCAGTGATCTCATCCTTTATTAATAGAGCTAACCCACCTCCTTCTCCTTTCTGCGTATCCTTCCGAAATGTTAAATACCCCTGAATATTCAGTTCCCAGCCTTGGTCACCTTCATCATAGAAATCATAGAATTTTACAGCACAGAAGGAGGCCATTCGGCCCATTGTGTCCATGCCGGCCGACAAAGAGCTATCCACCCTAATCCCACTTTTCAGCTCTTGGTCCGTAGCCCTATAGGTTACGGCACTTCAAGTGCATATCCAAGTACTTTTTAAATGTGATGAGGGTCTCTGCCTCTACCATCCTTTCAGGCAGTGAGTTCCAGACCCCCACCACCCTCTGGGTGAAAAGATTTCTCCTCAACTCCCCTCTAAACTTCAGACCAATTAGTTTAAATCTGTGCCCCCTGGTTATTGACCCTTCTGCTAAGGGAAATAGGTCCTTTCTATTCACTCTATCTAGGCCCCTCATAATTTTATACACCTCAATTAAATCTCCCCTCAGCCTCCTCTGTTCCAAAGAAAACAACCCCAGCCTATCCAATCTTTCCTCATAGCTAAAATTCCCCAGTCCAGGCAACATCCTCGTAAATCTCCTCTGCACCCTCTCTAGTGCAATCACATCCTTCCTGTAATGTGGTGACCAGAACTGCATGCAGTATTCTAGCTCTGGCCTAACTAGTGTTTTATATAGTTCAAGCATAACCTCCCTGCTCTTATATTCTATGCCTCGGCTAATAAAGGCAAGTATCCCGTATGCCTTCTTAACCAACTTATCTACCTGTTCTGCTACCTTCAGGGATCTGTGGACATGCACTCCAAGGTCCCTCTGATCTTCTGCACTTCTCTATGGCATGTTGGCCTTCATAGCGAGTGGATTCGAGTACAGGAGCAAGGATGTCTTGCTGCAGTTGTACAAGGCCTTGGTGAGACCACACCTTGAGTATTGTGTGCAGTTTTGGTCGCCTTATCTGAGGAAGGATGTTCTTGCCATGGAGGGAGTGCAGCGAAGATTTACCAGACTGATACCTGGGATGGCAAGAATGACGTATGAAGAGAGATTGGGTCGATTCGGCTTATATTCGCTGGAGTTTAGAAGAATGAGAGGGGATCTCATTGAAACTTATAAAATTCTAACAGGACTAGACAGACTAGATGCAGGAAGGATGTTCCCGATGGGGGGGGAGTCCAGAACCAGAGGTCACAGTCTAAGGATAAGGGGTAAGCCATTTAGGACTGAGATGAGGAGGAATTTCTTCACCCAGAGAGTGATGAACCTGTGGAATTCTCTACCACAGAAGGCAGTTGAGGCCAATTCATTAAATATATTGAAGAAGGAGATAGATATATTTCTTAAGGCTAAAGGGATCAAGGGATATGAGGAGAAAGCAGGGACATGGTACTGAATTTGGATGATCAGCCATGATCTCATTAAATGGCAGAGCAGGCTCGAGGGGCCGAATGGCCTACTCCTACTCCTATCTTCTATGCTATGCTTCTTTGCTTCTCAGTGTCCAACCATTTATAGTGTATTCCCTTGCCTTGTTAGCCCTCCCCAAATGCATTACCTCACACTTCTCCAGAATGAATTCCATTTGCCACTGTTCTGCCCACCTCACCAATCCATTGATAACTTCCTGCAGTCTGCAGCTTTCTTGTTCATTATCAACCACACGGCCAATTTTTGTATCATCTGCAAACTTCTTAATCATACTTCCTACATTCAAGTACAAATCATTGCTATATACCACAAAAAGCAGAGGACCCAGTACTGAGCCCTGCGGAACCCCACTGGAAACAGCCTTCCAGTCACAAAAACACCTTTCGACCATTACCCTTTGTTTCCTGCCTCTGAGCCAATTTTGGATCCAACTTGCCACTTTGCCTTGGATCCCATGGGCTTTTACTTTCGTGACCAGTCTGCCATGTGGAACCTGATCAAAAGCCTTGCTAAAATCCATATAGATTACATCAAACGCACTACCCTCATCGACCCTCCTTGTTACCTCGCCATAAAATGTAATCAAGTTAGTCAGACACGACCCTCCCTTAACAAATCCATACTGACTGTCCCTGATTAATCCGTGTCTTTCTAAATGAAGATTTACCCTGTCCTTCAGAATTTTTTTCCAATAATTTTCCCACCACCGAGGTTAGGCTGACTGGCCTGTAAATACTCGGTCTATCCCTTTTTCCCTTTTTAAACAAAGGTACCACGTTAGCAGCCCTCCAGTCCTCTGGCACCACACCTGTAGCCAGAGAGGATTGGGAAATGATGGTCAGAGCCTCTGCTATTTCCTCTCTTACTTCTCTTAACAGCCTGGGATACATTTCATCCAGACCTGGGGATTTATCCACTTTCAAAGATGCTAAACCCCTTAATACTTCCTCTTTCACTATGTTTATTTCTTCTAATATTTCACACTCCTACTCCCTGATTGCAATTTCTGCATCGTCCCTCTCTTTTGTGAAAACAGAGGCAAAGTATTTATTAAGAACCATACCCATCTCTTCCGCCTCCACACACAGGTTACCTTTATGGTCCCTAATAGGCCCGACTCTTACTTTAGTTATCCTCTTGCTCTTTATGTATTTATAAAACATCTTTGGGTTTACCTTGGTCTAAAAATGGATAAATCCCCAGGTCCGGATGAAATGTATCCCAGGCTGCTGTGTGAAGCAAAGGAGGAGATTGCGGGGGCTCTAACACATATATTCAGAACCTCTCTGGCCACAGGGAATGTGCCAGATGACTGGAGAACCGCTAATGTAGTACCATTATTCAAGAAAGGGAGTAGGGAAAAACCGGGGAACTACAGGCCAGTGAGCCTAACATCAGTGGTAGGAAAATCATTGGAAAAAATTCTGAGGGACAAAATTAGTCTCCACTTGGAGAGGCAAAGATTAATCAGGGTTAGCCAACATGGCTTTGTCAAGGGAAGATCATGTCTGACTAATTTGATTGAATTTTTTGAGGGGGTTACTAGGTGTGTGGATGAGGGTAACGCAGTGGATGTGGTATACATGGATTTCAGTAAGGCCTTCGATAAGTCCCGCACAGGAGACTGGTCAAGAAGGTAAGAGCCCATGGAATCCAGGGTGCCTTGGCACATTGGATACAAAACTGGCTCAGTGGCAGAAGGCAGAGGGTGATGGTCGAAGGTTCTTTTTGTGACTGGAAGCCTGTGGCCAGTGGGGTACCACAGGGATCAGTGCTGGGTCCCTTGCTGTTTGTGGTCTACATTAACGACTTGGATATGAATGTAAAAGGTATGATCAGTAAGTTTGCGGATGATACAAAAATTGGTAGGGTGGTAAATAGCGAGGAGGGTAGCCTCAGTCTGCAGGACGATATAGATGAGTTGGTCAGATGGGCAGAACAGTGGCAAATGGAATTTAATCTGGAAAAGTGCGAGGTGATGCACTTTGGAGGGACTAACAAGGCAAGGGAATACACAATGAATGGTAAGACCCTAGGCAAGACGGAGGGTCAGAGGGATCTTGGTGTGCAAGTACACAGATCCCTGAAGGCGGCGGAACAGGTGGATAAGGTGGTAAAAAAGGCATATGGGATACTTGCATTCATTAGCCGAGGCATAGAATATAAGAGCAAGGAGATTATGATGGAGCTGTATAAAATACTGGTTAGGCCACATCTGGAATACTGTGTGCAGTTCTGGTCGCCACACTACAGGAAGGATGTGATCGCTTTGGAGAGGGTGCAGAGGAGATTCACCAGAATGTTACCCGGGCTGGAGTGCTTCAGCTATGAAGAGAGACTGGGCAGATTGGGTTTGTTTTCCTTGGAGCAGAGGAGGCTGAGGGGGGACATGATTGAGGTGTACAAAATTATGAGGGGCATAGATAGGATGGATACTAAGGAGCTTTTTCCCTTAGTAGAGGGGTCTATAACAAGGGGGCATAGATTCAAGGTAAAGGGCGGAAGGTTTAAAAGGGATTTGAGAAAGAACTTTTTCACCCAGAGGGTGGTTGGAGTCTGGAACTCACTGCCTGAAAGGGTTGTGGAGGCAGGAACCCTCACAACATTCAAGAAGCATTTGGATGAGCACTTGAAATGCCATAGCATACAAGGCTACGGACCAAATGCTGGAATATGGGATTAGATTAGACAGGGCTTGATGGCCGGTGCGGACACGATGGGCCGAAGGGCCTCTATCTGTGCTGTATGACTCTATGGGGTAGAAATTAGGTCGCGCCCCATTTGGGGCGCAAATATCGTCTGGACGCAAATATTAGTGCCTTTGCGCTAATTATCGGCACTGACTGGAAACTTCACTTTTACCGCCCCGGGAGGTGAGTGGAGCGCTAAAGCAGGCGCTGCACACCTGTCTTAAGGCGCAAAGGCCAAGGAGTGAGGCGCTAACTCAGCGCGCGAGCGCAGCGCAGCTGCTGCCAGTTAGCGAGGGAACACAGACACACTGGCGCCGGCCACTTCTTAAAGCGGGGGGGGGCCACTTGCTCCCCAGCCACACCCTGCTCATTGCAGCCTTGAATCTCAGCCTGGAGAGACCTGTGAATCCATTTTGCTGCCAAGCATGGAGAGGGTGAGAGAACGCGCTCATCGCTTCACCGAGCGGGCCTTGGATGCTCTGGTTGACGCAGTGGAGCGCAGACGATGTATGCTCTTCCCTGAGAGTGGCAGGAGGCCTTTGCCACGCGAGTTCAGAAGAGTGTGGAGGGAGGTGGCTCAGAGCGTCTCCTCCAGGAGCATGGTGCCCAGGACCCATACTCAATGCCGCAAAATGTTCAACGACCTCACTCGGGTCGTCAGGGTGAGTGGCTTTTTCTCAATACCTCTCCATCCCTCCATCTCAACCTCACTCTATGGCCAGAGGGTCTTAAAACCCCAATGCACAACACTCATCCAACACCTATGGCCCTTTCATCAAACGAGAGGTCGCACAACACCAGGTTATAGTCCAACAGTTTTATTTGAAATCACAAGCTTTCGGAGCTATCGATTGCTCCTTCCTCAGGTGAAGTAAATTAGATACAGAATCGCCAAAGCATATATAGATAGAAAACAAAGCATGTGTACTTTACAATTGCAGACCAATAAATTAAATCATCCTGACTATCTGCCGAGGTGTGATAAAGTTAATTAAGTCAGCCAGGAAGGTACCACATCAAAGACATAGCAAGATACAACTGAGACAATGAGGTGTAGTCGCAGGGGTTCTGACGTGTCAAAAGCTGCCGTCTGTATGTAAAACGAAAAGCTTTAAAAAAATTTTACTTTTTTACTGGGAAAATTTTTACTTTTTTACTGGGAATCACATCTGTGAACAAGCTAACGACGACTCATCGCTTCACCGAGCGGGCCTTGGATGCTCTGGTTGACGCAGTGGAGCGCAGACGATGTATGCTCTTCCCTGAGAGTGGCAGGAGGCCTTTGCCACGCGAGTTCAGAAGAGTGTGGAGGGAGGTGGCTCAGAGCGTCTCCTCCAGGAGCATGGTGCCCAGGACCCATACTCAATGCCGCAAAATGTTCAACGACCTCACTCGGGTCGTCAGGGTGAGTGGCTTTTTCTCAATAGCTCTCCATCCCTCCATCTCAACCTCACTCTATGGACTACCTTTCATCAAACACACACACACATTCCACACTTTGCATACAGTAAGGGCTATTCACCTATGGGAGGCACATCAGGCAAGACCATGGCTGCATATTGTAAGGGCTATTCACCTATGGGAGGCACATCAGGCAAGACCATGGCTGCATATTGTAAGGGCTATTCACCTATGGGAGGCACATCAGGCAAGACCATGGCTGCATATTGTAAGGGCTATTCACCTATGGGAGGCACACCAGGCAAGACCATGGCTGTATATTTACTCAGATGCTGTCCTTTTTCTTGCAGGCCAAGCTGGCTCATAATAGGAGACAGCAGCAACGGACAGGTGGAGGGTGGCCTCAGCTGCAACCCCTCAGCGATCTTGAGGAGCGCGTCCATAGGATTGTGGCAAGCCGGGTGATCGGTCCCGTCGCCACTGGAGACGCCGACCCCGTTCTGGACAGCAATGGTAAGGTCATCACCTTTTTGTCCTCTGTCCTTCCACTTGTCCCTCACAACACCAGCCTTTGACACTTTCAATCCAACTTACTAAGTCGCTGCACTTATTCCTCCCTTACTGCCACCCTGTCCTCACGCTAAAGCCACTCTTGTACCTCCCTGCTTTCAGATGGTGATTCACCAGCTGAGGAGACGGGCCCTGAAGCTGCCACTGGGAGTGATGCTGCAGCTGAGGAGGAAGAGGAAGCCAGAGCATCAGTGCCACCCTCTCCCGAGGAAGCCCATGCCCACACTGGGAACACGCCTTCCCCTGAGGGGAGCAGGGGGGAAGGGTCTGATGAGGGTGAAGCTCCAGGACCCAGCGGGCTGCAGCAACGCCATGGGGGTAGGGAAGAACGGGGGCCTTCTCCCCAGAGGGAGAGTATGCCAGACACTCCTACTGCAATGGACGCAGAGGAGGAGCGGCTGATCGCAGAAATGAACACCCAGGCGGTGGGCATGCACACTGAGCTCATGGGTGCAGTGGGAAGGGTGCCCGAATGCATTGAGTCACTGGCAAGGAGTGTGGAGCACTTCGCTGTAGCACAGGCGGATGCCACACTAACGCTTAGTGCTGCAATTCAGTCACTGGCTGCCGTGATCCCATCTCTGACTGCTCTCATGCAGACTCAGATTGAGGCCACGCGAGCACAGACTGCTGCCAACCTCGATGGTTCATGCACATGTCCCCGGGGCTGTCACCGCGCCGCAGCAGGCCAGCAATCTGTTCTCCGGCAGATTGCTCCGGATGCTGAAGTGCTGCCCCGTGGGAGTGCCAGTGTGTCGGGCGAGCAGGGAGTTGCTGGCCTCTCTCACGATGACAGCATTCCTGCTGCCAACACTGTCACTTCTCCACTGCACTTGGCACCGCCTGTAGGACAGACTGCTGCCGCCCATGCAGAGTTGGTGCAGTCTGCAGCCGGGCCCTCCAGGCCCAGAAGTGGTCGAGGCCGTCCTTCAGGGGCATCTGCAGTGTCAGGGTCTGACGAGCAGCAGCCTTCCACCAGCCTTGCTGCAGCCACTGAGGTCCCATTACGGAGGAGCAGTAGGGTTAGAAGGGGGGAAGTGCGCAAGGGAAGGAGATCACCCTCGAAGGGCAAAAAGTAGGAGGTGTGACAAAATGCTGGTCATTTTTTTATTAAAGGCCGAGGTTCATGGTCCAACTTTTGTTTAGTGTTTTGGACATTATCTCCAGGTTGTGAGAACCAGTTATGTTATTGACTGTTTTTTTGTGTTTATTTCTATGAGTTTGTCATGAGGAATTGACACACACAGAGTTTGTAAAATAAATAAGTTTCTGTATTCAAAATATACATGGTTGGTGGTTGGAATTATTGGTGCCTTGGCCGGCTTAGGGGTTGCGTGCTGGGTTGATTAATGTTGGTAGCAATGGCAGGGGCCCTAGAAGCGGCTTGCTATTAGCCGTTGTCGGACGGCCCTTGCAGTTTGACCATTGTGGGCCGCCCTCCCGCCTTGGTGCTGCTGATGATCATCGTCCTCGTCCTCTTCCTCCTCTTCCTCCTCCTCCTCTGGTGGTGCTCCAAGGCCTGGTGGCATTGGCTGGGTCCTGAGGATTGCCATGTTATGCAACATGCAGCACACGACTACGAAGTTCGATACTTGCTCAGGCGAGTACTGCAGGGCTCCTCCGGAATGGTCCAGACAGCGGAACCGTTGTTTCAGCACGCCGATTGTGCGCTCAATAATGTTCCTGGTTGCTTGATGGCTTTCATTGTACCGCAGCTCAGCAGGGGTGTTGGGCGTACGGAGCGGTGTCATCAGCCAGGTGCTCAATGCATACCCCTTGTAAAAGTTGAGAGCCACTGTGACCTTCACTGCCACCGACAGAGACGTCCTGGACCTCAGTTGAGGCTGCAGATCTGGCTGCAGCAGGTGGCAGAGCTCAGTGACCACCTACTTGCTGAATCGCAGCCTTCGCAAACACAGCTCCTCGGACATATGGATGTAGGAGAGCTGTTCACGATATACCCTGGGAGGGTAAGCTCTCCTGTACATGCGCCTGATGGCCCTACTCCGTCTGGCCATCATTGCCACTCTCTGTCTGCGTCTTGGTATCCTCCGATTCAGCTGGAGCAGGACGACGCCCCCAATCATTGCAGCCCCCATATTCTCTTTGCCAGAAAAGTAATGAGGTACAGCAACTAAAGTAGCAACAAAGTTAGGATGAATAGGCAAAACTACCTCACAAAGCGTTGAGTCAATGTAGAAGTCTCTCTCTCTCTCTCTCCGAATCTCTCTCTCTCTCTCAGAACGAGTGGTGCATAAATGTCGACCACAGAAAAAGACAGGAAGAGGCCCCCTTTAAATAGCGCCCCCCCCCAGCCCCACAGCGATTGATAGCGTTCCAGTCTTCTGGTCGTTGGAAGAGCCAGGCGGTAAGGCAGGGGACGCCACTCAATTTCCGCTCCGGGGCGCCACAAGGGCGTTGCACCATGGAATGACGTCACAATCTGTGCGCGCAGGTGGTCGCAGCGGTAAGTTTTAGCGCCGCCGCACAATCTCAAGTTAAGTTCTCGAGCGGCGCAAACATCGCTGCGCCCGGGCGTTAGCGGCTTTGCGCCCCATTAGCGCCCTCTTAAGGCGCTAACGGGAGGCGCAACCAACTGAATTTTTACCCCTATGACTCTATGACCTTGATGTTACTTGCCAATATTTTTTCATGCCCTCTCTTTGCTTTCCTAACTTCCTTTTTAATTTTACCCCTGCACTTTCTATACTCCTCTCGGCTTTCTGCAGTATTGAGTTCTCGGTATCTGTCATAAGCTTCCTTTTTTTCTTTATCCTACCCTGTATACCCCTTGCAACCATGTCTCTGTAATGGCTATCAGATCAGACCCATTTATTTCTATTTGTGCCGTCAATTCATCTATCTTGTTATGAATGCTGCGTGCATTCAGATAAAGAGCCTTTAATGTTGTCTTTTTACCATTTTTCCCACTCTGACCCTATTTGCTGGTGCACTCTTATGCTTGTACGCTCTGTCCTTTCCTGTCAGACTTTGGTTATCATTACCCCTATCACTACCCTGCACTATTGCCCTGCCCTTTCTCTTTAACTTTCTAAATTTCCCCTCACCTGAACCCTCCCCCCACCCTCCCCCCCACTATTTAGTTTAAAGCCCTATCTACCGCCCTAGTTATTCGATTCGCCAGGACACTGGTCCCAGCATGGTTCAAGTGAAGCCCGTCCCAATGGAACAGCTCCCTCTTTCTCCAGTACTGGTGCCAGTGCCCCATGAATCAAAACCCATTTCTCCCACACCAGTCTTTGAGCCACGCATTCAACTCTCTGATCTTAATGACCCTATGCCAATTTGTTCGTGGCTCAGGTAGTAATCCAGAGATTATTACCTTTGTGGTTCTGCTTTTTACTTTAGCCCCTAGCTGCTCAAACTCCCTCAGCAGAACCTCTTTCTTAGTCTTACCTATCTCGTTGATACCTACATGGACCATGACAACTGGATCCTTCCCCCTCCCACTCCAAGTTCCTCTCCAGCCCAGAGGAGATGTCCTTAACCCTGGCAACGGGCAGGCAACACAGAATTCGGGACTCACGCTCTCGGCTGCAGAGAACAGTATCTATCCCCCTAACTATACTGTCCCCTACCACTACTATATTCCTTTTTACTCCCCCACCTTGAATGGCCCCCCATACCACGGTGCAGTCCCTGCTCTCATCCACACAGGCTACAAGAACCTCGTACCTGTTGGACAAGAGCAAGGGCTGAGGCTCCTCCAATGCTACCTCCTGGATCCCCATACTGTCGGCGTACACAGACCCTTCATTTTTAATTTTGGTATATATTAAAATGCTTTGCCAGGCCAAAATTTTTTCGAAGTGAAATAAAATTGTAACAGATGGTCTTTCATTGATAAGTGGAGATGGAATGTGCTTTGATGAGCTTTACTAAAAGTCAGCAAGCATTTGGGAGGACATGTACTTTCAAAAGGAACTGTTGCTTTGTGATGGAGATATGTCAAGAGCTGTGTTTCGGATAAGCAGATATTGACAGAACAAATGGTTGTGACTGCAGGGGATAGTCATAGACAACAGAGATAAACAAATGCAGGCTACGACGTAACACATGAACTGTGACCAAATGGTTTTCTGCCATTTTTGTAAACTTTATGGGGTAAAAATTCACTTGGTTGCGCCACCCGTTAGCGCCTTAAGAGGGCGCTAATGGGGCACAAAGCCGCTAACGCCCGGGCGCAGCGATGTTTGCGCCGCTCGAGAACTTAACTTGAGATTGTGCGGCGGCGCTAAAACTTACCGCTGCGACCACCTGCGCGCGCAGATTGTGACGTCATTCCATGGTGCAACGCCCTTGGGGCGCCCCGTAGCAGAAATTGAGTGGCGCCCCCTGCCTTACCGCCTGGCGCTTCCAACGACCAGAAGACTGGAACGCTATCAATCGCTGTGGGGCTGGGGGGGGCGCTATTTAAAGGGGGCCTCTTCCTGTCTTTTATTGTTGGTGGCATTTTTGAACTACGCATTCTGAGAGAGAGAGGGAGAGACTTCTGGAGAGATTCAACGTTGTGTGAAGGAGTTTTGGGTACTGAGCAGCACTTTGCAGGTTCATTTTGATTTGCCATTCCTTGTATCGATTTAGCAGAGACCGTGGGAGCTGCACTCTGAGCTCTTTGCCTGGTGCTCTCCATTGTTCTTTCCAGCACATTTGATGTGCAGGTCTCTCCAGGCCGAGATTCAAGGCAGCAATGAACAGGATGTGGATGGAAAGCAAGATTAACCATCCCCTTTAAGAACTGGCCCGTGCCATTGTGTGTGTGTTCCATTGCTGACTGACATTACATGAGCTTCGCCAGCGCTCCGAGTTAGCGCCTCACTGCTCGGCCTTTGCGCCTTAAGAGAGGTGTGCAGCGCCTGCTTTAGCGCTCCACTCACCTCCCGGGGCGGTAAAAGTGAAGTTTCCCGTCAGTGCCGATAATTAGCGCCAGGCGCTAATATTTGCGTCCGGATGATATTTGCGCCCCAAATGGGGCGCGACCTAATTTCTACCCCTATGAGTGAATGAACAATTTTGGGCTTTGATAAAGGCAACTAACGGAAAGCCACACAGGAGGTGTGAGTGTGAACGTTTAACAGCTCAAACAACTCAGGTCGAACACTAAAGGAACATTTCACCATTTCTGAATGATTGATTTACTGGAAAAACAAGGAAAACTCTATAAAAACCAGTGACGAAAAATATCACCATAGCATTCGGAAAGGAGGGGCCTGGCTGATCGTCTCAACTCAAAGAGCCCCAGTCGGAAGGTGAAGAGCCTCAGTCGGAAGGTGAAGAGCTTCAGTCGGAAGGTGAAGAGCCCCAGTCGGAAGGTGAAGAGCCTCAGTCGGAAGGTGAAGAGCCCCAGTCGGAAGGTGAAGAGCTGCAGTCGGAAGGTGAAGAGCTTCAGTCGGAAGGTGAAGAGCTCCAGTCGGAAGGTGAAGAGCTTCAGTCAGAAGGTGAAGAGCCCCAGTCGGAGGGTGAAGAGCTTCAGTCAGAAGGTGAAGAGCCCCAGTCGGAGGGTGAAGAGCCCGAGTCGGAAGGTGAAGAGCTTCAGTCGGAAGGTGAAGAGCTTCAGTCGGAAGGTGAAGAGCCTCAGTCGGAAGGTGAAGAGCTTCAGTCAGAAGGTGAAGAGCCCCAGTCGGAGGGTGAAGAGCTGCAGTCGGAAGGTGAAAAGATTCAGTCGGAAGGTGAAGAGCTGTAGTCGGAGGGTGAAGAGCTCCAGTCGGAAGGTGAAGAGCCCCAGTCGGAAGGTGAAGAGCTGCAGTCGGAAGGTGAAGAGCTTCAGTCGGAAGGTGAAGAGCCCCAGTCGGAAGGTGAAGAGCCCCAGTCGGAAGGTGAAGAGCCCCAGTTGGAAGGTGAAGAGCCCCAGTCGGAAGGTGAAGAGCCCCAGTCGGAAGGTGAAGAGCTCCAGTCGGAAGGTGAAGAGCCCCAGTCGGAGGGTGAAAAGCCCCAGTCGGAAGGTGAAGAGTCCCAGTCGGAAGGTGAAGAGCTGCAGTTGGAAGGTGAAGAGCCGCAGTCGGAAGGTGAAGAGTCCCAGTCGGAAGGTGAAGAGCTGCAGTCGGAAGGTGAAGAGCTTCAGTCGGAAGGTGAAGAGCCCCAGTCGGAAGGTGAAGAGCTTCAGTCGGAAGGTGAAGAGCCCCAGTCGGAAGGTGAAGAGCTTCAGTCGGAAGGTGAAGAGCCCCAGTCGGAGGGTGAAGAGCCCCAGTTGGAAGGTGAAGAGTCCCAGTCGGAAGGTGAAGAGCTTCAGTTAGAGGGTGAAGAGCCCCAGTCGGAAGGTGAAGAGCTTCAGTCGGAGGGTGAAGAGCCCCAGTCGGAAGGTGAAGAGCTTCAGTCGGAGGGTGAAGAGCCCCAGTCGGAAGGTGAAGAGCCCCAGTCGGAAGGTGAAGAGCCCCAGTCGGAAGGTGAAGAGCCCCAGTCGGAAGGTGAAGAGCCCCAGTCGGAAGGTGAAGAGCTGCAGTCAGAAGGTGAAGAGCTTCAGTCGGAAGGTGAAGAGCCCCAGTCGGAAGGTGAAGAGTCCCAGTCGGAAAGTGAAGAGCCCCAGTCGGAGGGTGAAGAGCCCGAGTCGGAAGGTGAAGAGCTTCAGTCGGAAGGTGAAGAGCTTCAGTCGGAGGGTGAAGAGCTCCAGTCGGAAGGTGAAGAGCCCCAGTCGGACGGTGAAGAGCTGCAGTCAGAAGGTGAAGAGTCCCAGTCGGAAGGTGAAGAGAACCAGTCAGAAGGTGAAGAGCCTCAGTCGGAAAGTGAAGAGACCCAGTCAGAAGGTGAAGAGCCCCAGTCGGAAGATGAAGAGCTTCAGTCGGAAGGTGAAGAGACCCAGTCAGAAGGTGAAGAGCCCCAGTCGGAAGGTGAAGAGACCCAGTCGGAAGGTGAAGAGCCCCAGTCGGAAGGTGAAGAGCCCCAGTCGGAAGGTGAAGAGCCCCAGTCGGAGGGTGAAGAGCCCCAGTCGGAAGGTGAAGAGCCCCAGTCGGAAGGTGAAGAGCTGCAGTCGGAAGGTGAAGAGCCCCAGTCGGAGGGTGAAGAGCCCCAGTCGGAAGGTGAAGAGCCCCAGTCGGAAGGTGAAGAGCCCCAGTCGGAAGGTGAAGAGCCCCAGTCAGAAGGTGAAGAGCTGTAGTCGGAAGGTGAACAGCCCCAGACGGAAGGTGAAGAGCTGCAGTCGGAAGCTGAAGAGCTGCAGTCGGAAGGTGAAGAGCTGTAGTTGGAAGGTGAAGAGCATCAGTCGGAAGGTGAAGAGCATCAGTCGGAAGGTGAAGAGCTGCAGTCGGAAGGTGAAGAGCCACAGTCGGAAGGTGAAGAGCCCCAGTCGGAAGGTGAAGAGCCCCAGCCGGAGGGTGAAGAGCTTCAGTCAGAAGGTGAAAAGATTCAGTCGGAAGGTGAAGAGCTGTAGTCGGAGGGTGAAGAGCCCCAGTCGGAAGGTGAAGAGCTGCAGTCGGAAGGTGAAGAGCCCCAGTCGGAAGGTGAAGAGCCCCAGTCGGAAGGTGAAGAGCCCCAGTCGGAGGGTGAAGAGCTCCAGTCGGAAGGTGAAGAGGCCCAGTCGGAGGGTGAAAAGCCCCAGTCGGAAGGTGAAGAGTCCCAGTCGGAAGGTGTAGAGCTGCAGTTGGAAGGTGAAGAGCCCCAGTCGGAAGGTGAAGAGCTGCAGTCGGAAGGTGAAGAGCTTCAGTCGGAAGGTGAAGAGCCCCAGTCGGAAGGTGAAGAGCTTCAGTCGGAAGGTGAAGAGCCCCAGTCGGAAGGTGAAGAGCCCCAGTCGGAAGGTGAAGAGTCCCAGTCGGAGGGTGAAGAGCCCCAGTCGGAAGGTGAAGAGCCCCAGTCGGAGGGTGAAGAGCTTCAGTCGGATCGTGAAGAGCCCCAGTCGGAAGGTGAAGAGCCCCAGTCGGAAGGTGAAGAGTCCCAGTCGGAGGGTGAAGAGCCCCAGTCGGAAGGTGAAGAGCTTCAGTTAGAGGGTGAAGAGCCCCAGTCAGAAGGTGAAGAGCTTCAGTCGGAAGGCGAAGAGCCCCAGTCGGAAGGTGAAGAGCCCCAGTCGGAAGGTGAAGAGACTCAGTCGGAGGGTGAAGAGCCCCAGTTGGAAGGTGAAGAGCTTCAGTTAGAGGGTGAAGAGCCCCAGTCGGAGGGTGAAGAGCCCCAGTCGGAAGGTGAAGAGCCCCAGTCGGAGGGTGAAGAGCTTCAGTCGGAAGGTGAAGAGCCCCAGTCGGAAGGCGAAGAGCTTCAGTCGGAAGGGGAAGAGACCCAGTCGGAGGGTGAAGAGCCCCAGTCGGAAGGTGAAGAGCCCCAGTCGGAAGGTGAAGAGTCCCAGTCGGAAGGTGAAGAGCTGCAGTCGGAAGGTGAAGAGCTTCAGTCGGAAGGTGAAGAGTCCCAGTCGGAAGGTGAAGAGCCCCAGTCGGACGGTGAAGAGCTTCAGTCGGAAGGTGAAGAGCTTCAGTCGGAGGGTGAAGAGCTCCAGTCGGAAGGTGAAGAGCCCCAGTCGGACGGTGAAGAGCTGCAGTCGGAAGGTGAAGAGTCCCAGTCGGAAGGTGAAGAGACCCAGTCGGAAGGTGAAGAGCCTCAGTCGGACAGTGAAGAGACCCAGTCAGAAGGTGAAGAGCCCCAGTCGGAAGGTGAAGAGACCCAGTCGGAAGGTGAAGAGACCCAGTCAGAAGGTGAAGAGCCCCAGTCGGAAAGTGAAGAGCCCCAGTCGGAAGGTGAAGAGCCCCAGTCGGAAGGTGAAGAGCCCCAGTCGGAGGGTGAAGAGACCCAGTCAGAAGGTGAAGAGCCCCAGTCGGAAGGTGAAGAGACCCAGTCAGAAGGTGAAGAGCCCCAGTCGGAGGGTGAAGAGCCCGAGTCGGAAGGTGAAGAGCTACAGTCGGAAGTTGAAGAGCTTCAGTCGGAGGGTGAAGAGCCCCAGTCGGAGGATGAAGCGCCCCAGTCGGAAGGTGAAGAGCCCCAGTCGGAAGGTGAAGAGCCCCAGGCGGAAGGTGAAGAGCCCCAGTCGGAAGGTGAAGAGCCCCAGGCGGAAGGTGAAGAGCTGTAGTCAGAAGGTGAAGAGCCCCAGGCGGAAGGTGAAGAGCCCCAGTCAGAAGGTGAAGAGCTGTAGTCGGAAGGTGAAGAGCCCCAGTCGGAAGGTGAAGAGCTGCAGTCGGAAGGTGAAGAGCTGCAGTCGGAAGGTGAAGAGCTGCAGTCGGAAGGTGAAGAGCATCAGTCGGAAGGTGAAGAGCTGTAGTCGGAAGGTGAAGAGCCCCAGTCGGAAGGTGAAGAGCCCCAGTCGGAAGGTGCAGACCCCAGTCGGAAGGTGAAGAGCCCCAGTCGGAAGGTGAAGAGCTGTAGTCGGAAGGTGAAGAGCTGCAGTCGGAAGGTGAAGAGCTCAAGTCGGAAGGTGAAGAGCCCCAGTCGGAAGGTGAAGAGCTGCAGTCGGAGGGTGAAGAGCTGCAGTCGGAATGTGAAGAGCCCCAGTCGGAAGGTGAAGAGCCCCAGTCGGAAGGTGAAGAGCCCCAGTCGGAAGGTGAAGAGCCCCAGTCGGAAGGTGAAGAGCCCCAGTCGGAAGGTGAAGAGACCCAGTCGGAAGGTGAAGAGCCCCAGTCGGAAGGTGAAGAGCTGCAGTCGGAAGGTGAAGAGCTGCAGTCGGAATGTGAAGAGCCCCAGTCGGAAGGTGAAGAGCCCCAGTCGGAAGGTGAAGAGCCCCAGTCGGAAGGTGAAGAGCCCCAGTCGGAAGGTGAAGAGCCCCAGTCGGAAGGTGAAGAGACCCAGTCGGAAGGTGAAGAGCCCCAGTCGGAAGGTGAAGAGCCCCAGTCGGAAGGTGAAGAGCCCCAGTCGGAAGGTGAAGAGCCCCAGTCGGAAGGTGAAGAGCCCCAGTCGGAAGGTGAAGAGCTCCAGTCGGAAGGTGAAGAGCCCCAGTCGGAGGGTGAAGAGCCCCAGTCGGAAGGTGAAGAGCCCCAGTCGGAGGGTGAAGAGCCCCAGTCGGAGGGTGAAGAGCCCCAGTCGGAAGGTGAAGAGCTTCAGTCGGAAGGTGAAGAGCCCCAGTCGGAGGGTGAAGAGCCCCAGTCGGAAGGTGAAGAGCCCCAGTCGGAAGGTGAAGAGCCCCAGTCGGAAGGTGAAAAGCCCCAGTCGGAGGGTGAAGAGCCCCAGTCGGAAGGTGAAGAGCCCCAGTCGGAAGGTGAAGAGCCCCAGTCGGAAGGTGAAGAGCCCCAGTCAGAAGGTGAAGAGCTGTAGTCGGAAGGTGAACAGCCCCAGTCGGAAGGTGAAGAGCTGCAGTCGGAAGCTGAAGAGCTGCAGTCGGAAGTTGAAGAGCTGTAGTTGGAAGGTGAAGTGCATCAGTCGGAAGGTGAAGAGCATCAGTCGGAAGGTGAAGAGCTGTAGTCGGAAGGTGAAGAGCCCCAGTCGGAAGGTGAAGAGCTGCAGTCGGAAGGTGAAGAGCCCCAGTCGGAGGGTGAAGAGCTTCAGTCAGAAGGTGAAGAGCCCCAGTCGGAGGGTGAAGAGCTTCAGTCAGAAGGTGAAAAGATTCAGTCGGAAGGTGAAGAGCTGTAGTCGGAGGGTGAAGAGCCCCAGTCGGAAGGTGAAGAGCTGCAGTCGGAAGGTGAAGAGCTTCAGTCGGAATGTGAAGAGCCCCAGTCGGAAGGTGAAGAGCCCCAGTCGGAAGGTGAAGAGCCCCAGTCGGAGGGTGAAGAGCTCCAGTCGGAAGGTGAAGAGGCCCAGTCGGAGGGTGAAAAGCCCCAGTCGGAAGGTGAAGAGTCCCAGTCGGAAGGTGTAGAGCTGCAGTTGGAAGGTGAAGAGCCCCAGTCGGAAGGTGAAGAGCTGCAGTCGGAAGGTGAAGAGCTTCAGTCGGAAGGTGAAGAGCCCCAGTCGGAAGGTGAAGAGCTTCAGTCGGAAGGTGAAGAGCCCCAGTCGGAAGGTGAAGAGCCCCAGTCGGAAGGTGAAGAGTCCCAGTCGGAGGGTGAAGAGCCCCAGTCGGAAGGTGAAGAGCCCCAGTCGGAGGGTGAAGAGCTTCAGTCGGATCGTGAAGAGCCCCAGTCGGAAGGTGAAGAGCCCCAGTCGGAGGGTGAAGAGCCCCAGTCGGAAGGTGAAGAGTCCCAGTCGGAAGGTGAAGAGTCCCAGTCGGAAAGTGAAGAGCCCCAGTCGGAGGGTGAAGAGCCCGAGTCGGAAGGTGAAGAGCTTCAGTCGGAAGGTGAAGAGCTTCAGTCGGAGGGTGAAGAGCTCCAGTCGAAAGGTGAAGAGCCTCAGTTGGAAAGTGAAGAGACCCAGTCAGAAGGTGAAGAGCCCCAGTCGGAAGGTGAAGAGACCCAGTCGGAAGGTGAAGAGCCCCAGTCGGAAGGTGAAGAGACCCAGTCGGAAGGTGAAGAGCCCCAGTCGGAAGGTGAAGAGCCCCAGTCGGAAGGTGAAGAGCCCCAGTCGGAGGGTGAAGAGCCCAAGTCGGAGGGTAAAGAGCCCGAGTCGGAAGATGAAGAGCTTCAGTCGGAAGGTGAAGAGCTTCAGTCGGAGGGTGAAGAGCCCCAGTCGGAAGGTGAAGAGCCCCAGTCGGAAGGTGAAGAGCTGCAGTCGGAAGGTGAAGAGCCCCAGTCGGAGGGTGAAGAGCCCCAGTCGGAAGGTGAAGAGCCCCAGTCGGAAGGTGAAGAGCCCCAGTCGGAAGGTGAAGAGCCCCAGTCAGAAGGTGAAGAGCTGCAGTCGGAAGGTGAACAGCCCCAGTCGGAAGGTGAAGAGCTGAAGTCGGAAGCTGAAGAGCTGTAGTTGGAACGTGAAGAGCATCAGTCGGAAGGTGAAGAGCATCAGTCGGAAGGTGAAGAGCTGTAGTCGGAAGGTGAAGAGCCCCAGTCGGAAGGTGAAGAGCTGCAGTCGGAAGGTGAAGAGCCCCAGTCGGAGGGTGAAGAGCTTCAGTCGGAAGGTGAAAAGATTCAGTCGGAAGGTGAAGAGCCCCAGTCGGAGGGTGAAGAGCCCCAGTCGGAAGGTGAAGAGCTGCAGTCGGAAGGTGAAGAGCCCCAGTCGGAAGGTGAAGAGCCCCAGTCGGAGGGTGAAGAGCCCGAGTCGGAAGGTGAAGAGCTTCAGTCAGAAGGTGAAAAGATTCAGTCGGAAGGTGAAGAGCCCCAGTCGGAGGGTGAAGAGCCCCAGTCGGAAGGTGAAGAGCTGCAGTCGGAAGGTGAAGAGCCCCAGTCGGAAGGTGAAGAGCCCCAGTCGGAGGGTGAAGAGCTCCAGTCGGAAGGTGAAGAGGCCCAGTCGGAGGGTGAAAAGCCCCAGTCGGAAGGTGAAGAGCCCCAGTCGGAAGGTGCAGAGCTGCAGTTGGAAGGTGAAGAGCCCCAGTCGGAAGGTGAAGAGCTGCAGTCGGAAGGTGAAGAGCTTCAGTCGGAAGGTGAAGAGCCCCAGTCGGAAGGTGAAGAGCTTCAGTCGGAAGGTGAAGAGCCCCAGTCGGAAGGTGAAGAGCCCCAGTCGGAAGGTGAAGAGTCCCAGTCGGAGGGTGAAGAGCCCCAGTCGGAATGTGAAGAGCCCCAGTCGGAAGGTGAAGAGCTTCAGTCGGAAGGTGAAGAGCCCCAGTCGGAAGGTGAAGAGCCCCAGTCGGAAGGTGAAGAGCTTCAGTTGGATCGTGAAGAGCCCCAGTCGGAAGGTGAAGAGCCCCAGTCGGAGGGTGAAGAGCCCCAGTCGGAAGGTGAAGAGTCCCAGTCTGAGGGTGAAGAGCCCCAGTCGGAAGGTGAAGCGCTTCAGTTAGAGGGTGAAGAGCCCCAGTCAGAAGGTGAAGAGCTTCAGTCGGAAGGCGAAGAGCCCCAGTCGGAAGGTGAAGAGCCCCAGTCGGAAGGTGAAGAGCCCCAGTCAGAAGGTGAAGAGCTGCAGTCGGAAGGTGAACAGCCCCAGTCGGAAGGTGAAGAGCTGAAGTCGGAAGCTGAAGAGCTGTAGTTGGAACGTGAAGAGCATCAGTCGGAAGGTGAAGAGCATCAGTCGGAAGGTGAAGAGCTGTAGTCGGAAGGTGAAGAGCCCCAGTCGGAAGGTGAAGAGCTGCAGTCGGAAGGTGAAGAGCCCCAGTCGGAGGGTGAAGAGCTTCAGTCGGAAGGTGAAAAGATTCAGTCGGAAGGTGAAGAGCCCCAGTCGGAGGGTGAAGAGCCCCAGTCGGAAGGTGAAGAGCTGCAGTCGGAAGGTGAAGAGCCCCAGTCGGAAGGTGAAGAGCCCCAGTCGGAGGGTGAAGAGCCCGAGTCGGAAGGTGAAGAGCTTCAGTCAGAAGGTGAAAAGATTCAGTCGGAAGGTGAAGAGCCCCAGTCGGAGGGTGAAGAGCCCCAGTCGGAAGGTGAAGAGCTGCAGTCGGAAGGTGAAGAGCCCCAGTCGGAAGGTGAAGAGCCCCAGTCGGAGGGTGAAGAGCTCCAGTCGGAAGGTGAAGAGGCCCAGTCGGAGGGTGAAAAGCCCCAGTCGGAAGGTGAAGAGCCCCAGTCGGAAGGTGCAGAGCTGCAGTTGGAAGGTGAAGAGCCCCAGTCGGAAGGTGAAGAGCTGCAGTCGGAAGGTGAAGAGCTTCAGTCGGAAGGTGAAGAGCCCCAGTCGGAAGGTGAAGAGCTTCAGTCGGAAGGTGAAGAGCCCCAGTCGGAAGGTGAAGAGCCCCAGTCGGAAGGTGAAGAGTCCCAGTCGGAGGGTGAAGAGCCCCAGTCGGAATGTGAAGAGCCCCAGTCGGAAGGTGAAGAGCTTCAGTCGGAAGGTGAAGAGCCCCAGTCGGAAGGTGAAGAGCCCCAGTCGGAAGGTGAAGAGCTTCAGTTGGATCGTGAAGAGCCCCAGTCGGAAGGTGAAGAGCCCCAGTCGGAGGGTGAAGAGCCCCAGTCGGAAGGTGAAGAGTCCCAGTCTGAGGGTGAAGAGCCCCAGTCGGAAGGTGAAGCGCTTCAGTTAGAGGGTGAAGAGCCCCAGTCAGAAGGTGAAGAGCTTCAGTCGGAAGGCGAAGAGCCCCAGTCGGAAGGTGAAGAGCCCCAGTCGGAAGGTGAAGAGTCCCAGTCGGAGGGTGAAGAGCCCCAGTCGGAAGGTGAAGAGCTTCAGTTAGAGGGTGAAGAGCCCCAGTCGGAGGGTGAAGAGCTCCAGTCGGAAGGTGAAGAGCCCCAGTCGGAAGGTGAAGAGCCCCAGTCGGAAGGTGAAGAGCCCCAGTCGGAGGGTGAAGAGCTTCAGTCGGAAGGTGAAGAGCCCCAGTCGGAAGGCGAAGAGCTTCAGTCGGAAGGGGAAGAGACCCAGTCGGAGGGTGAAGAGCCCCAGTCGGAAGGTGAAGAGCCCCAGTCGGAAGGTGAAGAGTGCCAGTCGGAAGGTGAAGAGCTGCAGTCGGAAGGTGAAGAGCTTCAGTCGGAAGGTGAAGAGCCCCAGTCGGAGGGTGAAGAGCCCGAGTCGGAAGGTGAAGAGCTTCAGTCGGAAGGTGAAGAGCTTCAGTCGGAGGGTGAAGAGCTCCAGTCGGAAGGTGAAGAGCCCCAGTCGGACGGTGAAGAGCTGCAGTCGGAAGGTGAAGAGTCCCAGTCGGAAGGTGAAGAGACCCAGTCGGAAGGTGAAGAGCCTCAGTCGGAAAGTGAAGAGACCCAGTCAGAAGGTGAAGAGCCCCAGTCGGAAGGTGAAGAGACCCAGTCGGAAGGTGAAGAGACCCAGTCAGAAGGTGAAGAGCCCCAGTCGGAAAGTGAAGAGCCCCAGTCGGAAGGTGAAGAGCCCCAGTCGGAAGGTGAAGAGCCCCAGTCGGAGGGTGAAGAGACCCAGTCAGAAGGTGAAGAGCACCAGTCGGAAGGTGAAGAGACCCAGTCAGAAGGTGAAGAGCCCCAGTCGGAGGGTGAAGAGCCCGAGTCGGAAGGTGAAGAGCTTCAGTCGGAAGCTGAAGAGCTTCAGTCGGAGGGTGAAGAGCCCCAGTCGGAGGATGAAGCGCCCCAGTCGGAAGGTGAAGAGCCCCAGTCGGAAGGTGAAGAGCCCCAGGCGGAAGGTGAAGAGCCCCAGTCGGAAGGTGAAGAGCCCCAGGCGGAAGGTGAAGAGCTGTAGTCGGAAGGTGAAGAGCCCCAGGCGGAAGGTGAAGAGCCCCAGTCAGAAGGTGAAGAGCTGTAGTCGGAAGGTGAAGAGCCCCAGTCGGAAGGTGAAGAGCTGCAGTCGGAAGGTGAAGAGCTGCAGTCGGAAGGTGAAGAGCTGTAGTCGGAAGGTGAAGAGCCCCAGTCGGAAGGTGAAGAGCCCCAGTCGGAAGGTGCAGAGCCCCAGTCGGAAGGTGAAGAGACCCAGTCGGAAGGTGAAGAGCTGTAGTCGGAAGGTGAAGAGCTGCAGTCGGAAGGTGAAGAGCTCAAGTCGGAAGGTGAAGAGCCCCAGTCGGAAGGTGAAGAGCTGCAGTCGGAGGGTGAAGAGCTGCAGTCGGAATGTGAAGAGCCCCAGTCGGAAGGTGAAGAGCCCCAGTCGGAAGGTGAAGAGCCCCAGTCGGAAGGTGAAGAGCCCCAGTCGGAAGGTGAAGAGCCCCAGTCGGAAGGTGAAGAGACCCAGTCGGAAGGTGAAGAGCCCCAGTCGGAAGGTGAAGAGCCCCAGTCGGAAGGTGAAGAGCCCCAGTCGGAAGGTGAAGAGCCCCAGTCGGAAGGTGAAGAGCCCCAGTCGGAAGGTGAAGAGCCCCAGTCGGAAGGTGAAGATCTCCAGTCGGAAGGTGAAGAGCCCCAGTCGGAGGGTGAAGAGCCCCAGTCGGAAGGTGAAGATCTTCAGTCGGAAGGTGAAGAGCCCCAGTCGGAGGGTGAAGAGCCCCAGTCGGAAGGTGAAGAGCCCCAGGCGGAAGGTGAAGAGCTGCAGTCGGAAGGTGAAGAGCCCCAGTCGGAGGGTGAAGAGCCCCAGTCGGATGGTGAAGAGCCCCAGTCGGAAGGTGAAGAGCCCCAGTCGGAAGGTGAAGAGCCCCAGTCAGAAGGTGAAGAGCTGTAGTCGGAAGGTGAACAGCCCCAGTCGGAAGGTGAAGAGCTGCAGTCGGAAGCTGAAGAGCTGCAGTCGGAAGGTGAAGAGCTGTAGTCGGAAGGTGAAGAGCCCCAGTCGGAAGGTGAAGAGCTGCAGTCGGAAGGTGAAGAGCCCCAGTCGGAGGGTGCAGAGCTTCAGTCAGAAGGTGAAGAGCCCCAGTCGGAGGGTGAAGAGCTTCAGTCAGAAGGTGAAAAGATTCAGTCGGAAGGTGAAGAGCTGTAGTCGGAGGGTGAAGAGCCCCAGTCGGAAGGTGAAGAGCTGCAGTCGGAAGGTGAAGAGCTTCAGTCGGAATGTGAAGAGCCCCAGTCGGAAGGTGAAGAGCCCCAGTCGGAAGGTGAAGAGCCCCAGTCGGAGGGTGAAGAGCTCCAGTCGGAAGGTGAAGAGGCCCAGTCGGAGGGTGAAAAGCCCCAGTCGGAAGGTGAAGAGTCCCAGTCGGAAGGTGTAGAGCTGCAGTTGGAAGGTGAAGAGCCCCAGTCGGAAGGTGAAGAGCTGCAGTCGGAAGGTGAAGAGCCCCAGTCGGAAGGTGAAGAGCTGCAGTCGGAAGGTGAAGAGCCTCAGTCGGAGGGTGAAGAGCTTCAGTCAGAAGGTGAAGAGCCCCAGTCGGAGGGTGAAGAGCTTCAGTCAGAAGGTGAAAAGATTCAGTCGGAAGGTGAAGAGCTGTAGTCGGACGGTGAAGAGCCCCAGTCGGAAGGTGAAGAGCTGCAGTCGGAAGGTGAAGAGCCCCAGTCGGAAGGTGAAGAGCCCCAGTCGGAGGGTGAAGAGCTCCAGTCGGAAGGTGAAGAGGCCCAGTCGGAGGGTGAAAAGCCCCAGTCGGAAGGTGAAGAGCCCCAGTCGGAAGGTGTAGAGCTGCAGTTGGAAGGTGAAGAGCCCCAGTCGGAAGGTGAAGAGCTGCAGTCGGAAGGTGAAGAGCTTCAGTCAGAAGGTGAAGAGCCCCAGTCGGAAGGTGAAGAGCTTCAGTCGGAAGGTGAAGAGCCCCAGTCGGAAGGTGAAGAGCCCCAGTCGGAAGGTGAAGAGTCCCAGTCGGAGGGTGAAGAGCCCCAGTCGGAAGGTGAAGAGCCCCAGTCGGAAGGTGAAGAGCTTCAGTCGGAAGGTGAAGAGCCCCAGTCGGAAGGTGAAGAGCCCCAGTCGGAAGGTGAAGAGCTTCAGTCGGATCGTGAAGAGCCCCAGTCGGAAGGTGAAGAGCCCCAGTCGGAGGGTGAAGAGCCCCAGTCGGAAGGTGAAGAGTCCCAGTCTGAGGGTGAAGAGCCCCAGTCGGAAGGTGAAGCGCTTCAGTTAGAGGGTGAAGAGCCCCAGTCAGAAGGTGAAGAGCTTCAGTTAGAGGGTGAAGAGCCCCAGTCGGAGGGTGAAGAGCTCAAGTCGGAAGGTGAAGAGCCCCAGTCGGAAGGTGAAGAGCCCCAGTCGGAAGGTGAAGAGCCCCAGTCGGAGGGTGAAGAGCTTCAGTCGGAAGGTGAAGAGCCCCAGTCGGAAGGCGAAGAGCTTCAGTCGGAAGGGGAAGAGACCCAGTCGGAGGGTGAAGAGCCCCAGTCGGAAGGTGAAGAGCCCCAGTCGGAAGGTGAAGAGTGCCAGTCGGAAGGTGAAGAGCTGCAGTCGGAAGGTGAAGAGCTTCAGTCGGAAGGTGAAGAGCCCCAGTCGGAGGGTGAAGAGCCCGAGTCGGAAGGTGAAGAGCTTCAGTCGGAAGGTGAAGAGCTTCAGTCGGAGGGTGAAGAGCTCCAGTCGGAAGGTGAAGAGCCCCAGTCGGACGGTGAAGAGCTGCAGTCGGAAGGTGAAGAGTCCCAGTCGGAAGGTGAAGAGACCCAGTCGGAAGGTGAAGAGCCTCAGTCGGAAAGTGAAGAGACCCAGTCAGAAGGTGAAGAGCCCCAGTCGGAAGGTGAAGAGACCCAGTCGGAAGGTGAAGAGACCCAGTCAGAAGGTGAAGAGCCCCAGTCGGAAAGTGAAGAGCCCCAGTCGGAAGGTGAAGAGCCCCAGTCGGAAGGTGAAGAGCCCCAGTCGGAGGGTGAAGAGACCCAGTCAGAAGGTGAAGAGCACCAGTCGGAAGGTGAAGAGACCCAGTCAGAAGGTGAAGAGCCCCAGTCGGAGGGTGAAGAGCCCGAGTCGGAAGGTGAAGAGCTTCAGTCGGAAGCTGAAGAGCTTCAGTCGGAGGGTGAAGAGCCCCAGTCGGAGGATGAAGCGCCCCAGTCGGAAGGTGAAGAGCCCCAGTCGGAAGGTGAAGAGCCCCAGTCGGAAGGTGAAGAGCCCCAGGCGGAAGGTGAAGAGCTGTAGTCGGAAGGTGAAGAGCCCCAGGCGGAAGGTGAAGAGCCCCAGTCAGAAGGTGAAGAGCTGTAGTCGGAAGGTGAAGAGCCCCAGTCGGAAGGTGTAGAGCTGCAGTCGGAAGGTGAAGAGCTGCAGTCGGAAGGTGAAGAGCTGTAGTCGGAAGGTGAAGAGCCCCAGTCGGAAGGTGAAGAGCCCCAGTCGGAAGGTGCAGAGCCCCAGTCGGAAGGTGAAGAGCCCCAGTCGGAAGGTGAAGAGCTGTAGTCGGAAGGTGAAGAGCTGCAGTCGGAAGGTGAAGAGCTCAAGTCGGAAGGTGAAGAGCCCCAGTCGGAAGGTGAAGAGCTGCAGTCGGAGGGTGAAGAGCTGCAGTCGGAATGTGAAGAGCCCCAGTCGGAAGGTGAAGAGCCCCAGTCGGAAGGTGAAGAGCCCCAGTCGGAAGGTGAAGAGCCCCAGTCGGAAGGTGAAGAGCCCCAGTCGGAAGGTGAAGAGACCCAGTCGGAAGGTGAAGAGCCCCAGTCGGAAGGTGAAGAGCCCCAGTCGGAAGGTGAAGAGCCCCAGTCGGAAGGTGAAGAGCCCCAGTCGGAAGGTGAAGAGCCCCAGTCGGAAGGTGAAGAGCCCCAGTCGGAAGGTGAAGAGCTCCAGTCGGAAGGTGAAGAGCCCCAGTCGGAGGGTGAAGAGCCCCAGTCGGAAGGTGAAGATCTTCAGTCGGAAGGTGAAGAGCCCCAGTCGGAGGGTGAAGAGCCCCAGTCGGAAGGTGAAGAGCCCCAGGCGGAAGGTGAAGAGCTGCAGTCGGAAGGTGAAGAGCCCCAGTCGGAGGGTGAAGAGCCCCAGTCGGAAGGTGAAGAGCCCCAGTCGGAAGGTGAAGAGCCCCAGTCGGAAGGTGAAGAGCCCCAGTCAGAAGGTGAAGAGCTGTAGTCGGAAGGTGAACAGCCCCAGTCGGAAGGTGAAGAGCTGCAGTCGGAAGCTGAAGAGCTGCAGTCGGAAGGTGAAGAGCTGTAGTCGGAAGGTGAAGAGCCCCAGTCGGAAGGTGAAGAGCTGCAGTCGGAAGGTGAAGAGCCCCAGTCGGAGGGTGCAGAGCTTCAGTCAGAAGGTGAAGAGCCCCAGTCGGTGGGTGAAGAGCTTCAGTCAGAAGGTGAAAAGATTCAGTCGGAAGGTGAAGAGCTGTAGTCGGAGGGTGAAGAGCCCCAGTCGGAAGGTGAAGAGCTGCAGTCGGAAGGTGAAGAGCTTCAGTCGGAATGTGAAGAGCCCCAGTCGGAAGGTGAAGAGCCCCAGTCGGAAGGTGAAGAGCCCCAGTCGGAGGGTGAAGAGCTCCAGTCGGAAGGTGAAGAGGCCCAGTCGGAGGGTGAAAAGCCCCAGTCGGAAGGTGAAGAGTCCCAGTCGGAAGGTGTAGAGCTGCAGTTGGAAGGTGAAGAGCCCCAGTCGGAAGGTGAAGAGCTGCAGTCGGAAGGTGAAGAGCTTCAGTCGGAAGGTGAAGAGCCCCAGTCGGAAGGTGAAGAGCTTCAGTCGGAAGGTGAAGAGCCCCAGTCGGAAGGTGAAGAGCCCCAGTCGGAAGGTGAAGAATCCCAGTCGGAGGGTGAAGAGCCCCAGTCGGAAGGTGAAGAGCCCCAGTCGGAGGGTGAAGAGCTTCAGTCGGATCGTGAAGAGCCCCAGTCGGAAGGTGAAGAGCCCCAGTCGGAGGGTGAAGAGCCCCAGTCAGAAGGTGAAGAGTCCCAGTCGGAGGGTGAAGAGCCCCAGTCGGAAGGTGAAGAGCTTCAGTTAGAGGGTGAAGAGCCCCAGTCAGAAGGTGAAGAGCTTCAGTCGGAAGGCGAAGAGCCCCAGTCGGAAGGTGAAGAGCCCCAGTCGGAAGGTGTAGAGTCCCAGTCGGAGGGTGAAGAGCCCCAGTCGGAAGGTGAAGAGCTTCAGTTAGAGGGTGAAGAGCCCCAGTCGGAGGGTGAAGAGCTCCAGTCGGAAGGTGAAGAGCCCCAGTCGGAAGGTGAAGAGCCCCAGTCGGAAGGTGAAGAGCCCCAGTCGGAGGGTGAAGAGCTTCAGTCGGAAGGTGAAGAGCCCCAGTCGGAAGGCGAAGAGCTTCAGTCGGAAGGGGAAGAGACCCAGTCGGAGGGTGAAGAGCCCCAGTCGGAAGGTGAAGAGCCCCAGTCGGAAGGTGAAGAGTCCCAGTCGGAAGGTGAAGAGCTGCAGTCGGAAGGTGAAGAGCTTCAGTCGGAAGGTGAAGAGCCCCAGTCGGAGGGTGAAGAGCCCGAGTCGGAAGGTGAAGAGCTTCAGTCGGAAGGTGAAGAGCTTCAGTCGGAGGGTGAAGAGCTCCAGTCGGAAGGTGAAGAGCCCCAGTCGGACGGTGAAGAGCTGCAGTCGGGAGGTGAAGAGTCCCAGTCGGAAGGTGAAGAGACCCAGTCGGAAGGTGAAGAGCCTCAGTCGGAAAGTGAAGAGACCCAGTCAGAAGGTGAAGAGCCCCAGTCGGAAGGTGAAGAGACCCAGTCGGAAGGTGAAGAGACCCAGTCAGAAGGTGAAGAGCTTCAGTCGGAAAGTGAAGAGCCCCAGTCGGAAGGTGAAGAGCCCCAGACGGAACGTGAAGAGCCCCAGTCGGAGGGTGAAGAGACCCAGTCAGAAGGTGAAGAGCCCCAGTCGGAAGGTGAAGAGACCCAGTCAGAAGGTGAAGAGCCCCAGTCGGAGGGTGAAGAGCCCGAGTCGGAAGGTGAAGAGCTTGAGTCGGAAGTTGAAGAGCTTCAGTCGGAGGGTGAAGAGCCCCAGTCGGAGGATGAAGCGCCCCAGTCGGAAGGTGAAGAGCCCCAGTCGGAAGGTGAAGAGCCCCAGGCGGAAGGTGAAGAGCTGTAGTCGGAAGGTGAAGAGCCCCAGGCGGAAGGTGAAGAGCCCCAGTCAGAAGGTGAAGAGCTGTAGTCGGAAGGTGAAGAGCTGCAGTCGGAAGGTGAAGAGCTGCAGTCGGAAGGTGAAGAGCTGTAGTCGGAAGGTGAAGAGCATCAGTCGGAAGGTGAAGAGCTGTAGTCGGAAGGTGAAGAGCCCCAGTCGGAAGGTGAAGAGCCCCAGTCGGAAGGTGCAGAGCCCCAGTCGGAAGGTGAAGAGCCCCAGTCGGAAGGTGAAGAGCTGTAGTCGGAAGGTGAAGAGCTGCAGTCGGAAGGTGAAGAGCTCAAGTCGGAAGGTGAAGAGCCCCAGTCGGAAGGTGAAGAGCTGCAGTCGGAGGGTGAAGAGCTGCAGTCGGAATGTGAAGAGCCCCAGTCGGAAGGTGAAGAGCCCCAGTCGGAAGGTGAAGAGCCCCAGTCGGAAGGTGAAGAGCCCCAGTCGGAAGGTGAAGAGCCCCAGTCGGAAGGTGAAGAGACCCAGTCGGAAGGTGAAGAGCCCCAGTCGGAAGGTGAAGAGCCCCAGTCGGAAGGTGAAGAGCCCCAGTCGGAAGGTGAAGAGCCCCAGTCGGAAGGTGAAGAGCCCCAGTCGGAAGGTGAAGAGCCCCAGTCGGAAGGTGAAGAGCTCCAGTCGGAAGGTGAAGAGCCCCAGTTGGAGGGTGAAGAGCCCCAGTCGGAAGGTGAAGAGCTTCAGTCGGAAGGTGAAGAGCCCCAGTCGGAGGGTGAAGAGCCCCAGTCGGAAGGTGAAGAGCTTCAGTCGGAAGGTGAAGAGCTTCAGTCGGAAGGTGAAGAGCTCCAGTCGGAGGGTGAAGAGCCCCAGTCGGAAGGTGAAGAGCTGCAGTCGGAAGGTGAAGAGCTGCAGTCGGAAGGTGAAGAGCTGCAGTCGGAAGGTGAAGAGTCCCAGTCGGAAGGTGAAGAGCTTCAGTCGGAAGGTGAAGAGCTTCAGTCGGAAGGTGAAGAGCTCCAGTCGGAAGGTGAAGAGCTGCAGTCGGAAGGTGAAGAGCCCCAGTCGGAAGGTGAAGAGCCCCAATCGGAAGGTGAAGAGCTGCAGTTGGAAGGTGAAGAGTCCCAGTCGGAGGGTGAAGAGCCCCAGTCGGAAGGTGAAGAGCCCCAGTCGGAAGGTGAAGAGCTGCAGTCGGAAGGTGAAGAGCCCCAGTCGGAGGGTGAAGAGCCCCAGTCGGAAGGTGAAGAGCTGCAGTCGGAGGGTGAAGAGCCCCAGTCGGAAGGTGAAGAGCTGTAGTCGGAGGGTGAAGAGCCCCAGTCGGAAGGTGAAGAGCTGCAGTCGGAAGGTGAAGAGCTGCAGTCGGAAGGTGAAGAGCTGCAGTCGGAAGGTGAAGAGCTGCAGTCGGAAGGTGAAGAGTCCCAGTCGGAAGTTGAAGAGCTTCAGTCGGAAGGTGAAGAGCTTCAGTCGGAAGGTGAAGAGCTCCAGTCGGAAGGTGAAGAGCTGCAGTCGGAAGGTGAAGAGCCCCAGTCGGAAGGTGAAGAGCCCCAGTCGGAAGGTGAAGAGCTGCAGTCGGAAGGTGAAGAGTCCCAGTCGGAGGGTGAAGAGCCCCAGTCGGAAGGTGAAGAGTCCCAGTCGGTGGGTGAAGAGTCCCAGTCGGAAGGTGAAGAGCCCCAGTCGGAAGGTGAAGAGCCCCAGTCGGAAGGTGAAGAGCTGCAGTCGGAAGGTGAAGAGCTGCAGTCGGAGGGTGAAGAGTCCCAGTCGGAAGGTGAAGAGCCCCAGTCGGAAGGTGAAGAGCTGTAGTCGGAAGGTGAAGAGCCACAGTCGGAGGGTGAAGAGCCCCAGTCGGAAGGTGAAGAGCCCCAGTCGGAGGGTGAAGAGTCCCAGTCGGAAGGTGAAGAGCCCCAGTCGGATGGTGAAGAGCTGTAGTCGGAAGGTGAAGAGCCACAGTCGGAAGGTGAAGAGACCCAGTCGGAAGGTGAAGAGCTGCAGTCGGAAGGTGAAGAGCCCCAGTCGGAAGGTGAAGAGCCCCAGGCGGAAGGTGAAGAGCCCCAGTCAGAAGGTGAAGAGCCCCAGTCAGAAGGTGAAGAGCTGCAGTCGGAAGGTGAAGAGCTGCAGTCGGAATGTGAAGAGCTGTAGTCGGAAGGTGAAGATCATCAGTCGGAAGGTGAAGAGCTGTAGTCGGAAGGTGAAGAGCCCCAGTCGGAAGGTGAAGAGCTGCAGTCGGAGGGTGAAGAGCCCCAGTCGGAAGGTGCAGAGCCCCAGTCGGAAGGTGAAGAGCTGTAGTCGGAAGGTGAAGAGCTGCAGTCGGAAGGTGAAGAGCTCAAGTCGGAAGGTGAAGAGCCCCAGTCGGAAGGTGAAGAGCCCCAGTCGGAAGGTGAAGAGTTCCAGTCGGAAGGTGAAGAGCGCCAGTCGGAAGGTGAAGAGCTCCAATCGGAAGGTGAAGAGCTTCAGTCGGAAGATGAAGAGCACAAGTCGGAGGGTGAAGAGCCCCAGTCGGAGGGTAAAGAGCCCCAGTCGGAAGGTGAAGAGCTGCAGTCGGAAGGTGAAGAGCCCCAGTCGGAAGGTGAAGTGCCCCAGTCGGAAGGTGAAGAGCTGCAGTCGGAAGGTGAAGAGTCCCAGTCGGAGGGTGAAGAGCCCCAGTCGGAAGGTGAAGAGCTGCAGTCGGAAGGTGAAGAGCTGCAGTCGGAAGGTGAAGAGCCCCAGTCGGAGGGTGAAGAGCCCCAGTCGGAAGGTGAAGAGCTTCAGTCGGAAGGTGAAGAGCTTCAGTCGCAAGGTGAAGAGCTCCAGTCGGAAGGTGAAGAGCTGCAGTCGGAAGGTGAAGAGCTGCAGTCGGAAGGTGAAGAGCTGCAGTCGGAAGGTGAAGAGCTGCAGTCGGAAGGTGAAGAGTCCCAGTCGGAAGGTGAAGAGCTTCAGTCGGAAGGTGAAGAGCTTCAGTCGGAAGGTGAAGAGCTCCAGTCGGAAGGTGAAGAGCTGCAGTCGGAAGGTGAAGAGCCCCAGTCGGAAGGTGAAGAGCCCCAGTCGGAAGGTGAAGAGCTGCAGTCGGAAGGTGAAGAGTCCCAGTCGGAGGGTGAAGAGCCCCAGTCGGAAGGTGAAGAGTCCCAGTCGGTGGGTGAAGAGTCCCAGTCGGAAGGTGAAGAGCCCCAGTCGGAAGGTGAAGAGCCCCAGTCGGAAGGTGAAGAGCTGCAGTCGGAAGGTGAAGAGCTGCAGTCGGAGGGTGAAGAGCCCCAGTCGGAAGGTGAAGAGCCCCAGTCGGAAGGTGAAGAGCTGCAGTCGGAAGGTGAAGATCTGCAGTCGGAGGGTGAAGAGTCCCAGTCGGAAGGTGAAGAGCCCCAGTCGGAAGGTGAAGAGCCCCAGTCGGAAGGTGAAGAGCTGCAGTCGGAAGGTGAAGAGCTGCAGTCGGAGGGTGAAGAGCCCCAGTCGGAAGGTGAAGAGTCCCAGTCGGAAGGTGAAGAGCCCCAGTCGGAAGGTGAAGAGCTGTAGTCGGAAGGTGAAGAGCCACAGTCGGAGGGTGAAGAGCCCCAGTCGGAAGGTGAAGAGCCCCAGTCGGAAGGTGAAGAGCCCCAGTCGGAAGATGAAGAGCACAAGTCGGAGGGTGAAGCGCCCCAGTCGGAGGGTGAAGAGCCCAAGTCGGAAGGTGAAGAGCCCCAGTCGGAGGGTGAAGAGCCCCAGTCGGAAGGTGAAGAGCTTCAGTCGGAAGGTGAAGAGCTTCAGTCGCAAGGTGAAGAGCTCCAGTCGGAAGGTGAAGAGCTGCATTCGGAAGGTGAAGAGCTGCAGTCGGAAGGTGAAGAGCTGCAGTCGGAAGGTGAAGAGCTGCAGTCGGAAGGTGAAGAGTCCCAGTCGGAAGGTGAAGAGCTGCAGTCGGAAGGTGAAGAGCTGCAGTCGGAAGGTGAAGAGCTGTAGTCGGAAGGTGAAGAGCCCCAGTCGGAAGGTGAAGAGCCCCAGTCGGAAGGTGCAGAGCCCCAGTCGGAAGGTGAAGAGCCCCAGTCGGAAGGTGAAGAGCTGTAGACGGAAGGTGAAGAGCTGCAGTCGGAAGGTGAAGAGCTCAAGTCGGAAGGTGAAGAGCCCCAGTCGGAAGGTGAAGAGCTGCAGTCGGAGGGTGAAGAGCTGCAGTCGGAATGTGAAGAGCCCCAGTCGGAAGGTGAAGAGCCCCAGTCGGAAGGTGAAGAGCCCCAGTCGGAAGGTGAAGAGCCCCAGTCGGAAGGTGAAGAGCTGTAGTCGGAAGGTGAAGAGCTGCAGTCGGAAGGTGAAGAGCTCAAGTCGGAAGGTGAAGAGCCCCAGTCGGAAGGTGAAGAGCTGTAGTCGGAAGGTGAAGAGCCCCAGTCGGAAGGTGAAGAGCCCCAGTCGGAAGGTGAAGAGCCCCAGTCGGAAGGTGAAGAGCCCCAGTCGGAAGGTGAAGAGCCCCAGTCGAAAGGTGAAGAGACCCAGTCGGAAGGTGAAGAGCCCCAGTCGGAAGGTGAAGAGCCCCAGTCAGAAGGTGAAGAGCCCCAGTCGGAAGGTGAAGAGCCCCAGTCGGAAGGTGAAGAGCCCCAGTCGGAAGGTGAAGAGCCCCAGTCGGAAGGTGAAGATCTCCAGTCGGAAGGTGAAGAGCCCCAGTCGGAGGGTGAAGAGCCCCAGTCGGAAGGTGAAGATCTTCAGTCGGAAGGTGAAGAGCCCCAGTCGGAGGGTGAAGAGCCCCAGTCGGAAGGTGAAGAGCCCCAGGCGGAAGGTGAAGAGCTGCAGTCGGAAGGTGAAGAGCCCCAGTCGGAGGGTGAAGAGCCCCAGTCGGATGGTGAAGAGCCCCAGTCGGAAGGTGAAGAGCCCCAGTCGGAAGGTGAAGAGCCCCAGTCAGAAGGTGAAGAGCTGTAGTCGGAAGGTGAACAGCCCCAGTCGGAAGGTGAAGAGCTGCAGTCGGAAGCTGAAGAGCTGCAGTCGGAAGGTGAAGAGCTGTAGTCGGAAGGTGAAGAGCCCCAGTCGGAAGGTGAAGAGCTGCAGTCGGAAGGTGAAGAGCCCCAGTCGGAGGGTGCAGAGCTTCAGTCAGAAGGTGAAGAGCCCCAGTCGGAGGGTGAAGAGCTTCAGTCAGAAGGTGAAAAGATTCAGTCGGAAGGTGAAGAGCTGTAGTCGGAGGGTGAAGAGCCCCAGTCGGAAGGTGAAGAGCTGCAGTCGGAAGGTGAAGAGCTTCAGTCGGAATGTGAAGAGCCCCAGTCGGAAGGTGAAGAGCCCCAGTCGGAAGGTGAAGAGCCCCAGTCGGAGGGTGAAGAGCTCCAGTCGGAAGGTGAAGAGGCCCAGTCGGAGGGTGAAAAGCCCCAGTCGGAAGGTGAAGAGCCCCAGTCGGAAGGTGAAGAGCTGCAGTCGGAAGGTGAAGAGCCCCAGTCGGAAGGTGAAGAGCTTCAGTCAGAAGGTGAAGAGCCCCAGTCGGAGGGTGAAGAGCTTCAGTCAGAAGGTGAAAAGATTCAGTCGGAAGGTGAAGAGCTGCAGTCGGAGGGTGAAGAGCCCCAGTCGGAAGGTGAAGAGCTGTAGTCGGAGGGTGAAGAGCCCCAGTCGGAAGGTGAAGAGCTGCAGTCGGAAGGTGAAGAGCTGCAGTCGGAAGGTGAAGAGCTGCAGTCGGAAGGTGAAGAGCTGCAGTCGGAAGGTGAAGAGTCCCAGTCGGAAGTTGAAGAGCTTCAGTCGGAAGGTGAAGAGCTTCAGTCGGAAGGTGAAGAGCTCCAGTCGGAAGGTGAAGAGCTGCAGTCGGAAGGTGAAGAGCCCCAGTCGGAAGGTGAAGAGCCCCAGTCGGAAGGTGAAGAGCTGCAGTCGGAAGGTGAAGAGTCCCAGTCGGAGGGTGAAGAGCCCCAGTCGGAAGGTGAAGAGTCCCAGTCGGTGGGTGAAGAGTCCCAGTCGGAAGGTGAAGAGCCCCAGTCGGAAGGTGAAGAGCCCCAGTCGGAAGGTGAAGAGCTGCAGTCGGAAGGTGAAGAGCTGCAGTCGGAGGGTGAAGAGTCCCAGTCGGAAGGTGAAGAGCCCCAGTCGGAAGGTGAAGAGCTGTAGTCGGAAGGTGAAGAGCCACAGTCGGAGGGTGAAGAGCCCCAGTCGGAAGGTGAAGAGCCCCAGTCGGAGGGTGAAGAGTCCCAGTCGGAAGGTGAAGAGCCCCAGTCGGATGGTGAAGAGCTGTAGTCGGAAGGTGAAGAGCCACAGTCGGAAGGTGAAGAGACCCAGTCGGAAGGTGAAGAGCTGCAGTCGGAAGGTGAAGAGCCCCAGTCGGAAGGTGAAGAGCCCCAGGCGGAAGGTGAAGAGCCCCAGTCAGAAGGTGAAGAGCCCCAGTCAGAAGGTGAAGAGCTGCAGTCGGAAGGTGAAGAGCTGCAGTCGGAATGTGAAGAGCTGTAGTCGGAAGGTGAAGATCATCAGTCGGAAGGTGAAGAGCTGTAGTCGGAAGGTGAAGAGCCCCAGTCGGAAGGTGAAGAGCTGCAGTCGGAGGGTGAAGAGCCCCAGTCGGAAGGTGCAGAGCCCCAGTCGGAAGGTGAAGAGCTGTAGTCGGAAGGTGAAGAGCTGCAGTCGGAAGGTGAAGAGCTCAAGTCGGAAGGTGAAGAGCCCCAGTCGGAAGGTGAAGAGCCCCAGTCGGAAGGTGAAGAGTTCCAGTCGGAAGGTGAAGAGCGCCAGTCGGAAGGTGAAGAGCTCCAATCGGAAGGTGAAGAGCTTCAGTCGGAAGATGAAGAGCACAAGTCGGAGGGTGAAGAGCCCCAGTCGGAGGGTAAAGAGCCCCAGTCGGAAGGTGAAGAGCTGCAGTCGGAAGGTGAAGAGCCCCAGTCGGAAGGTGAAGTGCCCCAGTCGGAAGGTGAAGAGCTGCAGTCGGAAGGTGAAGAGTCCCAGTCGGAGGGTGAAGAGCCCCAGTCGGAAGGTGAAGAGCTGCAGTCGGAAGGTGAAGAGCTGCAGTCGGAAGGTGAAGAGCCCCAGTCGGAGGGTGAAGAGCCCCAGTCGGAAGGTGAAGAGCTTCAGTCGGAAGGTGAAGAGCTTCAGTCGCAAGGTGAAGAGCTCCAGTCGGAAGGTGAAGAGCTGCAGTCGGAAGGTGAAGAGCTGCAGTCGGAAGGTGAAGAGCTGCAGTCGGAAGGTGAAGAGCTGCAGTCGGAAGGTGAAGAGTCCCAGTCGGAAGGTGAAGAGCTTCAGTCGGAAGGTGAAGAGCTTCAGTCGGAAGGTGAAGAGCTCCAGTCGGAAGGTGAAGAGCTGCAGTCGGAAGGTGAAGAGCCCCAGTCGGAAGGTGAAGAGCCCCAGTCGGAAGGTGAAGAGCTGCAGTCGGAAGGTGAAGAGTCCCAGTCGGAGGGTGAAGAGCCCCAGTCGGAAGGTGAAGAGTCCCAGTCGGTGGGTGAAGAGTCCCAGTCGGAAGGTGAAGAGCCCCAGTCGGAAGGTGAAGAGCCCCAGTCGGAAGGTGAAGAGCTGCAGTCGGAAGGTGAAGAGCTGCAGTCGGAGGGTGAAGAGCCCCAGTCGGAAGGTGAAGAGCCCCAGTCGGAAGGTGAAGAGCTGCAGTCGGAAGGTGAAGAGCTGCAGTCGGAGGGTGAAGAGTCCCAGTCGGAAGGTGAAGAGCCCCAGTCGGAAGGTGAAGAGCCCCAGTCGGAAGGTGAAGAGCTGCAGTCGGAAGGTGAAGAGCTGCAGTCGGAGGGTGAAGAGCCCCAGTCGGAAGGTGAAGAGTCCCAGTCGGAAGGTGAAGAGCCCCAGTCGGAAGGTGAAGAGCTGTAGTCGGAAGGTGAAGAGCCACAGTCGGAGGGTGAAGAGCCCCAGTCGGAAGGTGAAGAGCCCCAGTCGGAAGGTGAAGAGCCCCAGTCGGAAGATGAAGAGCACAAGTCGGAGGGTGAAGCGCCCCAGTCGGAGGGTGAAGAGCCCAAGTCGGAAGGTGAAGAGCCCCAGTCGGAGGGTGAAGAGCCCCAGTCGGAAGGTGAAGAGCTTCAGTCGGAAGGTGAAGAGCTTCAGTCGCAAGGTGAAGAGCTCCAGTCGGAAGGTGAAGAGCTGCATTCGGAAGGTGAAGAGCTGCAGTCGGAAGGTGAAGAGCTGCAGTCGGAAGGTGAAGAGCTGCAGTCGGAAGGTGAAGAGTCCCAGTCGGAAGGTGAAGAGCTGCAGTCGGAAGGTGAAGAGCTGCAGTCGGAAGGTGAAGAGCTGTAGTCGGAAGGTGAAGAGCCCCAGTCGGAAGGTGAAGAGCCCCAGTCGGAAGGTGCAGAGCCCCAGTCGGAAGGTGAAGAGCCCCAGTCGGAAGGTGAAGAGCTGTAGACGGAAGGTGAAGAGCTGCAGTCGGAAGGTGAAGAGCTCAAGTCGGAAGGTGAAGAGCCCCAGTCGGAAGGTGAAGAGCTGCAGTCGGAGGGTGAAGAGCTGCAGTCGGAATGTGAAGAGCCCCAGTCGGAAGGTGAAGAGCCCCAGTCGGAAGGTGAAGAGCCCCAGTCGGAAGGTGAAGAGCCCCAGTCGGAAGGTGAAGAGCTGTAGTCGGAAGGTGAAGAGCTGCAGTCGGAAGGTGAAGAGCTCAAGTCGGAAGGTGAAGAGCCCCAGTCGGAAGGTGAAGAGCTGTAGTCGGAAGGTGAAGAGCCCCAGTCGGAAGGTGAAGAGCCCCAGTCGGAAGGTGAAGAGCCCCAGTCGGAAGGTGAAGAGCCCCAGTCGGAAGGTGAAGAGCCCCAGTCGAAAGGTGAAGAGACCCAGTCGGAAGGTGAAGAGCCCCAGTCGGAAGGTGAAGAGCCCCAGTCAGAAGGTGAAGAGCCCCAGTCGGAAGGTGAAGAGCCCCAGTCGGAAGGTGAAGAGCCCCAGTCGGAAGGTGAAGAGCCCCAGTCGGAAGGTGAAGATCTCCAGTCGGAAGGTGAAGAGCCCCAGTCGGAGGGTGAAGAGCCCCAGTCGGAAGGTGAAGATCTTCAGTCGGAAGGTGAAGAGCCCCAGTCGGAGGGTGAAGAGCCCCAGTCGGAAGGTGAAGAGCCCCAGGCGGAAGGTGAAGAGCTGCAGTCGGAAGGTGAAGAGCCCCAGTCGGAGGGTGAAGAGCCCCAGTCGGATGGTGAAGAGCCCCAGTCGGAAGGTGAAGAGCCCCAGTCGGAAGGTGAAGAGCCCCAGTCAGAAGGTGAAGAGCTGTAGTCGGAAGGTGAACAGCCCCAGTCGGAAGGTGAAGAGCTGCAGTCGGAAGCTGAAGAGCTGCAGTCGGAAGGTGAAGAGCTGTAGTCGGAAGGTGAAGAGCCCCAGTCGGAAGGTGAAGAGCTGCAGTCGGAAGGTGAAGAGCCCCAGTCGGAGGGTGCAGAGCTTCAGTCAGAAGGTGAAGAGCCCCAGTCGGAGGGTGAAGAGCTTCAGTCAGAAGGTGAAAAGATTCAGTCGGAAGGTGAAGAGCTGTAGTCGGAGGGTGAAGAGCCCCAGTCGGAAGGTGAAGAGCTGCAGTCGGAAGGTGAAGAGCTTCAGTCGGAATGTGAAGAGCCCCAGTCGGAAGGTGAAGAGCCCCAGTCGGAAGGTGAAGAGCCCCAGTCGGAGGGTGAAGAGCTCCAGTCGGAAGGTGAAGAGGCCCAGTCGGAGGGTGAAAAGCCCCAGTCGGAAGGTGAAGAGCCCCAGTCGGAAGGTGAAGAGCTGCAGTCGGAAGGTGAAGAGCCCCAGTCGGAAGGTGAAGAGCTTCAGTCAGAAGGTGAAGAGCCCCAGTCGGAGGGTGAAGAGCTTCAGTCAGAAGGTGAAAAGATTCAGTCGGAAGGTGAAGAGCTGTAGTCGGACGGTGAAGAGCCCCAGTCGGAAGGTGAAGAGCTGCAGTCGGAAGGTGAAGAGCCCCAGTCGGAAGGTGAAGAGCCCCAGTCGGAGGGTGAAGAGCTCCAGTCGGAAGGTGAAGAGGCCCAGTCGGAGGGTGAAAAGCCCCAGTCGGAAGGTGAAGAGCCCCAGTCGGAAGGTGTAGAGCTGCAGTTGGAAGGTGAAGAGCCCCAGTCGGAAGGTGAAGAGCTGCAGTCGGAAGGTGAAGAGCTTCAGTCAGAAGGTGAAGAGCCCCAGTCGGAAGGTGAAGAGCTTCAGTCGGAAGGTGAAGAGCCCCAGTCGGAAGGTGAAGAGCCCCAGTCGGAAGGTGAAGAGTCCCAGTCGGAGGGTGAAGAGCCCCAGTCGGAAGGTGAAGAGCCCCAGTCGGAAGGTGAAGAGCTTCAGTCGGAAGGTGAAGAGCCCCAGTCGGAAGGTGAAGAGCCCCAGTCGGAAGGTGAAGAGCTTCAGTCGGATCGTGAAGAGCCCCAGTCGGAAGGTGAAGAGCCCCAGTCGGAGGGTGAAGAGCCCCAGTCGGAAGGTGAAGAGTCCCAGTCTGAGGGTGAAGAGCCCCAGTCGGAAGGTGAAGCGCTTCAGTTAGAGGGTGAAGAGCCCCAGTCAGAAGGTGAAGAGCTTCAGTTAGAGGGTGAAGAGCCCCAGTCGGAGGGTGAAGAGCTCCAGTCGGAAGGTGAAGAGCCCCAGTCGGAAGGTGAAGAGCCCCAGTCGGAAGGTGAAGAGCCCCAGTCGGAGGGTGAAGAGCTTCAGTCGGAAGGTGAAGAGCCACAGTCGGAAGGCGAAGAGCTTCAGTCGGAAGGGGAAGAGACCCAGTCGGAGGTTGAAGAGCCCCAGTCGGAAGGTGAAGAGCCCCAGTCGGAAGGTGAAGAGTGCCAGTCGGAAGGTGAAGAGCTGCAGTCGGAAGGTGAAGAGCTTCAGTCGGAAGGTGAAGAGCCCCAGTCGGAGGGTGAAGAGCCCGAGTCGGAAGGTGAAGAGCTTCAGTCGGAAGGTGAGGAGCTTCAGTCGGAGGGTGAAGAGCTCCAGTCGGAAGGTGAAGAGCCCCAGTCGGACGGTGAAGAGCTGCAGTCGGAAGGTGAAGAGTCCCAGTCGGAAGGTGAAGAGACCCAGTCGGAAGGTGAAGAGCCTCAGTCGGAAAGTGAAGAGACCCAGTCAGAAGGTGAAGAGCCCCAGTCGGAAGGTGAAGAGACCCAGTCGGAAGGTGAAGAGACCCAGTCAGAAGGTGAAGAGCCCCAGTCGGAAAGTGAAGAGCCCCAGTCGGAAGGTGAAGAGCCCCAGTCGGAAGGTGAAGAGCCCCAGTCGGAGGGTGAAGAGACCCAGTCAGAAGGTGAAGAGCACCAGTCAGAAGGTGAAGAGACCCAGTCAGAAGGTGAAGAGCCCCAGTCGGAGGGTGAAGAGCCCGAGTCGGAAGGTGAAGAGCTTCAGTCGGAAGCTGAAGAGCTTCAGTCGGAGGGTGAAGAGCCCCAGTCGGAGGATGAAGCGCCCCAGTCGGAAGGTGAAGAGCCCCAGTCGGAAGGTGAAGAGCCCCAGGCGGAAGGTGAAGAGCCCCAGTCGGAAGGTGAAGAGCCCCAGGCGGAAGGTGAAGAGCTGTAGTCGGAAGGTGAAGAGCCCCAGGCGGAAGGTGAAGAGCCCCAGTCAGAAGGTGAAGAGCTGTAGTCGGAAGGTGAAGAGCCCCAGTCGGAAGGTGAAGAGCTGCAGTCGGAAGGTGAAGAGCTGCAGTCGGAAGGTGAAGAGCTGTAGTCGGAAGGTGAAGAGCCCCAGTCGGAAGGTGAAGAGCCCCAGTCGGAAGGTGCAGAGCCCCAGTCGGAAGGTGAAGAGCCCCAGTCGGAAGGTGAAGAGCTGTAGTCGGAAGGTGAAGAGCTGCAGTCGGAAGGTGAAGAGCTCAAGTCGGAAGGTGAAGAGCCCCAGTCGGAAGGTGAAGAGCTGCAGTCGGAGGGTGAAGAGCTGCAGTCGGAATGTGAAGAGCCCCAGTCGGAAGGTGAAGAGCCCCAGTCGGAAGGTGAAGAGCCCCAGTCGGAAGGTGAAGAGCCCCAGTCGGAAGGTGAAGAGCCCCAGTCGGAAGGTGAAGAGACCCAGTCGGAAGGTGAAGAGCCCCAGTCGGAAGGTGAAGAGCCCCAGTCGGAAGGTGAAGAGCCCCAGTCGGAAGGTGAAGAGCCCCAGTCGGAAGGTGAAGAGCCCCAGTCGGAAGGTGAAGAGCCCCAGTCGGAAGGTGAAGAGCTCCAGTCGGAAGGTGAAGAGCCCCAGTCGGAGGGTGAAGAGCCCCAGTCGGAAGGTGAAGATCTTCAGTCGGAAGGTGAAGAGCCCCAGTCGGAGGGTGAAGAGCCCCAGTCGGAAGGTGAAGAGCCCCTGGCGGAAGGTGAAGAGCTGCAGTCGGAAGGTGAAGAGCCCCAGTCGGAGGGTGAAGAGCCCCAGTCGGAAGGTGAAGAGCCCCAGTCGGAAGGTGAAGAGCCCCAGTCGGAAGGTGAAGAGCCCCAGTCAGAAGGTGAAGAGCTGTAGTCGGAAGGTGAACAGCCCCAGTCGGAAGGTGAAGAGCTGCAGTCGGAAGCTGAAGAGCTGCAGTCGGAAGGTGAAGAGCTGTAGTCGGAAGGTGAAGAGCCCCAGTCGGAAGGTGAAGAGCTGCAGTCGGAAGGTGAAGAGCCCCAGTCGGAGGGTGCAGAGCTTCAGTCAGAAGGTGAAGAGCCCCAGTCGGAGGGTGAAGAGCTTCAGTCAGAAGGTGAAAAGATTCAGTCGGAAGGTGAAGAGCTGTAGTCGGAGGGTGAAGAGCCCCAGTCGGAAGGTGAAGAGCTGCAGTCGGAAGGTGAAGAGCTTCAGTCGGAATGTGAAGAGCCCCAGTCGGAAGGTGAAGAGCCCCAGTCGGAAGGTGAAGAGCCCCAGTCGGAGGGTGAAGAGCTCCAGTCGGAAGGTGAAGAGGCCCAGTCGGAGGGTGAAAAGCCCCAGTCGGAAGGTGAAGAGTCCCAGTCGGAAGGTGTAGAGCTGCAGTTGGAAGGTGAAGAGCCCCAGTCGGAAGGTGAAGAGCTGCAGTCGGAAGGTGAAGAGCTTCAGTCGGAAGGTGAAGAGCCCCAGTCGGAAGGTGAAGAGCTTCAGTCGGAAGGTGAAGAGCCCCAGTCGGAAGGTGAAGAGCCCCAGTCGGAAGGTGAAGAGTCCCGGTCGGAGGGTGAAGAGCCCCAGTCGGAAGGTGAAGAGCCCCAGTCGGAGGGTGAAGAGCTTCAGTCGGATCGTGAAGAGCCCCAGTCGGAAGGTGAAGAGCCCCAGTCGGAGGGTGAAGAGCCCCAGTCAGAAGGTGAAGAGTCCCAGTCGGAGGGTGAAGAGCCCCAGTCGGAAGGTGAAGAGCTTCAGTTAGAGGGTGAAGAGCCCCAGTCAGAAGGTGAAGAGCTTCAGTCGGAAGGCGAAGAGCCCCAGTCGGAAGGTGAAGAGCCCCAGTCGGAAGGTGAAGAGTCCCAGTCGGAGGGTGAAGAGCCCCAGTCGGAAGGTGAAGAGCTTCAGTTAGAGGGTGAAGAGCCCCAGTCGGAGGGTGAAGAGCTCCAGTCGGAAGGTGAAGAGCCCCAGTCGGAAGGTGAAGAGCCCCAGTCGGAAGGTGAAGAGCCCCAGTCGGAGGGTGAAGAGCTTCAGTCGGAAGGTGAAGAGCCCCAGTCGGAAGGCGAAGAGCTTCAGTCGGAAGGGGAAGAGACCCAGTCGGAGGGTGAAGAGCCCCAGTCGGAAGGTGAAGAGCCCCAGTCGGAAGGTGAAGAGTCCCAGTCGGAAGGTGAAGAGCTGCAGTCGGAAGGTGAAGAGCTTCAGTCGGAAGGTGAAGAGCCCCAGTCGGAGGGTGAAGAGCCCGAGTCGGAAGGTGAAGAGCTTCAGTCGGAAGGTGAAGAGCTTCAGTCGGAGGGTGAAGAGCTCCAGTCGGAAGGTGAAGAGCCCCAGTCGGACGGTGAAGAGCTGCAGTCGGGAGGTGAAGAGTCCCAGTCGGAAGGTGAAGAGACCCAGTCGGAAGGTGAAGAGCCTCAGTCGGAAAGTGAAGAGACCCAGTCAGAAGGTGAAGAGCCCCAGTCGGAAGGTGAAGAGACCCAGTCGGAAGGTGAAGAGACCCAGTCAGAAGGTGAAGAGCTTCAGTCGGAAAGTGAAGAGCCCCAGTCGGAAGGTGAAGAGCCCCAGTCGGAAGGTGAAGAGCCCCAGTCGGAGGGTGAAGAGACCCAGTCAGAAGGTGAAGAGCCCCAGTCGGAAGGTGAAGAGACCCAGTCAGAAGGTGAAGAGCCCCAGTCGGAGGGTGAAGAGCCCGAGTCGGAAGGTGAAGAGCTTGAGTCGGAAGTTGAAGAGCTTCAGTCGGAGGGTGAAGAGCCCCAGTCGGAGGATGAAGCGCCCCAGTCGGAAGGTGAAGAGCCCCAGTCGGAAGGTGAAGAGCCCCAGGCGGAAGGTGAAGAGCTGTAGTCGGAAGGTGAAGAGCCCCAGGCGGAAGCTGAAGAGCCCCAGTCAGAAGGTGAAGAGCTGTAGTCGGAAGGTGAAGAGCTGCAGTCGGAAGGTGAAGAGCTGCAGTCGGAAGGTGAAGAGCTGTAGTCGGAAGGTGAAGAGCATCAGTCGGAAGGTGAAGAGCTGTAGTCGGAAGGTGAAGAGCCCCAGTCGGAAGGTGAAGAGCCCCAGTCGGAAGGTGCAGAGCCCCAGTCGGAAGGTGAAGAGCCCCAGTCGGAAGGTGAAGAGCTGTAGTCGGAAGGTGAAGAGCTGCAGTCGGAAGGTGAAGAGCTCAAGTCGGAAGGTGAAGAGCCCCAGTCGGAAGGTGAAGAGCTGCAGTCGGAGGGTGAAGAGCTGCAGTCGGAATGTGAAGAGCCCCAGTCGGAAGGTGAAGAGCCCCAGTCGGAAGGTGAAGAGCCCCAGTCGGAAGGTGAAGAGCCCCAGTCGGAAGGTGAAGAGCCCCAGTCGGAAGGTGAAGAGACCCAGTCGGAAGGTGAAGAGCCCCAGTCGGAAGGTGAAGAGCCCCAGTCGGAAGGTGAAGAGCCCCAGTCGGAAGGTGAAGAGCCCCAGTCGGAAGGTGAAGAGCCCCAGTCGGAAGGTGAAGAGCCCCAGTCGGAAGGTGAAGAGCTCCAGTCGGAAGGTGAAGAGCCCCAGTTGGAGGGTGAAGAGCCCCAGTCGGAAGGTGAAGAGCTTCAGTCGGAAGGTGAAGAGCCCCAGTCGGAGGGTGAAGAGCCCCAGTCGGAAGGTGAAGAGCTTCAGTCGGAAGGTGAAGAGCTTCAGTCGGAAGGTGAAGAGCTCCAGTCGGAGGGTGAAGAGCCCCAGTCGGAAGGTGAAGAGCTGCAGTCGGAAGGTGAAGAGCTGCAGTCGGAAGGTGAAGAGCTGCAGTCGGAAGGTGAAGAGTCCCAGTCGGAAGGTGAAGAGCTTCAGTCGGAAGGTGAAGAGCTTCAGTCGGAAGGTGAAGAGCTCCAGTCGGAAGGTGAAGAGCTGCAGTCGGAAGGTGAAGAGCCCCAGTCGGAAGGTGAAGAGCCCCAATCGGAAGGTGAAGAGCTGCAGTTGGAAGGTGAAGAGTCCCAGTCGGAGGGTGAAGAGCCCCAGTCGGAAGGTGAAGAGCCCCAGTCGGAAGGTGAAGAGCTGCAGTCGGAAGGTGAAGAGCCCCAGTCGGAGGGTGAAGAGCCCCAGTCGGAAGGTGAAGAGCTGCAGTCGGAGGGTGAAGAGCCCCAGTCGGAAGGTGAAGAGCCCCAGTCGGAAGGTGAAGAGCTGCAGTCGGAAGGTGAAGAGCTGCAGTCGGAAGGTGAAGAGCTGCAGTCGGAAGGTGAAGAGCTGCAGTCGGAAGGTGAAGAGTCCCAGTCGGAAGTTGAAGAGCTTCAGTCGGAAGGTGAAGAGCTTCAGTCGGAAGGTGAAGAGCTCCAGTCGGAAGGTGAAGAGCTGCAGTCGGAAGGTGAAGAGCCCCAGTCGGAAGGTGAAGAGCCCCAGTCGGAAGGTGAAGAGCTGCAGTCGGAAGGTGAAGAGTCCCAGTCGGAGGGTGAAGAGCCCCAGTCGGAAGGTGAAGAGTCCCAGTCGGTGGGTGAAGAGTCCCAGTCGGAAGGTGAAGAGCCCCAGTCGGAAGGTGAAGAGCCCCAGTCGGAAGGTGAAGAGCTGCAGTCGGAAGGTGAAGAGCTGCAGTCGGAGGGTGAAGAGTCCCAGTCGGAAGGTGAAGAGCCCCAGTCGGAAGGTGAAGAGCTGTAGTCGGAAGGTGAAGAGCCACAGTCGGAGGGTGAAGAGCCCCAGTCGGAAGGTGAAGAGCCCCAGTCGGAGGGTGAAGAGTCCCAGTCGGAAGGTGAAGAGCCCCAGTCGGATGGTGAAGAGCTGTAGTCGGAAGGTGAAGAGCCACAGTCGGAAGGTGAAGAGACCCAGTCGGAAGGTGAAGAGCTGCAGTCGGAAGGTGAAGAGCCCCAGTCGGAAGGTGAAGAGCCCCAGGCGGAAGGTGAAGAGCCCCAGTCAGAAGGTGAAGAGCCCCAGTCGGAAGGTGAAGAGCTGCAGTCGGAAGGTGAAGAGCTGCAGTCGGAATGTGAAGAGCTGTAGTCGGAAGGTGAAGATCATCAGTCGGAAGGTGAAGAGCTGTAGTCGGAAGGTGAAGAGCCCCAGTCGGAAGGTGAAGAGCTGCAGTCGGAGGGTGAAGAGCCCCAGTCGGAAGGTGCAGAGCCCCAGTCGGAAGGTGAAGAGCTGTAGTCGGAAGGTGAAGAGCTGCAGTCGGAAGGTGAAGAGCTCAAGTCGGAAGGTGAAGAGCCCCAGTCGGAAGGTGAAGAGCCCCAGTCGGAAGGTGAAGAGTTCCAGTCGGAAGGTGAAGAGCCCCAGTCGGAAGGTGAAGAGCTCCAATCGGAAGGTGAAGAGCTTCAGTCGGAAGATGAAGAGCACAAGTCGGAGGGTGAAGAGCCCCAGTCGGAGGGTAAAGAGCCCCAGTCGGAAGGTGAAGAGCTGCAGTCGGAAGGTGAAGAGCCCCAGTCGGAAGGTGAAGTGCCCCAGTCGGAAGGTGAAGAGCTGCAGTCGGAAGGTGAAGAGTCCCAGTCGGAGGGTGAAGAGCCCCAGTCGGAAGGTGAAGAGCTGCAGTCGGAAGGTGAAGAGCTGCAGTCGGAAGGTGAAGAGCTTCAGTCGGAAGGTGAAGAGCTCCAGTCGGAAGGTGAAGAGCTGCAGTCGGAAGGTGAAGAGCTGCAGTCGGAAGGTGAAGAGCTGCAGTCGGAAGGTGAAGAGCTGCAGTCGGAAGGTGAAGAGTCCCAGTCGGAAGGTGAAGAGCTTCAGTCGGAAGGTGAAGAGCTTCAGTCGGAAGGTGAAGAGCTCCAGTCGGAAGGTGAAGAGCTGCAGTCGGAAGGTGAAGAGCCCCAGTCGGAAGGTGAAGAGCCCCAGTCGGAAGGTGAAGAGCTGCAGTCGGAAGGTGAAGAGTCCCAGTCGGAGGGTGAAGAGCCCCAGTCGGAAGGTGAAGAGTCCCAGTCGGTGGGTGAAGAGTCCCAGTCGGAAGGTGAAGAGCCCCAGTCGGAAGGTGAAGAGCCCCAGTCGGAAGGTGAAGAGCTGCAGTCGGAAGGTGAAGAGCTGCAGTCGGAGGGTGAAGAGCCCCAGTCGGAAGGTGAAGAGCCCCAGTCGGAAGGTGAAGAGCTGCAGTCGGAAGGTGAAGAGCTGCAGTCGGAGGGTGAAGAGTCCCAGTCGGAAGGTGAAGAGCCCCAGTCGGAAGGTGAAGAGCCCCAGTCGGAAGGTGAAGAGCTGCAGTCGGAAGGTGAAGAGCTGCAGTCGGAGGGTGAAGAGCCCCAGTCGGAAGGTGAAGAGTCCCAGTCGGAAGGTGAAGAGCCCCAGTCGGAAGGTGAAGAGCTGTAGTCGGAAGGTGAAGAGCCACAGTCGGAGGGTGAAGAGCCCCAGTCGGAAGGTGAAGAGCCCCAGTCGGAGGGTGAAGAGCCCCAGTCGGAAGGTGAAGAGCCCCAGTCGGAAGATGAAGAGCACAAGTCGGAGGGTGAAGCGCCCCAGTCGGAGGTTGAAGAGCCCAAGTCGGAAGGTGAAGAGCCCCAGTCGGAGGGTGAAGAGCCCCAGTCGGAAGGTGAAGAGCTTCAGTCGGAAGGTGAAGAGCTTCAGTCGCAAGGTGAAGAGCTCCAGTCGGAAGGTGAAGAGCTGCATTCGGAAGGTGAAGAGCTGCAGTCGGAAGGTGAAGAGCTGCAGTCGGAAGGTGAAGAGCTGCAGTCGGAAGGTGAAGAGTCCCAGTCGGAAGGTGAAGAGCTTCAGTCGGAAGGTGAAGAGCTTCAGTCGGAAGGTGAAGAGCTCCAGTCGGAAGGTGAAGAGCCCCAGTCGGAAGGTGAAGAGCTTCAGTCGGAAGGTGAAGCGCTGCAGTCGGAAGGTGAAGAGTCCCAGTCGGAAGGTGAAGAGCCCCAGTCGGAAGGTGAAGAGCCCCAGTCGGAAGGTGAAGAGCTGCAGTCGGAAGGTGAAGAGTCCCAGTCGGAGGGTGAAGAGCCCCAGTCGGAAGGTGAAGAGTCCCAGTCGGTGGGTGAAGAGCCCCAGTCGGAAGGTGAAGAGCCCCAGTCGGAAGGTGAAGAGCCCCAGTCGGAAGGTGAAGAGCTGCAGTCGGAAGGTGAAGAGCTGCAGTCGGAGGGTGAAGAGCCCCAGTCGGAAGGTGAAGAGCCCAGTCGGAAGGTGAAGAGCTGCAGTCGGAAGGTGAAGAGCTGCAGTCGGAGGGTGAAGAGCCCCAGTCGGAAGGTGAAGAGTCCCAGTCGGAAGGTGAAGAGCCCCAGTCGGAAGGTGAAGAGCTGTAGTCGGAAGGTGAAGAGCCACAGTCGGAGGGTGAAGAGCCCCAGTCGGAAGGTGAAGAACCCCAGTCGGAGGGTGAAGAGTCCCAGTCGGAAGGTGAAGAGCCCCAGTCGGAAGGTGAAGAGCTGTAGTCGGAAGGTGAAGAGCCACAGTCGGAAGGTGAAGAGACCCAGTCGGAAGGTGAAGAGCTGCAGTCGGAAGGTGAAGAGCCCCAGTCGGAAGGTGAAGAGCCCCAGTCAGAAGGTGAAGAGCCCCAGTCGGAAGGTGAAGAGCTGCAGTCGGAAGGTGAAGAGCTGCAGTCGGAAGGTGAAGAGCTGTAGTCGGAAGGTGAAGAGCATCAGTCGGAAGGTGAAGAGCTGTAGTCGGAAGGTGAAGAGCCCCAGTCGGAAGGTGAAGAGCTGCATTCGGAGGGTGAAGAGCTGCAGTCGGAAGGTGAAGAGCTTCAGTCGGAAGGCGAAGATCTGTAGTCGGAAGGTGCAGAGCCCCAGTCGGAAGGTGCAGAGCCCCAGTCGGAAGGTGAAGAGCTGTAGTCGGAAGGTTAAGAGCTGCAGTCGGAAGGTGAAGAGCTCAAGTCGGAAGGTGAAGAGCCCCAGTCGGAAGGTGAAGAGCCCCAGTCGGAAGGTGAAGAGCTCCAGTCGGAAGGTGAAGAGCCCCAGTCGGAAGGTGAAGAGCTCCAGTCGGAAGGTGAAGAGCTTCAGTCGGAAGGTGAAGAGCTCCAGTCGGAAGGTGAAGAGCTTCAGTCGGAAGATGAAGAGCTTCAGTCGGAAGATGAAGAGCACAAGTCGGAGGGTGAAGAGCCCCAGTCGGAGGGTGAAGAGCCCCAGTCGGAAGGTGAAGAGCTTCAGTCGGAAGGTGAAGAGCTTCAGTCGGAAGGTGAAGAGCTCCAGTCGGAAGGTGAAGAGCTGCAGTCGGAAGGTGAAGAGCCCCAGTCGGAGGGTGAAGAGCTGCAGTCGGAGGGTGAAGAGCCCCAGTCGGAAGGTGAAGAGCCCCAGTCGGAAGGTGAAGAGCCCCAGTCGGAAGATGAAGAGCACAAGTCGGAGGGTGAAGCGCCCCAGTCGGAGGGTGAAGAGCCCAAGTCGGAAGGTGAAGAGCCCCAGTCGGAGGGTGAAGAGCCCCAGTCGGAAGGTGAAGAGCTTCAGTCGGAAGGTGAAGAGCTTCAGTCGCAAGGTGAAGAGCTCCAGTCGGAAGGTGAAGAGCTGCATTCGGAAGGTGAAGAGCTGCAGTCGGAAGGTGAAGAGCTGCAGTCGGAAGGTGAAGAGCTGCAGTCGGAAGGTGAAGAGTCCCAGTCGGAAGGTGAAGAGCTGCAGTCGGAAGGTGAAGAGCTGCAGTCGGAAGGTGAAGAGCTGTAGTCGGAAGGTGAAGAGCCCCAGTCGGAAGGTGAAGAGCCCCATTCGGAAGGTGCAGAGCCCCAGTCGGAAGGTGAAGAGCCCCAGTCGGAAGGTGAAGAGCTGTAGACGGAAGGTGAAGAGCTGCAGTCGGAAGGTGAAGAGCTCAAGTCGGAAGGTGAAGAGCCCCAGTCGGAAGGTGAAGAGCTGCAGTCGGAGGGTGAAGAGCTGCAGTCGGAATGTGAAGAGCCCCAGTCGGAAGGTGAAGAGCCCCAGTCGGAAGGTGAAGAGCCCCAGTCGGAAGGTGAAGAGCCCCAGTCGGAAGGTGAAGAGCTGTAGTCGGAAGGTGAAGAGCTGCAGTCGGAAGGTGAAGAGCTCAAGTCGGAAGGTGAAGAGCCCCAGTCGGAAGGTGAAGAGCCCCAGTCGGAAGGTGAAGAGCCCCAGTCGGAAGGTGAAGAGCCCCAGTCGGAAGGTGAAGAGCCCCAGTCGGAAGGTGAAGAGCCCCAGTCGAAAGGTGAAGAGACCCAGTCGGAAGGTGAAGAGCCCCAGTCGGAAGGTGAAGAGCCCCAGTCAGAAGGTGAAGAGCCCCAGTCGGAAGGTGAAGAGCCCCAGTCGGAAGGTGAAGAGCCCCAGTCGGAAGGTGAAGAGCCCCAGTCGGAAGGTGAAGATCTCCAGTCGGAAGGTGAAGAGCCCCAGTCGGAGGGTGAAGAGCCCCAGTCGGAAGGTGAAGATCTTCAGTCGGAAGGTGAAGAGCCCCAGTCGGAGGGTGAAGAGCCCCAGTCGGAAGGTGAAGAGCCCCAGGCGGAAGGTGAAGAGCTGCAGTCGGAAGGTGAAGAGCCCCAGTCGGAGGGTGAAGAGCCCCAGTCGGATGGTGAAGAGCCCCAGTCGGAAGGTGAAGAGCCCCAGTCGGAAGGTGAAGAGCCCCAGTCAGAAGGTGAAGAGCTGTAGTCGGAAGGTGAACAGCCCCAGTCGGAAGGTGAAGAGCTGCAGTCGGAAGCTGAAGAGCTGCAGTCGGAAGGTGAAGAGCTGTAGTCGGAAGGTGAAGAGCCCCAGTCGGAAGGTGAAGAGCTGCAGTCGGAAGGTGAAGAGCCCCAGTCGGAGGGTGCAGAGCTTCAGTCAGAAGGTGAAGAGCCCCAGTCGGAGGGTGAAGAGCTTCAGTCAGAAGGTGAAAAGATTCAGTCGGAAGGTGAAGAGCTGTAGTCGGAGGGTGAAGAGCCCCAGTCGGAAGGTGAAGAGCTGCAGTCGGAAGGTGAAGAGCTTCAGTCGGAATGTGAAGAGCCCCAGTCGGAAGGTGAAGAGCCCCAGTCGGAAGGTGAAGAGCCCCAGTCGGAGGGTGAAGAGCTCCAGTCGGAAGGTGAAGAGGCCCAGTCGGAGGGTGAAAAGCCCCAGTCGGAAGGTGAAGAGCCCCAGTCGGAAGGTGAAGAGCTGCAGTCGGAAGGTGAAGAGCCCCAGTCGGAAGGTGAAGAGCTGCAGTCGGAAGGTGAAGAGCCTCAGTCGGAGGGTGAAGAGCTTCAGTCAGAAGGTGAAGAGCCCCAGTCGGAGGGTGAAGAGCTTCAGTCAGAAGGTGAAAAGATTCAGTCGGAAGGTGAAGAGCTGTAGTCGGACGGTGAAGAGCCCCAGTCGGAAGGTGAAGAGCTGCAGTCGGAAGGTGAAGAGCCCCAGTCGGAAGGTGAAGAGCCCCAGTCGGAGGGTGAAGAGCTCCAGTCGGAAGGTGAAGAGGCCCAGTCGGAGGGTGAAAAGCCCCAGTCGGAAGGTGAAGAGCCCCAGTCGGAAGGTGTAGAGCTGCAGTTGGAAGGTGAAGAGCCCCAGTCGGAAGGTGAAGAGCTGCAGTCGGAAGGTGAAGAGCTTCAGTCAGAAGGTGAAGAGCCCCAGTCGGAAGGTGAAGAGCTTCAGTCGGAAGGTGAAGAGCCCCAGTCGGAAGGTGAAGAGCCCCAGTCGGAAGGTGAAGAGTCCCAGTCGGAGGGTGAAGAGCCCCAGTCGGAAGGTGAAGAGCCCCAGTCGGAAGGTGAAGAGCTTCAGTCGGAAGGTGAAGAGCCCCAGTCGGAAGGTGAAGAGCCCCAGTCGGAAGGTGAAGAGCTTCAGTCGGATCGTGAAGAGCCCCAGTCGGAAGGTGAAGAGCCCCAGTCGGAGGGTGAAGAGCCCCAGTCGGAAGGTGAAGAGTCCCAGTCTGAGGGTGAAGAGCCCCAGTCGGAAGGTGAAGCGCTTCAGTTAGAGGGTGAAGAGCCCCAGTCAGAAGGTGAAGAGCTTCAGTTAGAGGGTGAAGAGCCCCAGTCGGAGGGTGAAGAGCTCCAGTCGGAAGGTGAAGAGCCCCAGTCGGAAGGTGAAGAGCCCCAGTCGGAAGGTGAAGAGCCCCAGTCGGAGGGTGAAGAGCTTCAGTCGGAAGGTGAAGAGCCCCAGTCGGAAGGCGAAGAGCTTCAGTCGGAAGGGGAAGAGACCCAGTCGGAGGTTGAAGAGCCCCAGTCGGAAGGTGAAGAGCCCCAGTCGGAAGGTGAAGAGTGCCAGTCGGAAGGTGAAGAGCTGCAGTCGGAAGGTGAAGAGCTTCAGTCGGAAGGTGAAGAGCCCCAGTCGGAGGGTGAAGAGCCCGAGTCGGAAGGTGAAGAGCTTCAGTCGGAAGGTGAGGAGCTTCAGTCGGAGGGTGAAGAGCTCCAGTCGGAAGGTGAAGAGCCCCAGTCGGACAGTGAAGAGCTGCAGTCGGAAGGTGAAGAGTCCCAGTCGGAAGGTGAAGAGACCCAGTCGGAAGGTGAAGAGCCTCAGTCGGAAAGTGAAGAGACCCAGTCAGAAGGTGAAGAGCCCCAGTCGGAAGGTGAAGAGACCCAGTCGGAAGGTGAAGAGACCCAGTCAGAAGGTGAAGAGCCCCAGTCGGAAAGTGAAGAGCCCCAGTCGGAAGGTGAAGAGCCCCAGTCGGAAGGTGAAGAGCCCCAGTCGGAGGGTGAAGAGACCCAGTCAGAAGGTGAAGAGCACCAGTCAGAAGGTGAAGAGACCCAGTCAGAAGGTGAAGAGCCCCAGTCGGAGGGTGAAGAGCCCGAGTCGGAAGGTGAAGAGCTTCAGTCGGAAGCTGAAGAGCTTCAGTCGGAGGGTGAAGAGCCCCAGTCGGAGGATGAAGCGCCCCAGTCGGAAGGTGAAGAGCCCCAGTCGGAAGGTGAAGAGCCCCAGGCGGAAGGTGAAGAGCCCCAGTCGGAAGGTGAAGAGCCCCAGGCGGAAGGTGAAGAGCTGTAGTCGGAAGGTGAAGAGCCCCAGGCGGAAGGTGAAGAGCCCCAGTCAGAAGGTGAAGAGCTGTAGTCGGAAGGTGAAGAGCCCCAGTCGGAAGGTGAAGAGCTGCAGTCGGAAGGTGAAGAGCTGCAGTCGGAAGGTGAAGAGCTGTAGTCGGAAGGTGAAGAGCCCCAGTCGGAAGGTGAAGAGCCCCAGTCGGAAGGTGCAGAGCCCCAGTCGGAAGGTGAAGAGCCCCAGTCGGAAGGTGAAGAGCTGTAGTCGGAAGGTGAAGAGCTGCAGTCGGAAGGTGAAGAGCTCAAGTCGGAAGGTGAAGAGCCCCAGTCGGAAGGTGAAGAGCTGCAGTCGGAGGGTGAAGAGCTGCAGTCGGAATGTGAAGAGCCCCAGTCGGAAGGTGAAGAGCCCCAGTCGGAAGGTGAAGAGCCCCAGTCGGAAGGTGAAGAGCCCCAGTCGGAAGGTGAAGAGCCCCAGTCGGAAGGTGAAGAGACCCAGTCGGAAGGTGAAGAGCCCCAGTCGGAAGGTGAAGAGCCCCAGTCGGAAGGTGAAGAGCCCCAGTCGGAAGGTGAAGAGCCCCAGTCGGAAGGTGAAGAGCCCCAGTCGGAAGGTGAAGAGCCCCAGTCGGAAGGTGAAGAGCTCCAGTCGGAAGGTGAAGAGCCCCAGTCGGAGGGTGAAGAGCCCCAGTCGGAAGGTGAAGATCTTCAGTCGGAAGGTGAAGAGCCCCAGTCGGAGGGTGAAGAGCCCCAGTCGGAAGGTGAAGAGCCCCTGGCGGAAGGTGAAGAGCTGCAGTCGGAAGGTGAAGAGCCCCAGTCGGAGGGTGAAGAGCCCCAGTCGGAAGGTGAAGAGCCCCAGTCGGAAGGTGAAGAGCCCCAGTCGGAAGGTGAAGAGCCCCAGTCAGAAGGTGAAGAGCTGTAGTCGGAAGGTGAACAGCCCCAGTCGGAAGGTGAAGAGCTGCAGTCGGAAGCTGAAGAGCTGCAGTCGGAAGGTGAAGAGCTGTAGTCGGAAGGTGAAGAGCCCCAGTCGGAAGGTGAAGAGCTGCAGTCGGAAGGTGAAGAGCCCCAGTCGGAGGGTGCAGAGCTTCAGTCAGAAGGTGAAGAGCCCCAGTCGGAGGGTGAAGAGCTTCAGTCAGAAGGTGAAAAGATTCAGTCGGAAGGTGAAGAGCTGTAGTCGGAGGGTGAAGAGCCCCAGTCGGAAGGTGAAGAGCTGCAGTCGGAAGGTGAAGAGCTTCAGTCGGAATGTGAAGAGCCCCAGTCGGAAGGTGAAGAGCCCCAGTCGGAAGGTGAAGAGCCCCAGTCGGAGGGTGAAGAGCTCCAGTCGGAAGGTGAAGAGGCCCAGTCGGAGGGTGAAAAGCCCCAGTCGGAAGGTGAAGAGTCCCAGTCGGAAGGTGTAGAGCTGCAGTTGGAAGGTGAAGAGCCCCAGTCGGAAGGTGAAGAGCTGCAGTCGGAAGGTGAAGAGCTTCAGTCGGAAGGTGAAGAGCCCCAGTCGGAAGGTGAAGAGCTTCAGTCGGAAGGTGAAGAGCCCCAGTCGGAAGGTGAAGAGCCCCAGTCGGAAGGTGAAGAGTCCCGGTCGGAGGGTGAAGAGCCCCAGTCGGAAGGTGAAGAGCCCCAGTCGGAGGGTGAAGAGCTTCAGTCGGATCGTGAAGAGCCCCAGTCGGAAGGTGAAGAGCCCCAGTCGGAGGGTGAAGAGCCCCAGTCAGAAGGTGAAGAGTCCCAGTCGGAGGGTGAAGAGCCCCAGTCGGAAGGTGAAGAGCTTCAGTTAGAGGGTGAAGAGCCCCAGTCAGAAGGTGAAGAGCTTCAGTCGGAAGGCGAAGAGCCCCAGTCGGAAGGTGAAGAGCCCCAGTCGGAAGGTGAAGAGTCCCAGTCGGAGGGTGAAGAGCCCCAGTCGGAAGGTGAAGAGCTTCAGTTAGAGGGTGAAGAGCCCCAGTCGGAGGGTGAAGAGCTCCAGTCGGAAGGTGAAGAGCCCCAGTCGGAAGGTGAAGAGCCCCAGTCGGAAGGTGAAGAGCCCCAGTCGGAGGGTGAAGAGCTTCAGTCGGAAGGTGAAGAGCCCCAGTCGGAAGGCGAAGAGCTTCAGTCGGAAGGGGAAGAGACCCAGTCGGAGGGTGAAGAGCCCCAGTCGGAAGGTGAAGAGCCCCAGTCGGAAGGTGAAGAGTCCCAGTCGGAAGGTGAAGAGCTGCAGTCGGAAGGTGAAGAGCTTCAGTCGGAAGGTGAAGAGCCCCAGTCGGAGGGTGAAGAGCCCGAGTCGGAAGGTGAAGAGCTTCAGTCGGAAGGTGAAGAGCTTCAGTCGGAGGGTGAAGAGCTCCAGTCGGAAGGTGAAGAGCCCCAGTCGGACGGTGAAGAGCTGCAGTCGGGAGGTGAAGAGTCCCAGTCGGAAGGTGAAGAGACCCAGTCGGAAGGTGAAGAGCCTCAGTCGGAAAGTGAAGAGACCCAGTCAGAAGGTGAAGAGCCCCAGTCGGAAGGTGAAGAGACCCAGTCGGAAGGTGAAGAGACCCAGTCAGAAGGTGAAGAGCTTCAGTCGGAAAGTGAAGAGCCCCAGTCGGAAGGTGAAGAGCCCCAGTCGGAAGGTGAAGAGACCCAGTCAGAAGGTGAAGAGCCCCAGTCGGAAGGTGAAGAGACCCAGTCAGAAGGTGAAGAGCCCCAGTCGGAGGGTGAAGAGCCCGAGTCGGAAGGTGAAGAGCTTGAGTCGGAAGTTGAAGAGCTTCAGTCGGAGGGTGAAGAGCCCCAGTCGGAGGATGAAGCGCCCCAGTCGGAAGGTGAAGAGCCCCAGTCGGAAGGTGAAGAGCCCCAGGCGGAAGGTGAAGAGCTGTAGTCGGAAGGTGAAGAGCCCCAGGCGGAAGCTGAAGAGCCCCAGTCAGAAGGTGAAGAGCTGTAGTCGGAAGGTGAAGAGCTGCAGTCGGAAGGTGAAGAGCTGCAGTCGGAAGGTGAAGAGCTGTAGTCGGAAGGTGAAGAGCATCAGTCGGAAGGTGAAGAGCTGTAGTCGGAAGGTGAAGAGCCCCAGTCGGAAGGTGAAGAGCCCCAGTCGGAAGGTGCAGAGCCCCAGTCGGAAGGTGAAGAGCCCCAGTCGGAAGGTGAAGAGCTGTAGTCGGAAGGTGAAGAGCTGCAGTCGGAAGGTGAAGAGCTCAAGTCGGAAGGTGAAGAGCCCCAGTCGGAAGGTGAAGAGCTGCAGTCGGAGGGTGAAGAGCTGCAGTCGGAATGTGAAGAGCCCCAGTCGGAAGGTGAAGAGCCCCAGTCGGAAGGTGAAGAGCCCCAGTCGGAAGGTGAAGAGCCCCAGTCGGAAGGTGAAGAGCCCCAGTCGGAAGGTGAAGAGACCCAGTCGGAAGGTGAAGAGCCCCAGTCGGAAGGTGAAGAGCCCCAGTCGGAAGGTGAAGAGCCCCAGTCGGAAGGTGAAGAGCCCCAGTCGGAAGGTGAAGAGCCCCAGTCGGAAGGTGAAGAGCCCCAGTCGGAAGGTGAAGAGCTCCAGTCGGAAGGTGAAGAGCCCCAGTTGGAGGGTGAAGAGCCCCAGTCGGAAGGTGAAGAGCTTCAGTCGGAAGGTGAAGAGCCCCAGTCGGAGGGTGAAGAGCCCCAGTCGGAAGGTGAAGAGCTTCAGTCGGAAGGTGAAGAGCTTCAGTCGGAAGGTGAAGAGCTCCAGTCGGAGGGTGAAGAGCCCCAGTCGGAAGGTGAAGAGCTGCAGTCGGAAGGTGAAGAGCTGCAGTCGGAAGGTGAAGAGCTGCAGTCGGAAGGTGAAGAGTCCCAGTCGGAAGGTGAAGAGCTTCAGTCGGAAGGTGAAGAGCTTCAGTCGGAAGGTGAAGAGCTCCAGTCGGAAGGTGAAGAGCTGCAGTCAGAAGGTGAAGAGCCCCAGTCGGAAGGTGAAGAGCCCCAATCGGAAGGTGAAGAGCTGCAGTTGGAAGGTGAAGAGTCCCAGTCGGAGGGTGAAGAGCCCCAGTCGGAAGGTGAAGAGCCCCAGTCGGAAGGTGAAGAGCTGCAGTCGGAAGGTGAAGAGCCCCAGTCGGAGGGTGAAGAGCCCCAGTCGGAAGGTGAAGAGCTGCAGTCGGAGGGTGAAGAGCCCCAGTCGGAAGGTGAAGAGCTGTAGTCGGAGGGTGAAGAGCCCCAGTCGGAAGGTGAAGAGCTGCAGTCGGAAGGTGAAGAGCTGCAGTCGGAAGGTGAAGAGCTGCAGTCGGAAGGTGAAGAGCTGCAGTCGGAAGGTGAAGAGTCCCAGTCGGAAGTTGAAGAGCTTCAGTCGGAAGGTGAAGAGCTTCAGTCGGAAGGTGAAGAGCTCCAGTCGGAAGGTGAAGAGCTGCAGTCGGAAGGTGAAGAGCCCCAGTCGGAAGGTGAAGAGCCCCAGTCGGAAGGTGAAGAGCTGCAGTCGGAAGGTGAAGAGTCCCAGTCGGAGGGTGAAGAGCCCCAGTCGGAAGGTGAAGAGTCCCAGTCGGTGGGTGAAGAGTCCCAGTCGGAAGGTGAAGAGCCCCAGTCGGAAGGTGAAGAGCCCCAGTCGGAAGGTGAAGAGCTGCAGTCGGAAGGTGAAGAGCTGCAGTCGGAGGGTGAAGAGTCCCAGTCGGAAGGTGAAGAGCCCCAGTCGGAAGGTGAAGAGCTGTAGTCGGAAGGTGAAGAGCCACAGTCGGAGGGTGAAGAGCCCCAGTCGGAAGGTGAAGAGCCCCAGTCGGAGGGTGAAGAGTCCCAGTCGGAAGGTGAAGAGCCCCAGTCGGATGGTGAAGAGCTGTAGTCGGAAGGTGAAGAGCCACAGTCGGAAGGTGAAGAGACCCAGTCGGAAGGTGAAGAGCTGCAGTCGGAAGGTGAAGAGCCCCAGTCGGAAGGTGAAGAGCCCCAGGCGGAAGGTGAAGAGCCCCAGTCAGAAGGTGAAGAGCCCCAGTCGGAAGGTGAAGAGCTGCAGTCGGAAGGTGAAGAGCTGCAGTCGGAATGTGAAGAGCTGTAGTCGGAAGGTGAAGATCATCAGTCGGAAGGTGAAGAGCTGTAGTCGGAAGGTGAAGAGCCCCAGTCGGAAGGTGAAGAGCTGCAGTCGGAGGGTGAAGAGCCCCAGTCGGAAGGTGCAGAGCCCCAGTCGGAAGGTGAAGAGCTGTAGTCGGAAGGTGAAGAGCTGCAGTCGGAAGGTGAAGAGCTCAAGTCGGAAGGTGAAGAGCCCCAGTCGGAAGGTGAAGAGCCCCAGTCGGAAGGTGAAGAGTTCCAGTCGGAAGGTGAAGAGCCCCAGTCGGAAGGTGAAGAGCTCCAATCGGAAGGTGAAGAGCTTCAGTCGGAAGATGAAGAGCACAAGTCGGAGGGTGAAGAGCCCCAGTCGGAGGGTAAAGAGCCCCAGTCGGAAGGTGAAGAGCTGCAGTCGGAAGGTGAAGAGCCCCAGTCGGAAGGTGAAGTGCCCCAGTCGGAAGGTGAAGAGCTGCAGTCGGAAGGTGAAGAGTCCCAGTCGGAGGGTGAAGAGCCCCAGTCGGAAGGTGAAGAGCTGCAGTCGGAAGGTGAAGAGCTGCAGTCGGAAGGTGAAGAGCTTCAGTCGGAAGGTGAAGAGCTCCAGTCGGAAGGTGAAGAGCTGCAGTCGGAAGGTGAAGAGCTGCAGTCGGAAGGTGAAGAGCTGCAGTCGGAAGGTGAAGAGCTGCAGTCGGAAGGTGAAGAGTCCCAGTCGGAAGGTGAAGAGCTTCAGTCGGAAGGTGAAGAGCTTCAGTCGGAAGGTGAAGAGCTCCAGTCGGAAGGTGAAGAGCTGCAGTCGGAAGGTGAAGAGCCCCAGTCGGAAGGTGAAGAGCCCCAGTCGGAAGGTGAAGAGCTGCAGTCGGAAGGTGAAGAGTCCCAGTCGGAGGGTGAAGAGCCCCAGTCGGAAGGTGAAGAGTCCCAGTCGGTGGGTGAAGAGTCCCAGTCGGAAGGTGAAGAGCCCCAGTCGGAAGGTGAAGAGCCCCAGTCGGAAGGTGAAGAGCTGCAGTCGGAAGGTGAAGAGCTGCAGTCGGAGGGTGAAGAGCCCCAGTCGGAAGGTGAAGAGCCCCAGTCGGAAGGTGAAGAGCTGCAGTCGGAAGGTGAAGAGCTGCAGTCGGAGGGTGAAGAGTCCCAGTCGGAAGGTGAAGAGCCCCAGTCGGAAGGTGAAGAGCCCCAGTCGGAAGGTGAAGAGCTGCAGTCGGAAGGTGAAGAGCTGCAGTCGGAGGGTGAAGAGCCCCAGTCGGAAGGTGAAGAGTCCCAGTCGGAAGGTGAAGAGCCCCAGTCGGAAGGTGAAGAGCTGTAGTCGGAAGGTGAAGAGCCACAGTCGGAGGGTGAAGAGCCCCAGTCGGAAGGTGAAGAGCCCCAGTCGGAGGGTGAAGAGCCCCAGTCGGAAGGTGAAGAGCCCCAGTCGGAAGATGAAGAGCACAAGTCGGAGGGTGAAGCGCCCCAGTCGGAGGTTGAAGAGCCCAAGTCGGAAGGTGAAGAGCCCCAGTCGGAGGGTGAAGAGCCCCAGTCGGAAGGTGAAGAGCTTCAGTCGGAAGGTGAAGAGCTTCAGTCGCAAGGTGAAGAGCTCCAGTCGGAAGGTGAAGAGCTGCATTCGGAAGGTGAAGAGCTGCAGTCGGAAGGTGAAGAGCTGCAGTCGGAAGGTGAAGAGCTGCAGTCGGAAGGTGAAGAGTCCCAGTCGGAAGGTGAAGAGCTTCAGTCGGAAGGTGAAGAGCTTCAGTCGGAAGGTGAAGAGCTCCAGTCGGAAGGTGAAGAGCCCCAGTCGGAAGGTGAAGAGCTTCAGTCGGAAGGTGAAGCGCTGCAGTCGGAAGGTGAAGAGTCCCAGTCGGAAGGTGAAGAGCCCCAGTCGGAAGGTGAAGAGCCCCAGTCGGAAGGTGAAGAGCTGCAGTCGGAAGGTGAAGAGTCCCAGTCGGAGGGTGAAGAGCCCCAGTCGGAAGGTGAAGAGTCCCAGTCGGTGGGTGAAGAGCCCCAGTCGGAAGGTGAAGAGCCCCAGTCGGAAGGTGAAGAGCCCCAGTCGGAAGGTGAAGAGCTGCAGTCGGAAGGTGAAGAGCTGCAGTCGGAGGGTGAAGAGCCCCAGTCGGAAGGTGAAGAGCCCAGTCGGAAGGTGAAGAGCTGCAGTCGGAAGGTGAAGAGCTGCAGTCGGAGGGTGAAGAGCCCCAGTCGGAAGGTGAAGAGTCCCAGTCGGAAGGTGAAGAGCCCCAGTCGGAAGGTGAAGAGCTGTAGTCGGAAGGTGAAGAGCCACAGTCGGAGGGTGAAGAGCCCCAGTCGGAAGGTGAAGAACCCCAGTCGGAGGGTGAAGAGTCCCAGTCGGAAGGTGAAGAGCCCCAGTCGGAAGGTGAAGAGCTGTAGTCGGAAGGTGAAGAGCCACAGTCGGAAGGTGAAGAGACCCAGTCGGAAGGTGAAGAGCTGCAGTCGGAAGGTGAAGAGCCCCAGTCGGAAGGTGAAGAGCCCCAGTCAGAAGGTGAAGAGCCCCAGTCGGAAGGTGAAGAGCTGCAGTCGGAAGGTGAAGAGCTGCAGTCGGAAGGTGAAGAGCTGTAGTCGGAAGGTGAAGAGCATCAGTCGGAAGGTGAAGAGCTGTAGTCGGAAGGTGAAGAGCCCCAGTCGGAAGGTGAAGAGCTGCATTCGGAGGGTGAAGAGCTGCAGTCGGAAGGTGAAGAGCTTCAGTCGGAAGGCGAAGATCTGTAGTCGGAAGGTGCAGAGCCCCAGTCGGAAGGTGCAGAGCCCCAGTCGGAAGGTGAAGAGCTGTAGTCGGAAGGTTAAGAGCTGCAGTCGGAAGGTGAAGAGCTCAAGTCGGAAGGTGAAGAGCCCCAGTCGGAAGGTGAAGAGCCCCAGTCGGAAGGTGAAGAGCTCCAGTCGGAAGGTGAAGAGCCCCAGTCGGAAGGTGAAGAGCTCCAGTCGGAAGGTGAAGAGCTTCAGTCGGAAGGTGAAGAGCTCCAGTCGGAAGGTGAAGAGCTTCAGTCGGAAGATGAAGAGCTTCAGTCGGAAGATGAAGAGCACAAGTCGGAGGGTGAAGAGCCCCAGTCGGAGGGTGAAGAGCCCCAGTCGGAAGGTGAAGAGCTTCAGTCGGAAGGTGAAGAGCTTCAGTCGGAAGGTGAAGAGCTCCAGTCGGAAGGTGAAGAGCTGCAGTCGGAAGGTGAAGAGCCCCAGTCGGAGGGTGAAGAGCTGCAGTCGGAGGGTGAAGAGCCCCAGTCGGAAGGTGAAGAGCCCCAGTCGGAAGGTGAAGAGCCCCAGTCGGAAGGTGAAGAGCTGCAGTCGGAAGGTGAAGAGCCCCAGTCGGAAGGTGAAGAGCTTCAGTCGGAGGGTGAAGAGCCCCAGTCGGTGGGTGAAGAGCCCCAGTCGGAAGGTGAAGAGCCTCAGTCGGAAGGTGAAGAGCCTCAGTCGGAAGGTGAAGAGCCCCAGTCGGAAGGTGAAGAGCTGCAGTCGGAAGGTGAAGAGCTGCAGTCGGAGGGTGAAGAGCCCCAGTCGGAAGGTGAAGAGCCCCAGTCGGAAGGTGAAGAGCTGCAGTCGGAGGGTGAAGAGCCCCAGTCGGAAGGTGAAGAGCCCCAGTCGGAAGGTGAAGAGCCCCAGTCGGTAGGTGAAGAGCTGCAGTCGGAAGGTGAAGAGCCTCAGTCGGAGGGTGAAGAGCCCCAGTCGGAAGGTGAAGAGCCCCAGTCGGAAGGTGAAGAGCCCCAGTCGGAAGTTGAAGAGCCCCAGTCGGAAGGTGAAGAGCCCCAGTCAGAAGGTGAAGAGCCCCAGTCGGAAGGTGAAGAGCCCCAGTCGGAAGGTCAAGAGCTGCAGTCGGAGGGTGAAGAGCTTCAGTCGGAAGGTGAAGAGCCCCAGTCGGAAGGTGAAGAGCTGCAGTCGGAGGGTGAAGAGCTGCAGTCGGAGGGTGACGAGCCCCAGTCGGAAGGTCGCGGCCTACAATCAACGCTGGACCAATCATCTGCGGGTGGCTGTATGTGTGATTTCCTGTAATATTATTGGTGGACTGCTCGAATAGTGGTTGGGGTTTGGAATCTGTCTGAGGAACAATAAAAGGTTAAAGACAGAACCCGTGTGTCTGGTGTAATTTCTCATAAGTCTCAAGTCCGAACTCTCGAACCCGTTGGACGGGACGAGGGGTAATTCCACACATCTTGCAATACCTGCCTCACTCATAGTCACATCCTCCTGTCCCTGACCATGGGCCAAATCTGAAGTACATAATCTAAAGGGTGTGACTGCCTCCTGGATCAAAGTGTCCAGATAACTCTCCCCTTCCCTGATGCATCGCAGTGTCCGAAGATCGGACTCCAGCCCATCAACTCTGAGCCGAAGTTCCTCGAGCTGCAGACACTTACTGCAGATGTGGTCACTGTGGATCAGACTGGTGTCCACCAGCTCCCACATGTTACAGCTGCAACACATCACCTGCCCTGCCATCTCTACTGGATTTTATTTAACTAATTAGGTTTTCAAATTTTGAATTATCACACAATTGTCTAGTTTTTAATCTAGGTAATAAACTTCTTTAAGTTATTAAATTTAGTTCTTTCTTTAGGTCTTTACTATAACCTAGCACACAAGTCCTAGTTTAACTTTAACTAATACGCATATTATTAATTCACTCACTGTTTTACTTACCCCGATTGAAATGTTTAATTTCCCGGCTCTTAGTTAAACCAATTCCCGAGTGCAGAGAGAGAAAAAAATAGAAACACTCACCAACCAATCACTTCCCTGCTTCACTCTGGCAACACGCTTTGATATTTTTACCGTTTTTCGAATTGATTCGAAAGTGGTTAGACTCCCGCTGCTGCTCCCAACAGCTCGGTCTGGGCCTCGAGCCTCAGGATTTATTTACTCGCTCCACGACTGCCGGTTCCCGCCCAGCTCGGTCCACTCCCACTGCTGCTCCCAATAGCAGCGGGAGCGGCCCAACTCTGTAACTAACCCGTGCTGTACCTGCCCTGGGAGTGTTTGATGGGACAGTGTAGAGGGAGCTTTACTCTGTAGCTAACCCGTACTGTACCTGCCCTGGGAGTGTTTGATGGGACAGTGTAGAGGGAGCTTTACTCTGTATCTAACACCATGCTGTACCTGTCCTGGGAGTGTTTGATGGGACAGTGTAGAGGGAGCTTTAATCTGTATCTAACCCGTGCTGTTCCTGCCCTGGGAGTATCTATTTACTTCACCTGAGGAAAGGGCAATCGATAGCTCCGAAAGCTTGTGATTACAAATAAAACTGTTGGACTATAACCTGGTGTTGTGCGACCTCTCAATTTTGTCCACCCCAGTCCAACACCGGCATCTCCGCATCATGAGTGCTTGATGGGACAGTGTAGAGGGAGCTTTACTCTGTATCTAACCCGTGCTGTACCTGTCCTGGGAGTGTTTGATGGGACAGTGTAGAGGGAGCTTTACTCTGTATCTAACCCGTGCCGTACCTGCCCTGGGAGTGTTTGATGGGACAGTGTAGAGGGAGCATTACTCTGTATCTAACACATGTCCTCTTCCTGCCCTGGGAGTGTTTGATGGGATAGTGCAGAGGGAGCTTTACTCTGTATCTAACACATGTCCTCTTCCTGCCCTGGGAGTGTTTGATGGGACAGTATAGAGGGAGCTTTACTCTGTATCTAACCCCGTGCTGTACCTGCCCTGGGAGTGTTTGACGGGACAGTGTAGAGGGAGCTTCACTCTGTATCTAACCCGTGCTGTACCTGCCCTGGGAGTGTTTGATGGGAGAGTGTAGAGGGAGCTTTACTCTGTATCTAAGCCATGCTGTACCTGCCCTGGGACTGTATGATGGGACAGTGTAGCGGGAGCTTTACTCTGTATCTATCCCGTGCTGTACCTGCCCTGGGAGTGTTTGATGGGACAGTGTAGGTGCAGCTTTACTCTGTATCGAACCCATACTGTACCAGCCCTGGGAGTGTTTGATGGGACAGTGTAGAGGGAGCTTTACTCTGTATCTAACCCATGCTGTACCAGCCCTGGGAGTGTTTGATGGGGCAGTGGAGAGAGAGCTTTACTCTGTATCTAACACATGTCCTCTGTTTTAAATTTATTTAATGATGTAGCTTCTACAGCTTTTTGTGGCAGCATATTCCATGGACCTACCACCCTCTGAGTGAAGTCGTTCCTCCTCATCTCAGTTTTGAAAGAGCAGCCCCTTATTCTAAGACTATGTCCCCTAGTTCTAGTCTCACCCGTCATCGGGAACATCCTCCCCGCATCCACCCGATCCAACCCCTTCACAATCTTATATGTTTCAATAAGATCGCCTCTCATTCTTCTGAACTCCAATGAGTAGAGTCCCAATCTACCCAACATCTCCTCATATGACCACCCCCTCATCCCCGGGATTAACCGAGTGAACCTTTTTTGCACTGCCTCGAGAGCAAGGATGTCTTTCCTTAAGTAAGGACACCAAAACTGTATGCAGTATTCCAGGTGCGGTCTCACCAATACCTTGTACAACTGAAGCAATACCTCCCTATTTTTATATTCTATCCCCCTAGCAATGAAAGCCAACATTCCATTTGCCTTCTTAATCACTTGCTGCACCTGCATACTAACCTTTTGAGTTTCGTGCACCAGGACCCCCAGATCCCTTTGCACTTCAGTACTCTCCAGTTTCTTGCCATTAAGATAATAAATTGCTCTCGGATTTTTCCTGCCAAAGTGCATCACCTCACACTTTCCAGTGTTGTATTCCATCTGCCAAATCTCTGCCCACTTACTTAGCCTGTCTATGTCCCCTTGCAGGTTTTTTATATCCTCCTCACTCACTACTTTCCCTCCCATCTTTGTATCATCTGCAAATTTTGATATGTTACACTTGGTCCCCTCCTCCAAATCGTTAATATAGATTGTAAAGAGTTGGGGACCCAGCACTGACCCCTGTGGAACACCACTAGTTACTGATTGCCAGTCTGAGAATGAACCATTTATCCCAACTCTTTGCTTTCTGTTAGATAGCCAATCCTCTATCCATGCCAGAATATTACCCCCAATCCCGTGATTTTTTACCTTAAGCAATAATCTTTTGTGTGGCACCTTGTCAAATGCCTTTTGGAAGTCTAAATACACTACGTCCACTGGTTCCCCTTTATCTACTCTATATGTTACTTCCTCAAAGAACTCCAGCAAATTTGTCAAACATGACTTCCCCTTCGTAAAACCATGCTGACTTTGTCCTATTAAATTATGATTATCCAAATGCCCTGTTACTGTTTCCTTAATAATGGACTCCAAAATTTTACCTATGGGACAGTGTAGAGGGAGTTATACTCTGTATTGAACCTATGCTGTACCAAACCTGTGCGTGTTTGATGGGACAGTGTAGACGGAGCTTTACTCTGTATCTAACCCGAGCTTTACCTGCCCTGGGATTGTTTGATGGAACAGTGTAGAGTGAGCTTTACTCTGTAACTAACCCGTGCTGTACCTGCCCTGGGAGTGTTTGATGGGACAGTGTCGAGGGAGCTTTACTCTGTATCTAACCCGTGCAGCACCTGCCCTGGGAGTGTTTCTTGGGACAGTGTAGAGGGAGCTTTACTCTGTATCTAACCCGTGCTGTACCTGCGCTGGGAGTGATTGATGGGTCAGTGTAGAGGGAGCTTTACTCTATATCTAACCCGTGCTGTACCTGCCCTGGGCGTGTTTGATGGGACAGTGTAGATGGAGTTTTACTCTGTATCTAACCCGTGCTGTACCTGCCCTGGGAGTGTTTGATGGGACAGTGTAGAGGGAGCTTTACTCTGTATCTAACCCGTGCTGTACCTGCCCTGGGTGTGTTTGATGGAACAGTTTAGATGGAGTTTTACTCTGTATCTAACCCGTGCTGTACCTGCCCTGCGAGTGATTGATGGGGCAGTGTAGATGGAGCTTTACTCTGCATCTAACCCGTGCTGTACCTGCCTTGGGAGTGTTTGATGGGACAGTGTAGAGGGAGCTTTACTCTGTATCTAACACGTGCTGCACCTGCCGTGGGAGTGTTTGATGGGACAGTGTAGAGGGAGCTTTATTCTGCATCTAAGCCGTGCTGTACCTGCCCTGGGACTGTATGATGCGACAGTGAAGAGGGAGCTTTACTCTGTATCTAAGCCGTGCTGTACCTGCCCTGGGAGTGTTTGATGGGACAGTGTTGGGGCAGCTTTACTCTGTATCGATACCATGCTGTACCAGCCATGGGAGTGTTTGATGGGACAGTGTAGAGGGGGCTTTACTCTGTATCTAACCCATGCTGCATCAGTCCTGGGAGTGTTTGATGGGGCAGTGGAGAGGGAGCTTAACTATGTATCTAACCCGTGCTGCACCTGCCCTTGGAGTGTTTGATTGGACAGTGTAGAGGGAGCTTAACTCTGTATCTAACCCGTACTGTACCTGCCCTGGGAGTGTTTGATGGGTCAGTGTAGAGGGAGCTTTACTCTGTATCTAACCCATGCTGTACCAGCCCTGGGAGTGTTTGATGGGACAGTGTAGGTGCAGCTTTACTCTGTATCGAACGCGTGCTGTACCTGCCCTGGGAGTGTATGATGGGAGAGTGTAGAGGGAGCTTTACTCTGTATCTAACCCATGCTGTACCAGCCCTGGGAGTGTTTGATGGGGCAGTGGAGAGAGAGCTTTACTCTGTATCTAACACATGTCCTCTGTTTTAAATTTATTTAATGATGTAGCTTCTACAGCTTTTTGTGGCAGCATATTCCATGGACCTACCACCCTCTGAGTGAAGTCGTTCCTCCTCATCTCAGTTTTGAAAGAGCAGCCCCTTATTCTAAGACTATGTCCCCTAGTTCTAGTCTCACCCGTCATCGGGAACATCCTCCCCGCATCCACCCGATCCAACCCCTTCACAATCTTATATGTTTCAATAAGATCGCCTCTCATTCTTCTGAACTCCAATGAGTAGAGTCCCAATCTACCCAACATCTCCTCATATGACCACCCCCTCATCCCCGGGATTAACCGAGTGAACCTTTTTTGCACTGCCTCGAGAGCAAGGATGTCTTTCCTTAAGTAAGGACACCAAAACTGTATGCAGTATTCCAGGTGCGGTCTCACCAATACCTTGTACAACTGAAGCAATACCTCCCTATTTTTATATTCTATCCCCCTAGCAATGAAAGCCAACATTCCATTTGCCTTCTTAATCACTTGCTGCACCTGCATACTAACCTTTTGAGTTTCGTGCACCAGGACCCCCAGATCCCTTTGCACTTCAGTACTCTCCAGTTTCTTGCCATTAAGATAATAAATTGCTCTCGGATTTTTCCTGCCAAAGTGCATCACCTCACACTTTCCAGTGTTGTATTCCATCTGCCAAATCTCTGCCCACTTACTTAGCCTGTCTATGTCCCCTTGCAGGTTTTTTATATCCTCCTCACTCACTACTTTCCCTCCCATCTTTGTATCATCTGCAAATTTTGATATGTTACACTTGGTCCCCTCCTCCAAATCGTTAATATAGATTGTAAAGAGTTGGGGACCCAGCACTGACCCCTGTGGAACACCACTAGTTACTGATTGCCAGTCTGAGAATGAACCATTTATCCCAACTCTTTGCTTTCTGTTAGATAGCCAATCCTCTATCCATGCCAGAATATTACCCCCAATCCCGTGATTTTTTACCTTAAGCAATAATCTTTTGTGTGGCACCTTGTCAAATGCCTTTTGGAAGTCTAAATACACTACGTCCACTGGTTCCCCTTTATCTACTCTATATGTTACTTCCTCAAAGAACTCCAGCAAATTTGTCAAACATGACTTCCCCTTCGTAAAACCATGCTGACTTTGTCCTATTAAATTATGATTATCCAAATGCCCTGTTACTGTTTCCTTAATAATGGACTCCAAAATTTTACCTATGGGACAGTGTAGAGGGAGTTATACTCTGTATTGAACCTATGCTGTACCAAACCTGTGCGTGTTTGATGGGACAGTGTAGACGGAGCTTTACTCTGTATCTAACCCGAGCTTTACCTGCCCTGGGATTGTTTGATGGAACAGTGTAGAGTGAGCTTTACTCTGTAACTAACCCGTGCTGTACCTGCCCTGGGAGTGTTTGATGGGACAGTGTCGAGGGAGCTTTACTCTGTATCTAACCCGTGCAGCACCTGCCCTGGGAGTGTTTCTTGGGACAGTGTAGAGGGAGCTTTACTCTGTATCTAACCCGTGCTGTACCTGCGCTGGGAGTGATTGATGGGTCAGTGTAGAGGGAGCTTTACTCTATATCTAACCCGTGCTGTACCTGCCCTGGGCGTGTTTGATGGGACAGTGTAGATGGAGTTTTACTCTGTATCTAACCCGTGCTGTACCTGCCCTGGGAGTGTTTGATGGGACAGTGTAGAGGGAGCTTTACTCTGTATCTAACCCGTGCTGTACCTGCCCTGGGTGTGTTTGATGGAACAGTTTAGATGGAGTTTTACTCTGTATCTAACCCGTGCTGTACCTGCCCTGCGAGTGATTGATGGGGCAGTGTAGATGGAGCTTTACTCTGCATCTAACCCGTGCTGTACCTGCCTTGGGAGTGTTTGATGGGACAGTGTAGAGGGAGCTTTACTCTGTATCTAACACGTGCTGCACCTGCCGTGGGAGTGTTTGATGGGACAGTGTAGAGGGAGCTTTATTCTGCATCTAAGCCGTGCTGTACCTGCCCTGGGACTGTATGATGCGACAGTGAAGAGGGAGCTTTACTCTGTATCTAAGCCGTGCTGTACCTGCCCTGGGAGTGTTTGATGGGACAGTGTTGGGGCAGCTTTACTCTGTATCGAAACCATGCTGTACCAGCCATGGGAGTGTTTGATGGGACAGTGTAGAGGGGGCTTTACTCTGTATCTAACCCATGCTGCATCAGTCCTGGGAGTGTTTGATGGGGCAGTGGAGAGGGAGCTTAACTATGTATCTAACCCGTGCTGCACCTGCCCTTGGAGTGTTTGATTGGACAGTGTAGAGGGAGCTTAACTCTGTATCTAACCCGTACTGTACCTGCCCTGGGAGTGTTTGATGGGTCAGTGTAGAGGGAGCTTTACTCTGTATCTAACCCATGCTGTACCAGCCCTGGGAGTGTTTGATGGGACAGTGTAGAGGGAGCTTTACTCTGTATCTAACGCGTGCTGTACCTGCCCTGGGAGTGTATGATGGGAGAGTGTAGAGGGAGCATTACTCTGTATCTAACCCGTGCAGTACCTGCCCTGGGAGTGTTTGATGGGATAGTGTAGAGGGAGCTTTACTCTGTATCTAACACATGTCCTCTTCCTGCCCTGGGAGTGTTTGATGGGACAGTGTAGAGGGAGCTTCACTCTATATCTGACACTGTGCTCTTCCTGTCCTGGGAGTGTTTGATGAGATAGTGTAGATGGAGCTTTACTCTGTATCTAACCCGTGATGTTTCTGCCCTGGGAGTGTTTGATGGGACAGTGTAGAGGGAGCTTTACTCTGTATCTAACGCGTGCTGTACCTGCCCTGCGTCTGTTTGATGGGATAGTGTAGAGGGAGATTTACTCTGTATCTATCCCGTGCTGTACCTGCCCTGGGAGTGTTTGATGGGACAGTGTCGGTGCTGCTTTACTCTGTATCGAACCCGTGCTGTACCTGCCCTGGGAGTGTTTGATGGGACAGTGTAGAGGGTGCTTTACTCTGTATCTAACCCATTCTGTACCAGCCCTGGGAGTGTTTGGTGGGGCAGTGGAGAGAGAGCTTTGCTCTGTATCTAACCCGTGCTGTACCTGCCCTGGGAGTGTTTGATGGGACAGTGTAGAGGGTGCTTTACTCTGTATCTAACCCATTCTGTACCAGCCCTGGGAGTGTTTGGTGGGGCAGTGGAGAGAGAGCTTTACTCTGTATCTAACCCGTGCTGTACCTGCCCTGGGAGTGTTTGATGGGACAGTGTAGAGGGAGCTTTACTCTGTATCTAACCCGTGCTGTACCTGCACTGGGAGTGTTTGATGGGACAGTGTGGAGGGAGCTTTACTCTGTATCTAAATCATGCTGTACCAGCCCAGGGAGTGTTTGATGGGGCAGTGGAGCGGGAGCTTTACTCTGTATCTAACCCGTGCTGTACCTGCCCTGGGAGTGTTTGATGGGACAGTGTAGAGGGGGCTTTACTCTGTAACTTACACGTACTGTACCTGCCCTGGGAATGTTTGATGGGACAGTGTAGAGGGAGATTTACTCTGTACCTAACCCATGCTGTACCAGCCCAGGGAGTGTTTGATGGGACAGTGTAGATGGAGCTTTACTCTGTATCTAACTTGTGCTATGCCTGCCCTGGGAGTTTTTGATGGGACAGTGTAGAGGGAGCTTTACTCTGTATCGAACCCGTGCTGTACCAACACTGTGCGTGTTTGATGGGACAGTGTCGAGGGAACTTTACTCTGTATCTAACCCATGCTGTACCTGCCCTGGGAGTGTTTAATGGGACAGTGTAGGGGGAGCTTTACTCTGTATATAACCCGTGCTGTACCTGCCCTGGGAGTGATTGATGGGGCAGTGTAGATGGAGTTTTACTCTGTATCTACCCCGTGCTGTACCTGCCCTGGGAGTGATCAATGGAACATTGTCGAGGGAGCTTTACTCTGTATCTAACCCGTGCTGTACCTGCCCTGGGAGTGTTTGATGGAACAGTGTAGAGGGAGCTTTACTCTGCATCTAACCCGTGCTGCACCTGCCCTGGGAGTGTTTCTTGGGACAGTCTAGAGGGAGCTTTACTCTGTATCTAAGCCGTGCTGTACCTTCCCTGGGAGTGTTTGATGGGACTGTGTAGAGGGAGCTTTACTCTGTATCTAAGCCGTGCTGTACCTGCCCTTTGAGTGTTTGATGGGACAGTGTCGGGGCAGCTTTACTCTGTATCGAACCCATGCTGTACCAGCCCTGGGAATGTTTGATGGGAAAGTGTTGAGGGAGCTTTACTCTGTATTTAACCCATGCTTTACCTGCCCTGGGATTGTTTGATGGAACAGTGTAGAACGAGCTTTACCCTGTATCTAACCCATGCCGTACCTGCCCTGGGTGTGTTTGATGGGACAGCGCAGAGGAGCTTTACTCTGTATCTAACCCGTGCTTTACCTGCCCTGGGAGTGTTTGATGGAACAATGTAGAGGGAGCTTTACTCTGTATCTAACCCGTGCTGTACCTGCCCTGGGAGTGTTTGATGGGACAGTGTAGAGGGAGCTTTACTCTGTATCTAACCCGTGCTACACCTGCCCTGGGAGTGATTGATGGGACAGTGTATATGGAGTTTTACTCTGTATCTAACCCGTGCAGTACCTGCCCTGGGAGTGTTTGATGGGTCAGTGTAGAGGGAGCTTTACTCTGTATCTAACCTGTGCTGTACCTGCCCTGGGAGTGTTTGATGGGACAGTGTAGATGGAGTTTTACTCTGTATCTAAGCCGTGCTGTACCTTCCCTGGGAGTGTTTGATGGGACTGTGTAGAGGGAGCTTTACTCTGTATCTAAGCCGTGCTGTACCTGCCCTTTGAGTGTTTGATGGGACAGTGTCGGGGCAGCTTTACTCTGTATCTAACCCATGCTGTACCTGCCCTGGGAGTGTTTGATGGGACAGTGTAGAGGGAGCTATACTCTGTATCTAACCCATGCCGTACCTGCCCTGGGTGTGTTTGATGGGACAGCGCAGAGGAGCTTTACTCTGTATCTAACCCGTGCTTTACCTGCCCTGGGATTGTTTGATGGAACAGTGTAGAGGGAGCTATACTCTGTATCTAACCCGTGCTGTACCTGCCCTGGGAGTGTTTGATGGGACAGTGTAGAGGGACCTTTACTCTGTATCTAACTTGTGGAAGTGTTTGATGGGACAGTGTAGAGGGAGCTTTACTCTGTATCTAACCCGTGATGTCCCTGTCCTGGGAGTGTTTGATGGGACAGTGTAGAGGGAGCTTTAATCTGTATCTAACCCGTGCTGTACCTGCCCTGGGAGTGTTTGATGGTACAGTGTAGAGGGGTTTTACGCTGTATCTCATTCGTGATGCACCTGTCCTGGGAGCGATTGATGGGACAGTGTAGATGGAGCTTTCCTCTGTATCTAACCCGTGCTGTACCTGCCCTGGGAGTGTTTGATGTGACAGTGTAGACGGAGCTTTACTCTGTATCTAACCCGTGCTGTACCTGCCCTGGGAGTGTTTGATGGGACAGTGTCGAGGGAGCTTTACTCTGTATCTAACCCGTGCTGTACCGGCCCTGGGAGTGTTTGATGGGACAGTGTAGAGGGAGCTTTACTCTGTATCTAACCCGTGCTTTATCTGCCCTGGTATTGTTTGATGGGACAGTGTAGTGGGAGCTTTACTCTGTATCTAACCCGTGCTGTACCTGCCCTGGGAGTGTTTGATGAGACAGTGCAGAGGGAGATTTACTCTGTATCTAACCCGTGCTGTACCTGCCCTGGGAGCGTTTGATGGGTCAGTGTAGAGGGAGATTTACTCTGTATCTAACCCGTGCCGTACTTGCCCTGACAGTGTTTGATTGGTCAGTGTAGAGGGAGATTTACTCTGTATCTAACCCGTGCTGTACCTGCCCTGGGAGTGATTGATGGGACAGTGTAGAGGTAGCTTTACTCTGTATCTAACCCGTGCTGTACCTGCCCTGGGAGTGTTTGATGGGACAGTGTAGAGGGAGCTTTACTCTGTATCTAACCCGTGCTACACCTGCCCTGGGAGTGATTGATGGGACAGTGTATATGGAGTTTTACTCTGTATCTAACCCGTGCTTTACCTGCCCTGGGATTGTTTGATGGAACAGTGTAGAGGGAGCTATACTCTGTATCTAACCCGTGCTGTACCTTCCCTGGGAGTGTTTGATGGGACTGTGTAGAGGGAGCTTTACTCTTTATCTAAGCCGTGCTGTACCTGCCCTTTGAGTGTTTGATGGGACAGTGTCGGGGCAGCTTTACTCTGTATCGAACCCATGCTGTACCTGCCCTGGGATTGTTTGATGGAACAGTGTAGAACGAGCTTTACCCTGTATCTAACCCATGCCGTACCTGCCCTGGGTGTGTTTGATGGGACAGCGCAGAGGAGCTTTACTCTGTATCTAATCCGTGCTTTACCTGCCCTGGGATTGTTTGATGGAACAGTGTAGAGGGAGCTATACTCTGTATCGAACCCGTGCTGTACCTGCCCTGGGAGTGTTTGATGGGACAGTGTAGAGGGACCTTTACTCTGTATCTAACTTGTGGAAGTGTTTGATGGGACAGTGTAGAGGGAGCTTTACTCTGTATCTAACCCGTGATGTCCCTGTCCTGGGAGTGTTTGATGGGACAGTGTAGAGGGAGCTTTAATCTGTATCTAACCCGTGCTGTACCTGCCCTGGGAGTGTTTGATGGGACAGTGTAGAGGGAGCTTCACTCTGTATCTAACCCGTGCTGTACCTGCCCTGGGAGTGTTTGATGGGACAGTGTAGAGGGAGCTTTACTCTGTATCTAACCCGTGCTGCACCTGCCCTGGGAGTGTTTGATGGGAGAGTGTAGAGGGAGCTTTACTCTGTATCTAAGCCATGCTGTACCTGCCCTGGGACTGTATGATGGGACAGTGTAGCGGGAGCTTTACTCTGTATCTATCCCGTGCTGTACCTACCCTGGGAGTGTTTGATGGGACAGTGTAGGTGCAGCTTTACTCTCTATCGGACCCATACTGTACCAGCCCTGGGAGTGTTTGATGGGACAGTGTAGAGGGGGCTTTACTCTGTATCTAACCCATGCTGTACCAGCCCTGGGAGTGTTTGATGGGGCAGTGGAGTGAGAGCTTTACTCTGTATCTAACCCGTGCTGTACCTGCCATGGGAGTGTTTGATGGGACAGTGTAGAGGGAGCTTTACTCTGTATCTAACCCATGCTGTGCCAGCCCAGGGAGTGTTTGATGGGGCAGTGGAGAGGGAGCTTTACTCTGTATCTAACCCATGCTGTACCTGCCCTGGGAGTGTTTGATGGGACAGTGTAGAGGGAGCTTTACTCTGTATTGAACCCGTGCTGTACCAACCCTGTGCGTGTTGGATGGGACAGTGTAGAGGGAGTTTACTCTATATCTAAACCATGCTTTACCTGCCCTGTGATTGTTTGATGGAACAGTGTAGAACGAGCTTTGCCCTGTATCTATCCCATGCCGTACCTGCCCTGGGTGTGTTTGATGGGACAGTGTAGAGGGAGCTTTACTCTGTATCTAACCCGTGCTTTACCTGCCCTGGGATTGTTTGATGAAACAGTGTAGAGTGAGCATTGCCCTGTATCAATCCCGTGCTGTACCTGCCCTGGGAGTGTTTGCTGGGACAATGTAGAGGGACCTTTACTCTGTATCTAACTTGTGGGAGTGTTTGATGGGACAGTGTCGAGGGAACTTTGCTCTGTATCTAACCCATGCTTTACCTGCCGTGGGAGTGTTTGATGGGACAGTGTAGAGGGAGCTTTACTCTGTATCTAACCCATGCCGTACCTGCCCTGGGTGTGTTTGATGGGTCAGCGCAGAGGAGCTTTACTCTGTATCTAACCCGTGCTGTACCTGCCTTGGGAGTGTTTGATGGGACAGTGTAGAGGGAGCTTTACTCTGTATCTAACTTGTGGGAGTGTTTGATGGGTCAGTGTAGTGGGAGCTTTACTCTCTATCTGACCCGTGCTGTACAGCCCTGGGAATTTTTGATGGTACAGTGTAGAGGGAGCTTTAATCTGTATCTAGCCCATGCTGCACCTGCCCTGGGAGTGTTTGATGGTACAGTGTAGATGCAACTTTGCTCTGTATCTAACCCGTCCTGTACCTGCCCTGGGAGCGATTGATGGGACAGTGTAGAGGAAGCTTTACTCTGTATCTAACCCATGCTGTATCTGACCAGGGATTGTTTGATGGGACAGTGCAGAGGGAGCTTTACTCTGTATCTAACCCGTGCTGTACCTGCCCTGGGAGTGTTTGATGGGTCAGTGCAGAGGGAGATTTACTCGGTATCTAACCCATGCTGTACCTGCCCTGGGAGTTTTTGTTGGGTCAGTGGAGAGGCAGATTTACTCTGTATCTAACCCGTGCTGTACCTGCCCTGGGAGTGATTGATGGGTCAGTGTAGAGGGAGCTTTACTCTGTATCTAACCCGTGCTGTACCTGCCCTGGGAGTGTATGATGCGACAGTGTAGATGGAGTTTTACTCTGTATCTAACCCGTGCTGTACCTGCCATGGGAGTGATTGATGGGGCAGTGTAGATGGAGTTTTACTCTGTATCTAACCCGTGCTGTAACTGCCCTGGGAGTGATCAATAAGAACATAAGAACATAAGAAATAGGAGCAGGAGTAGGCCAATCGGCCCCTCGAGCCTGCTCCGCCATTCAATAAGATCATGGCTGATCTGATCCTAACCGCCAATCTACTATCTACACAGAACCATCTCCTGCATCTAACAGAATTGCACACACGAAATAGGAGCAGAATCAGACTACATGGTCCCTGGTCCCGCTCCACTACCCACAGGGCCATGACCGATCCGAACCTAGACTCATGTCCAAATTCCTGCCCGCTCCCCGTAACCCTTAATGCCCTTTACTTCTAGGAAACTGTCTATTTCTGTTTTAAATTTATTTAATGATGTAGCTTCTACAGCTTTTTGTGGCAGCATATTCCATGGACCTACCACCCTCTGAGTGAAGTAGTTCCTCCTCATCTCAGTTTTGAAAGAGCAGCCCCTTATTCTAAGACTATGTCCCCTAGTTCTAGTCTCACCCGTCATCGGGAACATCCTCCCCGCATCCACCCGATCCAACCCCTTCACAATCTTATATGTTTCAATAAGATCGCCTCTCATTCTTCTGAACTCCAATGAGTAGAGTCCCAATCTACCCAACATCTCCTCATATGACCACCCCCTCATCCCCGGGATTAACCGAGTGAACCTTTTTTGCACTGCCTCGAGAGCAAGGATGTCTTTCCTTAAGTAAGGACACCAAAACTGTATGCAGTATTCCAGGTGCGGTCTCACCAATACCTTGTACAACTGAAGCAATACCTCCCTATTTTTATATTCTATCCCCCTAGCAATGAAAGCCAACATTCCATTTGCCTTCTTAATCACTTGCTGCACCTGCATACTAACCTTTTGAGTTTCGTGCACCAGGACCCCCAGATCCCTTTGCACTTCAGTACTCTCCAGTTTCTTGCCATTAAGATAATAAATTGCTCTCGGATTTTTCCTGCCAAAGTGCATCACCTCACACTTTCCAGTGTTGTATTCCATCTGCCAAATCTCTGCCCACTTACTTAGCCTGTCTATGTCCCCTTGCAGGTTTTTTATATCCTCCTCACTCACTACTTTCCCTCCCATCTTTGTATCATCTGCAAATTTTGATATGTTACACTTGGTCCCCTCCTCCAAATCGTTAATATAGATTGTAAAGAGTTGGGGACCCAGCACTGACCCCTGTGGAACACCACTAGTTACTGATTGCCAGTCTGAGAATGAACCATTTATCCCAACTCTTTGCTTTCTGTTAGATAGCCAATCCTCTATCCATGCCAGAATATTACCCCCAATCCCGTGATTTTTTACCTTAAGCAATAATCTTTTGTGTGGCACCTTGTCAAATGCCTTTTGGAAGTCTAAATACACTACGTCCACTGGTTCCCCTTTATCTACTCTATATGTTACTTCCTCAAAGAACTCCAGCAAATTTGTCAAACATGACTTCCCCTTCGTAAAACCATGCTGACTTTGTCCTATTAAATTATGATTATCCAAATGCCCTGTTACTGTTTCCTTAATAATGGACTCCAAAATTTTACCTATGGGACAGTGTAGAGGGAGTTATACTCTGTATTGAACCTATGCTGTACCAAACCTGTGCGTGTTTGATGGGACAGTGTAGACGGAGCTTTACTCTGTATCTAACCCGAGCTTTACCTGCCCTGGGATTGTTTGATGGAACAGTGTAGAGTGAGCTTTACTCTGTAACTAACCCGTGCTGTACCTGCCCTGGGAGTGTTTGATGGGACAGTGTCGAGGGAGCTTTACTCTGTATCTAACCCGTGCAGCACCTGCCCTGGGAGTGTTTCTTGGGACAGTGTAGAGGGAGCTTTACTCTGTATCTAACCCGTGCTGTACCTGCGCTGGGAGTGATTGATGGGTCAGTGTAGAGGGAGCTTTACTCTATATCTAACCCGTGCTGTACCTGCCCTGGGCGTGTTTGATGGGACAGTGTAGATGGAGCTTTACTCTGTATCTAACCCGTGCTGTACCTGCCCTGGGAGTGTTTGATGGGACAGTGTAGAGGGAGCTTTACTCTGTATCTAACCCGTGCTGTACCTGCCCTGGGAGTGTTTGATGGACAGTTTAGATGGAGCTTTACTCTGTATCTAACCCGTGCTGTACCTGCCCTGGAGTGTTTGATGGGCAGTGTAGAGGGAGCTTTACTCTGTATCTAACCCGTGCTGTACCTGCCTGGGAGTGTTTGATGGGACAGTGTAGAGGGAGCTTTACTCTGTATCTAACCCGTGCTGTACCTGCCGTGGGAGTGTTTGATGGGACAGTGTAGAGGGAGCTTTACTCTGTATCTAAGCCGTGCTGTACCTGCCCTGGGAGTGTTTGATGGGACAGTGTAGAGGGAGCTTTACTCTGTATCTAAGCCGTGCTGTACCTGCCCTGGGAGTGTTTGATGGGACAGTGTAGGGGAGCTTTACTCTGTATCTAAACCATGCTGTACCAGCCCTGGGAGTGTTTGATGGGACAGTGTAGAGGGAGCTTTACTCTGTATCTAACCCATGCTGCATCAGTCCCTGGGAGTGTTTGATGGGACAGTGGAGAGGGAGCTTAACTCTGTATCTAACCCGTGCTGCACCTGCCCTGGAGTGTTTGATTGGACAGTGTAGAGGGAGCTTTACTCTGTATCTAACCCGTACTGTACCTGCCCTGGGAGTGTTTGATGGGACAGTGTAGAGGGAGCTTTACTCTGTATCTAACCCGTGCTGTACCAGCCCTGGGAGTGTTTGACTGGGACAGTGGAGAGGGAGCTTTACTCTGTATCTAACCAGTGCTGTGCCTGCCCTGGGAGTGTTTGATGGGACAGTTTAGAGGGAGCTTTACTCTGTATCTAACCCAGTGCTGTACCTGCCCTGGGAGTGTTTGATGGGACAGTGTAGAGGGAGCTTTACTCTGTATCTAACCCGTGCTGTACCTGCCCTGGGAGTGTTTGATGGGACAGTGTAGAGGAAGCTTTACTCTGTATCTAACGCATGCCGTACCTGCCCTGGGAGTGTTTGATGGGACAGTGTAGAGGGAGCATTACTCTGTATCTAACCCGTGCTGTACCTGCCCTGGGAGTGTTTGATGGGATAGTGTAGATGAGCTTTACTCTGTATCTAACACATGTCCTCTTCCTGCCCTGGGAGTGTTTGATGGGACAGTGTAGAGGGAGCTTTACTCTGTATCTGACACTGAGCTCTTCCTGCCCTGGGAGTGTTTGATGGGACAGTGTAGAGGGAGCTTTACTCTGTATCTAACGCGTGCTGTACCTGCCCAGGGAGTGTTTGATTGGAGAGAGTAGAGGGAGCTTTACTCTGTATCTAAGCCGTGCTGTACCTGCCCTGGGTCTGTTTGATGGTATAGTGTAGAGGGAGCTTTACTCTGTATCTATCCCAAGCTGTACCTGCCCTGGGAGTGTTTGATGGGACAGTGTAGAGGGTGTTTTACTCTGTAACTAACCCGTGCTGAACCTGCCCTGGGAGTGTTTGGTGGGGCAGTAGAGAGAGAGCTTTACTCTGTATCTAACCCGTGCTGTACCTGCCCTGGGAGTGTTTGATGGGACAGTGTAGAGGGAGCTTTACTCTGTATCTAACCCGTGCTGTACCTGCCCTGGGAGTGTTTGATGGGACAGTGTAGAGGGGTTTTACTCTGTATCTCACTCGCGATGCACCTGCCCTGGGAGCGATTGATGGGATAGTGTAGAGGGAGCTTTATTCTGTATCTAACCCATGATGTTTCTGCCCTGGGAGTGTTTGATGGGATAGTGTAGAGGGAGCTTTACTTTGTATCTAACCCGTGCTATACCTGCCCTGGGAGTTTTTGATGCGACAGGATAGAGGGAGCTTTACTCTGTATCTAACCCATTCTGTACCTGCCCTGGGAGTGTTTGATGGGACAGTGTAGAGGGAGCTTTACTCTGTATCTAACCGTGCTGTACCTGCCCTGGGAGTGTTTGATGGGACAGTGTAGAGGGAGCTTTACTCTGTATCTAACCCGTGCTGTACCTGCCCTGGGAGTGTTTGATGGGACAGTGTAGAGGGAGCTTTACTCTGTATCTAACCCTGTGCTGTACCTGCCCTGGGAGTGTTTGATGGGACAGTGTAGAGGGAGCTTTACTCTGTATCTAACCCGTGCTGTACCTGCCCTGGGAGTGTTTGATGGGACAGTGTAGAGGGAGCTTTACTCTGTATCTAACCCGTGCTGTACCTGCCCTGGGAGTGTTTGATGGGACAGTGTAGAGGGAGCTTTACTCTGTATCTAACCCGTGCTGTACCTGCCCTGGGAGTGTTTGATGGGACAGTGTAGAGGGAGCTTTACTCTGTATCTAACCCGTGCTGTACCTGCCCTGGGAGTGTTTGATGGGACAGTGTAGAGGGAGCTTTACTCTGTATCTAACCCGTGTCCTCTTCCTGCCCTGGGAGTGTTTGATGGGACAGTGTAGAGGGAGCTTCACTCTATATCTGACACTGTGCTCTTCCTGTCCTGGGAGTGTTTGATGAGATAGTGTAGATGGAGCTTTACTCTGTATCTAACCCGTGATGTTTCTGCCCTGGGAGTGTTTGATGGGACAGTGTAGAGGGAGCTTTACTCTGTATCTAACGCGTGCTGTACCTGCCCTGCGTCTGTTTGATGGGATAGTGTAGAGGGAGATTTACTCTGTATCTATCCCGTGCTGCACCTGCCCTGGGAGTGTTTGATGGGACAGTGTCGGTGCTGCTTTACTCTGTATCGAACCCGTGCTGTACCTGCCCTGGGAGTGTTTGATGGGACAGTGTAGAGGGTGCTTTACTCTGTATCTAACCCATTCTGTACCAGCCCTGGGAGTGTTTGGTGGGGCAGTGGAGAGAGAGCTTTAATCTGTATCTAACCCGTGCTGTACCTGCCCTGGGAGTGTTTGATGGGACAGTGTAAAGGGAGCTTTACTCTGTATCTAACCCGTGCTGTACCTGCACTGGGAGTGTTTGATGGGACAGTGTGGAGGGAGCTTTACTCTGTATCTAAATCATGCTGTACCAGCCCAGGGAGTGTTTGATGGGGCAGTGGAGCGGGAGCTTTACTCTGTATCTAACCCGTGCTGTACCTGCCCTGGGAGTGTTTGATGGGACAGTGTAGAGGGGGCTTTACTCTGTAACTTACACGTACTGTACCTGCCCTGGGAGTGTTTGATGGGACAGTGTAGAGGGAGATTTACTCTGTACCTAACCCATGCTGTACCAGCCCAGGGAGTGTTTGATGGGACAGTGTAGATGGAGCTTTACTCTGTATCTAACTTGTGCTATGCCTGCCCTGGGAGTTTTTGATGGGACAGTGTAGAGGGAGCTTTACTCTGTATCGAACCCGTGCTGTACCAACACTGTGCGTGTTTGATGGGACAGTGTCGAGGGAACTTTACTCTGTATCTAACCCATGCTGTACCTGCCCTGGGAGTGTTTAATGGGACAGTGTAGGGGGAGCTTTACTCTGTATCTAACCCATGCTGTACCTGCCCTGGGTGTGTTTAATGGGACATTGTAGAGGGAGCTTTACTCTGTGTCTAACTTGTGGGAGTGTTTGATGGGACAGTGTAGAGGGGGCTTTACTCTGTATCTTACCCATGCTGCATCAGTCCTGGGAGTGTTTGATGGGACAGTGGAGAGGGAGCTTAACTATGTATCTAACCCGTGCTGCACCTGCCCTTGGAGTGTTTGATTGGACAGTGTAGAGGGAGCTTAACTCTGTATCTAACCCGTACTGTACCTGCCCTGGGAGTGTTTGATGGGTCAGTGTAGAGGGAGCTTTACTCTGTATCTAACCCATGCTGTACCAGCCCTGGGACTGTTTGACGGGGCAGTGGAGATCGAGCTTTACTCTGTATCTAACCAATGCTGTGCCTGCCCTGGGAGTGTTTGATGGGACAGTTTAGATGTAGCTTTACTCTGTTTCTAACCCATGCTATGCCTGCCCTGGGAGTGTTTGATGGGACAGTGTCGAGGGAGCTTTACTCTGTATCTAACCCGTGCTGTACCTGCCCTGGGAGTGTTTGATGGGACAGTGTAGAGGGAGCTTTACTCTGTATCTAACGCATGCCGTACCTGCCCTGGGAGTGTTTGATGGGACAGTGTAGAGGGAGCATTACTCTGTATCTAACCCGTGCTGTACCTGCCCTGGGAGTGTTTGATGGGATAGTGTAGATGAGCTTTACTCTGTATCTAACCCGTGCTGTACCTGCCCTGGCAGTGTTTGATGGGATAGTGTAGATGAGCATTACTCTGTATCTAACCCGTGCAGTACCTGCCCTGGGAGTGTTTGATGGGATAGTGTAGATGAGCTTTACTCTGTATCTAACACATGTCCTCTTCCTGCCCTGGGAGTGTTTGATGGGACAGTGTAGAGGGAGCTTTACTCTGTATCTGACACTGAGCTCTTCCTGCCCTGGGAGTGTTTGATGGGATAGTGTAGAGGGAGCTTTACTCTGTATCTAACCCGTGATGTTTCTGCCCTGGGATTGTTTGATGGGACAGTGTAGAGGGAGCTTTACTCTGTATCTAACGCGTGCTGTACCTGCCCAGGGAGTGTTTGATTGGAGAGAGTAGAGGGAGCTTTACTCTGTATCTAAGCCGTGCTGTACCTGCCCTTTGAGTGTTTGATGGGACAGTGTCGGGGCAGCTTTACTCTGTATCGAACCCATGCTGTACCAGCCCTGGGAATGTTTGATGGGAAAGTGTTGAGGGAGCTTTACTCTGTATTTAACCCATGCTTTACCTGCCCTGGGATTGTTTGATGGAACAGTGTAGAACGAGCTTTACCCTGTATCTAACCCATGCCGTACCTGCCCTGGGTGTGTTTGATGGGACAGCGCAGAGGAGCTTTACTCTGTATCTAACCCGTGCTTTACCTGCCCTGGGAGTGTTTGATGGAACAATGTAGAGGGAGCTTTACTCTGTATCTAACCCGTGCTGTACCTGCCCTGGGAGTGTTTGATGGGACAGTGTATATGGAGTTTTACTCTGTATCTAACCCGTGCAGTACCTGCCCTGGGAGTGTTTGATTGGTCAGTGTAGAGGGAGCTTTACTCTGTATCTAACCTGTGCTGTACCTGCCCTGGGAGTGTTTGATGGGACAGTGTAGATGGAGTTTTACTCTGTATCTAAGCCGTGCTGTACCTTCCCTGGGAGTGTTTGATGGGACTGTGTAGAGGGAGCTTTACTCTGTATCTAAGCCGTGCTGTACCTGCCCTTTGAGTGTTTGATGGGACAGTGTCGGGGCAGCTTTACTCTGTATCTAACCCATGCTGTACCTGCCCTGGGAGTGTTTGATGGGACAGTGTAGAGGGAGCTATACTCTGTATCTAACCCATGCCGTACCTGCCCTGGGTGTGTTTGATGGGACAGCGCAGAGGAGCTTTACTCTGTATCTAACCCGTGCTTTACCTGCCCTGGGATTGTTTGATGGAACAGTGTAGAGGGAGCTATACTCTGTATCTAACTTGTGGAAGTGTTTGATGGGACAGTGTAGAGGGAGCTTTACTCTGTATCTAACCCGTGATGTCCCTGTCCTGGGAGTGTTTGATGGGACAGTGTAGAGGGAGCTTTAATCTGTATCTAACCCGTGCTGTACCTGCCCTGGGAGTGTTTGATGGTACAGTGTAGAGGGGTTTTACGCTGTATCTCATTCGTGATGCACCTGTCCTGGGAGCGATTGATGGGACAGTGTAGATGGAGCTTTCCTCTGTATCTAACCCGTGCTGTACCTGCCCTGGGAGTGTTTGATGGGACAGTGTAGACGGAGCTTTACTCTGTATCTAACCCGTGCTGTACCTGCCCTGGGAGTGTTTGATGGGACAGTGTCGAGGGAGCTTTACTCTGTATCTAACCCGTGCTGTACCGGCCCTGGGAGTGTTTGATGGGACAGTGTAGAGGGAGCTTTACTCTGTATCTAACCCGTGCTTTATCTGCCCTGGTATTGTAGAATTCGCAATTATCGCGATTTCATTTTAATAAGGAGAAAACACAAAGTTTCGTTCAAAACAGCTTTTATTTCAGCGGAATGCTGTCAGGTTTAAATTGGACACAAGCAGCCTGTAAAATGGCCGCCGCACCTCGTGACAGAACATTCTAGACTTTTCAACAGGCAGACAAGATGGCGTTCCAATAAACATTTTTTTTGCAGGATCGATAACGATTCAGCACAGTGAAGACAATACACAGGACATTATGGGTTTACAGGATAAACATCGATACTGGAATCGGTCTCCCAGGTACAAAGGAAAGCCATCAAGGGCCCATCCAAAGGACATTAATATGTAAACTCCCAACGGCTCTACGATGAGAGAGCCGTTAGCAGGTAGTTATACAGGACACTTGGAAGCCCCAAACCCCTCCAGGGGGAACACCGACCGATTTAACAATGGGAGAAGTATTAACAGGTACTCAAACATTCATGAGTAGCCCCGAAACCCATTAAGGACAGAGATCACCCATACAGGACATTTTGGGCGCCAAACCGTAAACAAAAGAATGGACATTGTAGTTGGGCGGGAAACGGAAGAACTGTGCACTATAATTGCAGGCCCAAACCGTCCATTCGCTCTCTTGCTGCTTGCCTCGTGTTCTTGACTCTTGCCGCTTGCTGCTGTTATCATCGTGGCTGCTCCTGTGTTTTATCCGGTCGATTCGCAACCTCGTGGCTGCTCCTGTGTAAAAGACTGTTGCAAAGACCTATGTTGGTAGCTGGCAGCGGAACCAAAGGCCCGAGATGAGATGAGATGAGATGAGAGGAGAAGAGAAGAAGACCTTATCCATCGCCACGGTCAGTAAATCCCGACCGCGCCTGTAGGTCGATCAGCCAAGTCTTCTTGACAACGGTGCTCCACCATACCTTGTATCCAACCAACAGAGGTCTTCACTACAGCGGACGGTCCAGCCGACTGACCGAGCAGCAGAAGCAGTAAACAAGTGGGACCAGGAGATCTCCTGACCAACACGTGGGTGCTGCGGTGAAAAACATCCGATCAGCTATTCGGGATTTCTCCGAGTTATTACGAGTGGTGAGCATGAGTCTCGGGATCCTACGAAGCTAGTTTAGGATAGACATTGATAGGGGAGGGTTTAAAGATTAAGGATATTTGTAATGTGTGCCCTATTTACGTTGTGCCGTTCGTTCCTCGTTTCCCTAAGAGTGATTATAACTGTTTGTAAGATTGTACTGTCATTAATCTGTGCATATGACATGTATTTCATAATTTTAAGTATCATGCAATAAAGATTTTCCATTTCGTACCGTTCAAACCAAGTCTACATGAGTTTTATCTCCATTACTGCTCTCGCATCTAAGTCCAGTGTCTAGAACCGTAAGGGAGAGTGATTCGAACCACTCACAGGGGTGTCTAGTGTTCCCAGACTGGCTGGAGACCAGGCCTAGACCCGCACTGACATACAGGCTGCACAGAGCCGCGTGAACCTCACAGGCTACGAGACACGCAGGGTCAGGAGAGAATCCCTTACAGAAAATGGCGACCGCGGCAGGACACTGGCAGCGAGAGGGTAGTGTGTTAGATTTTGGAATGACTGTACGAAATGTGATGCAGGAAAAGATAGCGGATTACGTATTTGGAAAGGTTAATCTAACGAAAAAGTGGATAAGCGAATTGTTAGCGGATAAGAGCCCACTAGAGGCAGCTGAAAGGTGGACGGATAGTAAGGAGCATAAAAAGGCAGTTGAGAAAGCAGTCTGGCTTATGTGCTACAAAAGGCAGGTTCAGATTTCAAACCAGACCAATACAGCGCTAACCGCTCGAATCAAGCAGTTAGAGGAGGAAATGGAGGAGAAGGTTTCTGGAGGGGAGGCGCTCATTAAGAGTTTAAATGAGTTACGCCAGGAAAGCCAGGAAGTCTCCAGTTACCTTAAAACAAGGGTAGAGTATCTCGAGTGCCAGATCACTGAAGCAAAATTAAACGAGAGTAGGATGAAGGAAAGATGTAACCGTCAAGCTGCCCAGATAAGAACTCAAGAAGAGAGCTTAATGGGGGTTAGGTCGGCGTATAAGTTGGCCCTTGAGGATAAGTTTCAGGGAGCCGACCATAGCGCCTGCGAAAAAGAGATAGAGAGCCTCAAAAGGGCCGTGAATAATGCGAACGGCATGGTGTGCCTTATTAATCCGTCGGCACGCCAGCCGCTAGTAAATGAGAGATTTAGAAATTCCCCACCAAGTAAAGCAGAAGAAGTAGTAGCCACTGCGCCCTCCGCGCCACCCAGCTATTCAGAAACCTGGGTTAGGGAGGAAGCAGCGGAAGAAACAAAAGAGCCCGTTGAAAAGGAGGTAGAAAAGGGATCGTTGTATCCAGTAACGGGGATTAAAAGGGGCCCAAGCAGAAACGGTGGGGAAGAACCGGGGGATCTCCTCGGACAGCTGGTGTTGCCTCACAGTTCACATCAGCTGAGGGCCATGATAAACCACGTAAGGAAGCTGACCGAGATATACCACCCTTCCGTACATTTTAGGGAAGTGGAGCAAGCCGCAGCCATCAACGGCTGCGATGACGGGGAGACAGCAAAAATGCTGCTGTTCTCGTTAGATAGCTCGGTCCTTCAGTGTCTCTCAGGCGATAGCAAGAGGGGTAATAAAAGTTATGAGGAATTGAAAAATGAGGTCCTAGAAGTAGTGGGAGCGAACGACGGAGGTCCGTTTGCTAGAGTGGGACAGACAGTGCAGATGGAGGGAGAACCCCCGAAGGTTTTTGCCGACAGGCTGTGGCCAGTATATGAGCGCAGCTGTCTAGGTGCGCCCGAGCGCGAAGATGTGGAAGGCGCCGCTTTAATTCATTGGCTTAGGTGCATAATAGCCAACAGTTTACCAGCCGTTAGAGAGCAGGCAAAAGCCTGGTTCGATCCCAATGACCTCAACCTTACGGAAGAGTCGGTCTTGAATCGACTCACGTTAGGTTACCGTAACATAAGGGGTATGACGACACGTCCCTTTAAGGGAAGAGTACATGAGGTACGACCCGCAGCCCCGACTCAAAGAGAGTGGCATCAGGAGGGTAATCGCGCCCCACAGGCAAGTAATGCCTGTTACGGGTGTGGGAAGACAGGGCACTGGCGCAAGCACTGCAGGAACCCTTGGAAGGATTCCAAGGATAAAAATCCCGCGGTCCGAGCCCAGACGCCTGTCCCGCCTAAGGAAGCAAAGGCACCCACCTCTCCCGAAGACCTCGAAGCAGTGTTAGGAGTCATGCGCAAGATGGTTTTGAATGCGCGTGGACAGGTGGCGGTCGCAACCGGCCCCGTAGGTGCCGCAGGACCGTCTAATAGTGCCCCATGACTAGAACCAGCACAGCCCGTCTACCTGTGTCCGCTCAGCTATGATGCGTGGAGGCGACCTGTGGTGGAGATGGAGGTAGAGAAACAAAAGGGCAGTTATTTGTTGGACACGGGAGCTTCTTGCACCATAATCCATACAGATGACCCTTTTGACTCGCCGCTATCTACCAAGGTCCCATTCACGCTAGCAGGGTTCACAGGGAAGAACAGGCTGGCACGTTTTCCCTCCCGCTATCCATTCGTTTAGGGACACTTCGCCTTAAGTGGAAGTGTATACTGATGGCATGGCAAAAGGGGGGTGGAAGAGGTATTCTCGGGTCCGATCTGCTAGCGGGACACGGGATCCTCGTGGACCTCAGAAATCACTGTCTCTGGGGGGCTAAAGGTGAAAAAGGCGAGGTAATGGTGATTCAAGGGGAGGAAGAAACAGGGGTCCTGTGTACCGTACAGCCATCCGGAGGCTACGACCTCAGGCTTATGGTCGCAGATGTCCCAACGGACATGCAAACGTACGTGACAGATAATATGCACGCGTTTGCAACCCACAAGCACGATTGTGGGAGGGTGGTCGGGTTTGAGGTCAGCGTAGATGGGGACCCCATGACCCGACCCCAAAAGCAGTATAACTTCCCCAAAGAAGCAGAACCCGATATGGAGGCAGCAATGTCTTCCTTGGTGCAGCAGGGCGTGTTGAGGCCGATAGCCACACACGTGAACTCCCCATTATGGCCGGTTAGGAAGCCGGATAATTCGTGGAGAGCCACGGTGGACTACAGAGTCCTTAACAGTAACATCCCCGCCTGCGCGCCCACAGTAGCAGCAGTTGCTGACCTAATAGGGAGCATCCCAGCGTCCGCGACCACGTTCACGGTGCTGGATATCTCGAACGGTTTTTGGTCCATCCCGCTGCGGCGAGAGGACCAGTACAAGTTTGCCTTTACGTTTAAAGGGCAACAGTACACGTGGAACTGCTTGCCACAGGGTTTCCACAATAGCCCCAGTATTTTTCACCAGTGTATGGCAGGAAGTTTAAAGGAGTTTAGTCAGCCCAATCAGATAGTACAGTATGTGGATGATTTGCTCCTATTTACGGACTCAAGGGAGGAGCACGGACCACTACTGGACGAGTTATTGGAGCTGTTAGCGAGAAAGGGTTTTAAAGTAAACCCAAAGAAAGCACGTATCGGTCAGCAGGAAGTAAAATTCCTGGGACTGACCCTACGCGCTGGGGAAAGAGCCATAGACAAAGCAAGGAGGGAGTCGGTGCAAGAATTACCGATTCCCAACAACGTAAGGGGTGTGAGGTCCTTCTTGGGACTGACCGGTTACTGCAGGGATTTTATCGAGGATTATGCGGCCACAGCGGCGCCGCTCCTCCGACTCCTCCATAAGGGGGTAGAGTGGCTTTGGGACGAGGGCTGCCAAGCAGCCTTCGAGAAGTTAAAAAGGGATCTGCAGACCGCGCCAGCCTTAGGGGCCATAGATGGGGGGAAGGAGTTTTTCCTGGAGGTAGCTGCCAGCGGGGACAGCTTAAGCGCCGTGCTGCTCCAAGAGCGTCACGGCAAGCTGAGGCCGGTTGTCTATTCATCCAGGGTATTAACGGATGTGGAGAGAAGTTTTTCCAATTGCGAAAGGCACCTTTTAGCCACGCATTGGGCTGTGAAAAGATCAGCGATCTTCACAGGGCTCTCTCCCATCACTCTCCTCACACATCACACACCAACTAAGATGCTTCTGGATGGGAGGATTAAAGACGGGACCGTAAGCAGCGCACGCATTGCGCGTTGGACCCTTCTTCTCTCCCAGTTGGATATCAGAGTAAAAGGTCTTTGCGAGCCCAGGCTTGCGGCCAATTTGGTATACCCCGGTACAGCCCACCGGTGTTCGGTGGAAGGGGTGTGGGACGTCAACATAGGTTTACGGGCCGGGATACATCCCACTGGGCGCGAGATTTATGTTGATGGGTCTAGCACAGTGTCTGCTGGCGAGCGACTCACAGGGTGTGGAGTTTATGACCCTGCGGCAGACCTTGCCCTGGCGATCAAGCTCCCTAGCACCATGAGCGCGCAGCAAGCTGAGCTGTCTGCCGTGGTGTACGTGGTAACCCACCCAGACATTTTCCCAACCCCATACACGATTTGCTCGGACAGTATGTTCACCTGCAATTCGTGTACGGAATACCTGGCCATTTGGTCCCGCCGTGGATACACCTCCGCGGACGGGCGACCTTTAACGGTAAAGCCCTTGCTGGAAAAGATCTTAGCAGCAGCAGTAGGGGAGGAAGGGGAGATTTTCATCCATAAGGTGAAAGCTCACTCCTCCACAGAGCCCCGTGGGGAGGGCAACCGGCAGGCGGATGCGCTAGCCAGGGAGGGTGCCCGCGACGGTACTTTCTGGAACCCCTATAGAACCGGACCCATAGCAGCGGTCCGAGGTGGGGACGGGAATACCGGGAACACCAGGGTAGCATTGCCCCTAGACCTTAAGACCGTCCAAGCCCAGGATCCCGCCCTAAAAGCAGTCCTAAAAACGATTGCTGAGGGGAGGCAGGTAGAAGGTCCGTACAGTACGGCAACCCTCTCAGTTAAGGAAGGCATGCTGTTCCGCGAGGAGCAGTGGGTTGTGCCGCAGCAGCACAGGAGGGAATTCCTCCAGTTGGCTCACGAGGGACCAGGGGCAGGGCACCCCGGGCCCGAGGTTACCTGGCAACGGGTAGAGCAAGCGGGATGGTGGCCAGGGCTCAGGGAACAAGTCCGCGAGTTCTGTGCAAACTGTCTTGTGTGCGCTGCAAACAACCCAGACCCCCAGAAAAGGAAGGTGCCCATGGGACACGTAAGAAGGGTAGAGGGACCATGGCAGTCGATACAGATCGACTATATAGGACCCCTGCCCACCACCCAGGGAGGTTATAAGTACTGCCTCGTCCTGGTGGATGTGTTTTCCAAGTGGGTGGAAGCCTTCCCTTGTCGAACAGCTACGGCACTGGGTACAGCAAAAATCTTGGTCCGGGAAGTGTTCTCGCGGTGGGGACTCCCCCGTTTCGTGGAGTCAGACCAAGGGAGTCATTTCACCGGCCAGGTGATGCAGAACACCCTCATGCTTTTGGGCATTGAAGGGAAGTGGCACGTAGCACACAATCCCCAGTCATCCGGGATTGTTGAGCGTATGAACCGGACCCTGAAGGAGAAATTGAGGAAAGAGACTAGGAACTCGCCCCAAAAATGGGCGGAAGTTCTGCCTTTAGTCCTCATGGGGGTCCGGGCCAGTCAGTCAAAAAGTACGGGGTACTCCCCGCACGAGGTAATGACCGGCAGGCTCATGCGAACCCCCACCCATGTGCTAGCCCCGGTGCTCACTGAGGGTCAGCTTCAAGAGATCAGCAGGGACAAGTTCACCCAAACTCTCTTGGAGCGCCTGAAGCAAGTTTATGAGCAGGCGGCTGGGAACATGGGAAGGCAGCATCAGGGCAATCGCTTGTTGCTGGAACCCCGCAAAACGCGGGAGTGGGAAGTAGGAGACCAGGTCATGGTCAGAAACTACGCCAGAGTAGGGAGTCTGGAACCACTGTATATGGGACCCTACAACATTGTAGACAAGGCAAGTCCCATGGTTTACGCCGTAAAAGTACCTCGGCGCACTAAGTGGTTCCACATAAACCAATGTAAACTGTACCAGCCGGGTGCGCAAGGGAAAACTACAGGGGTAAATCCCGCCAATGGGAAAACACAGCCCCAGGTAGGACCACAAGGCACACAGGCAGGCGTAGCAGCTTGCATCAGGGGAAGGGACATCCCGGACGATCATGCAGCGTTTTTCTGGAGTTGGGGGTTAGATGACGAGGACCCCAGGGTACCCTGGTCAGATGAGGATAGTGCAGATGAGCATAGTGATGATGACGGGTGGTTCCTGAGGAACGGTCTGGGAGGATTGGGGCCGCTAGGTAGAGATCCATACGGGGTGGACACACAAGCTGCAGGTCCCGACAACAGGAGGGAGGAGCTACAGGAGGCCGGGCCAGCCGCTATGTGGTTCCCAGAGGTGTGGCCGCCCGCTTTGAACGTCCAGTCCTCAGGGGAGGCAGAGTTCACGAGTGAAGGGCCGCCTGCTGGGCCGAGCAGGGCGGGGCCACGAACTGCCAGCCCCGAGGTTAGGGAGGCGGAGCTGGCGCCTGTGATGGAACCCCAGGTCATCCCGTTGGAGGTCTCGGAACCCGGTCCGTCCGTCACGGAGCCCCCGCCCATAGCAACTCCCCGTAGGTCAAGCAGATTACCCCAGCCCAGGAGGATGTGGCCAGGTCCACAGACTGCCCCAAGGCGTAAGTTTCAGGTTAAGATAACCCGGGTAGAGACAGGCCACATCGAAGCAGTAACAGGCTGCGGCAGATCAGAGGAAAGGGTCACCGCAGCAACAGGCTGCGGCAGATCAGAGGGAAGGGTCAGTGCCCTCCCACCGTCGGGAAGAGCTCGCAGCAGCCTTCTCAGGATTTAAAGGGGCCGCCCTGAGAACGGGCGGCAATGTAAAGTATTAGTTTAAGGTTTTAAGTTTATAGTTCAAGGTTAAGTTTTAAGTTTATAGTTCAAGGTTAAGTTTAAGTTTTAATAAGGTTAAGTTTGTAGTGTTTTTAACAGATAACGACGAAATGATGGGAGTTTTAAGGCTAGGTTTAGAGGAAGTCTATTTAGCAAACGTTGAAGTTTACGTGAGGCGAGGTCAGGGGACCCGCTCACCCTTCACAAAAGCCAGAGACTTTTTGCGAGGCTGGCTACCTCATTCTATCTGATCACAGGAACCAAGGAAGGATGGAACGACTTATAGTATTGCTCGTGGCAATCGGATGTGGATTGGCCTATCGGGGCCTCACCAAGGATGTCGTGGTGTTTGGATGTTCCGGGGACACGGCCCCCATCGCGGTGGATGGGACCGGGAGACGGAAGGCAGAAGGGACCAGCACCTATTTCCACAAGGGAAGGTGGCCAGGATGGCTGGGAACGAACTCAACGGAGTATTCCAGCACATCGGGGTTCGCCTACAAAGAGACTTCTTTAATGTGCCCCAAAGTACGGATCATCGCACCCAGGATCAGCGTCACCGTCGGCAAACGGATTTGTTTGACCTGCAGTGGGGATGTCCCATTGAGCCGATGGTGGTGGCTGCGAAAGCTGAGCAAAACTATGAGGAACTCTTCGGTTGAGTGGGAGCGACTGGGTAATAATACCCATCGGACAATTACGGGGACAGACGGACAAGTGAAAGTCTGTTGGGACAAATGGTGGGAACCAGATGAGGGGATTTATGTTTGTATGTGGGGGTCAAAGTACGTTTGCCCCAAAGGCATCTCCATATTCTTTATTAACCAGTGGCAGGATAACGGACAGGGGATGAGGTGGGATGCGAGCACCAGGGGGTGCGGAGCCCCATACTCTCCGATCCCAGTAAATGCCACTGAGCTCATTACGCGCCCACGCAAAGCCCCGCCCACGATTCCGGTAGTTCTAACTGAGGAAGAAGGGTGCCCTAAAACTAGTAAGGGACCCGGGAACGGTTTGGTACTGGTCCCCACAGACCAGATACTATTTCAGGGGGTACATTACGCGGTGGCCTCGGTGATTTTAAATCTCACTGAGGTACGGTTACCAGAGTGGTGCCCCAAAAAGACGGAACAGTTGTACCAGGTCCTGTTGACCAAGATGTTCAGGCAATTTTACGAGTTTGATTTTGCAGAAATTGATAAGACAAGTTTATACACCGCACCGCAGGAAGTTTTGGACCAAGTAGGGAGGCAAAGAAGGGGTTTGGTGAACGATGCGTTCACTGCTTTTAATACAGGGACATCTGTGGTCAACGCTCTAGACAGTGTGGAGCTGCAGACCCAGATTAATGGTTTAAAAACACAGTTAAAGGACATCCTAACAGATGAGAATAAAGTGGTAGGGTCGGGTCTGCACGAGGACCAAGCCATGACACTACACTTAAAAGAGATTATAGCAGAGCTGGAGAAACATGCGCGTACGGTAAATGCCCTGATTAGGGAAGATCGGAATGCATCCGATCAAGCTGCGCAGAACGAGGTGTGCGTGCTTTACGGGGCGTGGTTACTGGGCGAGGGCCGCAGTAATTTGGAGGATTTAAAACAAGGTTTGGTTCCGTCCTGGATAAGTAACAAACACCTGCGGGCGCTCCACCCTTTTCAGAACGCATTAAGTCCGTGCCAGCTCAGGCTAGCTTCAGAAGCTTACCCAGTCCCCGTGGACTGCGGACGTTCAAACCATACTATTATGGGAATAGTATTACGCATGCCGGTTTTGGGCAACACAGCAAAGCCCGCCCCGGTGTATCGGGTAGAGAACATTGGTGTCATTCAGGGGGGAGCCCACATTCGTTATGCAGCGGTTCCACCTTACGTCATCCGCTGGGAGCAAACGATGACAGGTACAGATCTCTCTGGTTGTCATGGCAGGGGAGCACACATAATACTGTGTCCCCAGCACTTGAATGCTTTTTTAACACCACAGTGCGGGTTCAGAACGGCTGGCGCCAAGTCCATGAATTGCACCATGGAGGCAATGGCACAAGATCATGTGCCTCCGCAGGTAGCATACATCGGGGGTGGAACATATTGTGTTACCACTGCAGCGCAACACTACCAGCATGGAAACCGTAGCCGGTGTCCGGTGAGTGACAGCAGTTTCTGTTTTAAACCCAGGGCTGAAGTTCAAGAAGCACAACAGCGAATTATCCCAATCCCTGAACCATCCACTGTTCATCTCACAGTAAAAGAGAATTTCACCGACTTGCAGCGATTTGTCGCGCATTTTGGGATACCTCATTCCCCCTCTCCCTGAGCATTTAACCAAACTTCTGAAAGCCGTCGCGGTGTCACAAAAGCATTTCTATACATTAGAACAGAAAACCGTCGAGATAGGTACAGACATTTTGGACATAGTGGTTCCACCGTGGTGGAATCTGTTCACGAATATTGAAGTGCCCTCATGGGTCAGAATAGCCTCCCACATTTTAGTCGTCTGTCAAGTGTTTATTGTAGTATACCTATTGTTCATACATTGTAAAAGAGACAAGCGCCTCACCAAGCATGAGAACACGGGAGAGTGGCGAGAACGTTACGTGCGCGTGCACGATGAGAGCGCAGTGTAATGGGAAAATGGCGTCACTCCCGCTCGCCACGTGCGCCGCGGAAGTTTGTACTCATTGTAAATACGTTGGAAACTCGACATGTTTAAGAGTTGGGATTTGTTTATTTTGGTGATGGTGTTGATTGTTTGGTTTTTGGGTTTTGTTTTTCCTTTCCCTGAATAAAAGACAAATATACAGGTGATGCGTGAGGTATCGGCCTGGTTACGCCGGGAAGGAAAACAAGTGGAGTAAGTTTAAGGGCGAATGATGCCTATGGTGATATAAAATGTGATTTTTCTTGGGAAATGAGGACGACACAGAGACCCTAGTTAAGTTAAAATTTATGGGATTAATTTACTGGATTCGGAGTGAAATCGAGATAAGATTGCTCACCACTGAGATTTTTGATACGATAAGCGGAGTTATTCGCATCAACAGGAGGGACTGTAGAATTCGCAATTATCGCGATTTCATTTTAATAAGGAGAAAACACAAAGTTTCGTTCAAAACAGTTTTTATTTCAGCGGAATGCTGTCAGGTTTAAATTGGACACAAGCAGCCTGTAAAATGGCCGCCGCACCTCGTGACAGAACATTCTAGACTTTTCAACAGGCAGACAAGATGGCGTTCCAATAAACATTTTTTTTGCAGGATCGATAACGATTCAGCACAGTGAAGACAATACACAGGACATTATGGGTTTACAGGATAAACATCGATACTGGAATCGGTCTCCCAGGTACAAAGGAAAGCCATCAAGGGCCCATCCAAAGGACATTAATATGTAAACTCCCAACGGCTCTACGATGAGAGAGCCGTTAGCAGGTAGTTATACAGGACACTTGGAAGCCCCAAACCCCTCCAGGGGGAACACCGACCGATTTAACAATGGGAGAAGTATTAACAGGTACTCAAACATTCATGAGTAGCCCCGAAACCCATTAAGGACAGAGATCACCCATACAGGACATTTTGGGCGCCAAACCGTAAACAAAAGAATGGACATTGTAGTTGGGCGGGAAACGGAAGAACTGTGCACTATAATTGCAGGCCCAAACCGTCCATTCGCTCTCTTGCTGCTTGCCTCGTGTTCTTGACTCTTGCCGCTTGCTGCTGTTATCATCGTGGCTGCTCCTGTGTTTTATCCGGTCGATTCGCAACCTCGTGGCTGCTCCTGTGTAAAAGACTGTTGCAAAGACCTATGTTGGTAGCTGGCAGCGGAACCAAAGGCCCGAGATGAGATGAGATGAGATGAGAGGAGAAGAGAAGAAGACCTTATCCATCGCCACGGTCAGTAAATCCCGACCGCGCCTGTAGGTCGATCAGCCAAGTCTTCTTGACAACGGTGCTCCACCATACCTTGTATCCAACCAACAGAGGTCTTCACTACAGCGGACGGTCCAGCCGACTGACCGAGCAGCAGAAGCAGTAAACAAGTGGGACCAGGAGATCTCCTGACCAACACGTGGGTGCTGCGGTGAAAAACATCCGATCAGCTATTCGGGATTTCTCCGAGTTATTACGAGTGGTGAGCATGAGTCTCGGGATCCTACGAAGCTAGTTTAGGATAGACATTGATAGGGGAGGGTTTAAAGATTAAGGATATTTGTAATGTGTGCCCTATTTACGTTGTGCCGTTCGTTCCTCGTTTCCCTAAGAGTGATTATAACTGTTTGTAAGATTGTACTGTCATTAATCTGTGCATATGACATGTATTTCATAATTTTAAGTATCATGCAATAAAGATTTTCCATTTCGTACCGTTCAAACCAAGTCTACATGAGTTTTATCTCCATTACTGCTCTCGCATCTAAGTCCAGTGTCTAGAACCGTAAGGGAGAGTGATTCGAACCACTCACAGGGGTGTCTAGTGTTCCCAGACTGGCTGGAGACCAGGCCTAGACCCGCACTGACATACAGGCTGCACAGAGCCGCGTGAACCTCACAGGCTACGAGACACGCAGGGTCAGGAGAGAATCCCTTACAG